>JAWWTY010000077.1:68297437-68314480 GCA_035222235.1 Margarornis squamiger | reverse complement strand
GCGGGGCCGGGGCCGATCGAGGCGGGGCCGAGGCGGCGGGGAGCGCCGGGGCCGCTCCGGTCCCCGGTGCGCCCCACCCCGCCCCGGCCTGGGCTGGGCTGGGCACTGGCGGCGGGACGGGGGAGCGGCACTGCCCGGCGGCGCCGGGACCCCCGTGGGCAGCCCAGGCGGGGAGAGGCGGCCTCGCAGCAGCGAAGGCAACGGCAGGGAACATGCGGTGCTCGGGGGATTCCTCAGTGCCGGGGATGGGTTCTGCGGGCTTAAGCTGCAGTTTGTTCTGCCATCTGGACCAAGGTGAGAGACGACTGCACCTGAGTGCGCTCCCCGAGGGGCGGCTGGCGGAGCAGCGCCTGTTCCCGCACACCCACCAAAGCTGCCCCCGCGCGGTACGAGAGGCTGCTAGAGACCCCCTGCAAGGCGGGTTCTCGGGTTCAACTAACTGGTGCCTTGAGCCTTTAAGACCATCGGTCTCAGCTGGGGACTTAGAGCTGTATTACTGGTGTGCATTAAAGTAATAGGTACGTGTGGCATGTTGTCTTCCCACAGCAGACTGAAGGCTGGGCTAAGGAATAAGGCCTTCTTTTTATCTGTTGCACCAAGGCCTATGCCTGCTACGGAGCACAGGATCACAGATTAACTTCTGTGCTATCTACAGAGAAAACAATCTTATTTCCATCAGCAGTAAAAGAAAAAATGCGTATGTACCTTCTAGCGACTCACATGGGGTAAGTAATTGCAAGCAGCAAGAGCTACAAATGACAAGAGTCTTCCGCTCCTCATTGACTCATCTTTTTTGCAGGGCCAGTGTTGTTTTATGGCAAACAGTTGAAAGTGTTGATGGCACCTTTAGGTGCCAAGTTCGGTTAGAACAGTCCTCTCCTCCCTAGTTCCCGTAGCTCCACACTGAAAGTGAAGGAGTAAGACCTCTATAAAATCGTTTTCACAAAAGTCTACTTGGTTTCCTCCCCTTCCTTTCCCCCCTCTTCACTGCAGTGGGGCTATTTGCAGAACAAGGTCTCCAGCAAGCCAGGCTTACCACTGGGGAGGGTCTGTAATGCATTCACATAGTACAACTCCAGGTTCTGCCATAAATATTTAAAACTCAATTATAATTCTCAGAACGAAAGTTTGAAGCAGGTTTTTGCATCCCCAGTGTTTCTTAGTTCAAAACTTCCTAATGAAATAATTGAGATAACACAGGAAAAGTCAAATAGGCCAAATTTTAGCCGCCACCTTGAAACTGGTTGCCTCTTCATGTCTGTCTCTGAAGTAGGAAGAGTACTAATGACTTCTCACTATGTTTTACACCACAGGCATAATTTTAGTGCATGCAGCTGACTTCAGCTTCTCTGCTGATCTGCTACAAGGACTGTGTGAAAGATTTCACTGCTCTCCCTTTCCCCACCACCACCCAGCTGAGTAATCTGAAGAACAAGCGCACAAATTGCTTCTCATGAGGCATCGCGTAGCTGGGCAGGGGTACAGAGGCCTCCTGCCATCCTTCCCTCTGCTCTCTGGGATGGCCCATGACCCATGGCACCTGCCATGACCCACACCTTCCCACCCTGGCCACTCAAGGTTCTATGGATTTTGTTGAGAAAAGCCTTTTTGATGCTGGGGAATAGGGCTACATGGTTGTTTTTACAATTTAAGAAGATCCATATACTAAATTCACATCAAGTTTTTACGTAACATCCTGTTTTTGAAGAGACACACCAAGTTTGGGAGGCACAATTCCTTACATGCCTCTGTGCAGCAAGTCCCTGCCCTTCCTTAGATCAGTTCCCCCTTTCTTCCTTAGAAAACAAGCGGCAGCCGATGCCTATAGGCAGTGCTATGGTACCAGATTTCCATGGACACAAGAGAGGAAAATTCATTACAAAATGGAACCAAATGTCCCTCCAACTATGCAACAGCTAGCACTGCTGCAAACGAGGTCCACCAGAGAGGCAGGGGGACTACACAGATGTACAGAAATATCACCCACTTCTGAGAGGGATCCTGCAAGGCAGCATTTAAGAGCATTGACACGACTGTTAATTACACTGCTGTTATGATTACATTAGAGTTTAGCCAGCTCAACTGAGACCCAGACACCCCATACACCTCCACATGGGTTAATCAGACAGCAAAGAATCAAGTATTTCAGATCCTGCATGCAAATACAAGGAAGATCCTCATCTGGAGGGGCTAGCTTAGATTTAAGCATCTCACTCCCTCTACTGAATGGATTAAAGTTAATGTAAGTGCACAGCTTCTGGCAGAAGTGCTACCAGAGAGATACATCAGACAAAGGGAACTGGAAAAGAAGTGTAATTACTCCCAGGAGGCTCCCTGGATTGCCACCATTGTCCTCCAGGCTGCACCTATTATGAGAGAAGAGCCTGTAAGTCTCTGGGGAAGGAATCTTGAAAAGTTCCCAGCAATAGGCTTGGGGGAAAAAAAAAATAAAAACCGAAATAGATTTCAGCTTCAGATTGCTCCACACAGTTTACTTCAATAAAACTCTTCACCAGGACGTGGATTTATAAAAGGCAGCAAGTTCTTTGGTACTGCCCTTTTCAGTTCATATCCGATAAAAAAGGCTCAAAAGGGCTTATCCAGTGCCAGAGGCATGGAAGGACAGAGGGAAGGACAGCCCTGCACTCTGCCACGCAAAGGCAGCTGTGCTTTTCTCCCCTTCTCCCTATTCTCTCACCAGTCTAGTTGGATCAGGGGACCTTAATTTTTCCCATCTGGATTTTAATAACAATTTTTATAAGCTCATCATGCCTAACAGTCAGTGAAGGCAAATTGCTGTCAGACTCATTCACTCAAGCACAACTAGTACTGGGGAGGTGGGAACCCCCATCATTCGCAGGAATAATAGGTACAATCCCTACAAGTGCTGGGGTAGCTTTGGGATACCATAACAAAGGTAACTAACTCATAGTTTCTCCATTATGATGGCCTAAGGGACCTCTATTACACAATCGATATGTATGAAGACCTCAGCATTAAACTTTCAGTTCCAGGAGCAAGTCACAAAATAATCATAAAACTGAATGTGAGCTTGTGAGCATTTTGAAAATAATCAGCACATGGGGGATCCGTTCCTTTTTCATTCCTGAGCCAACTTTAAGTCTGGAGACTTGAATCATATTCCCAAGATTTACTTTGTTACTAAGACACCTAGGTAATCTTTTTAGCCCAGTTTCCTAGAGAAACAAAGTTTGTATCATTGCGCTATGTTCCTGTCTCCCTGTTTTCTTTCAGCTGCTTTTGAAACCATGCGCCAAGCTGTCAGAGGAGGAGTAATCAGGGACTGAAATATCCCTAATGTTTTGGTTTTGTTTTTTTTTAAATCAATAATGGGACAGAGGAAGAAACTTCGTTGAACCCTCCCCAAACAAGAGAGCCTAGCACTTTTCCATGCAGTCCAGCAACCAGCAAGCACACATGCATGAGACAGCAGAACCTAACCAAACTTCATAGTCTCCCCTGTGTCATGTAACATCTTTCAGTGGAAAAAAATGAAGATTTCTATGGTCTCAGACCTAGGACTAAGGGGGGGAAATTACATTAACCATTAAAATCGTTGCTGAATCAGGGCCTGTCAAACCTCTTGCCTTGCACAAAACTTTCACAGAAGGCTGTTGCCTAAAACGGTGAGAAAAAAGTACAGCCCATAGCAGTAAAACAAGTATTGGTGGAAGGAGGTTCAAGCCCCACTGATCACAGGTAATTGTGACTTCTCATATTGATACCCTATGATAAAATTACAGTGAACATTTTGGCTCATTGAAATCTGTCAGGCTCATATACATTACTTTGTTGTCTTCCATAAAACTGTTTTATTGCATGCTTTAGAAGATTCACCAGAGTGAGTATAGGTTGCTAATCTGAAAATGAACATGTAAAAAGGACACATATTTGTGGTAACTCTGTTTAATAAATTGCTTCAAACCCCCAGTATCTTTCTCAAAAAAAAAAAAAAAAAGGTGTAAAAAAATTAAAACGCACAAAAACAAACACAAAAAACACCCTCTAGTTAGGAGGAGAGCTTTTGTCCCTGTGCTAACATTAAAGGCCTCAAGCATGGGAAGATGGTCATTTTGCTTACCACAGGAGAGCAACAAGTTCTCTATTCATCTGTAGGCTATTTAGGCCACTTTCTGTCCTTGGGTTGGGTACAGAAATTTGACCAATAATTTTCTCCTGATAGTGAGTTTAGAAATGCTTATCTATTAACTATAACCTTAAAAATGAATCATAGAACCATAAAATGGCTTGGGTTGGAAGGAACCTTAAAGATTATCTAGTTTCAAACCCACTGCTGTGGGCAGGGGCACCTTTCACTAGACCAGGTTGCTCAGAGCTCCATTCAACCTGGCTTTGAACACTTCCAGCAATGGGGCATTCACAGCTTCTCTGGTCAGACTGTTCCAGTGCCTCACCACTCTCACAGTGAAGACCTTCCTCCTCCTAATCTAAACCTACTCTATTTCAATTTGAACCCATTCCCCCTTGTCCTGTCACTACATGCTTTCATAAAAAGTCCCTCTCCATCTTTTTGTAGGCTCCCTTCAGGTACAGGAAGGCTGCTGTTAGGTCACTCTGAAGCCTTCTCTTTTCCAGGCTGAACAAGCCCAATTTTCTTAGCCTGCATTGACATCTCAGGTGCAAGTACAAAATGTAGAGAAGCTGCTCCTTCACTGTCAGCTGACTGCCTTTACACCCAAAGGGGAATGTCCTTGGAGGTGATTCAGAGCAGAAATCCATACTCTGTCTCCCTCTGCTTGGGTTAATCTCCCTCCACAGATAAGATAGGGGAAAAAGCTTCCTGCGTTGAATTTTAATGCCCACAGATAGGCAGTGCAAACAGCCCCCCAAGGCTTCTGATCCTGGAGAGCACCTGGGTCTGCTGACACATCCCTTTGCTTCCCACAAAAAGGTGGCCCAGACTAGTCTCAGTGAACTCCTTGGAGAAGCCATAAACCCTCTATCTCACCAACCGGGGTCTCACCTGGTGCACTGTGTCACCCCCCAGCCTCTCAGAAGCCCGTGCAGGATGTGCCTGAGATGAGCCAACCTGAGATGTTACCCTGGCCACCAGCCCATCTTGTCACAGAATGGCTGAGCTGGGAGGGGACACCTGGAGATCCTCCTGTCCAACCCCATGCTCAGATGGGGGACAGCAACAGTCAGGCACTCAGAGCTGTGTCCTGCTGCATTTTGAGCATTCACTGCCAACACAGAGAGCTGGATAAACACACCAGGGGTGCCACTGCAGTGGTTACTCTCTGTACAGTCCTGGATATTGTCTCTGCTGCTGCAGCTGTCACGAAATGAAAGGCGGGGGGAAGGGTTTATAAGCTCTGGCAATTATCTCCAGAGCTGCACTTTTATCTTCCATTATCCCATCACAAGGTGATAGTTAGAAAAATACACTAATATGAATCAAATCTTTCTTTTTTTTAACTGTACCAAGTCAAGTCTGTGTCTTCTCAAAAAATTAATAGTTTGCTGTATATTAAACAAAAGAGAAAACATCTAAGTTAAAAACATTATCATATTAGTGATTTTCAATTACCAAAATGTGCAACGGTGTTCAGGACTTGCACACTACAGTAGCATGATAGCCATTTGATGCCAGCTTACTACAGAGTAACTGCAGGTAGTCCTATCATTGACAAAAAGCTCCATTAAAGAGAAAAGTGACGTTGCAAATATAAGCATCCAAAATCAGAAAACACCCAAATTAGGGGTGACTGTGCAAGTCTCACCTGACATAATCACACACTTCAATCATGTAAATGCATGCTGCTTTTCAGAGCATCCTGGGCTCCCCTGCAGTTGCATGGGATCTCAGCAGCACAACCTCATCATCCTGCTCCCCACTGCCAACCTCTCCTGTCACCTCTCCCTGTGCCACCACCCAAGCTCCAGTTCCTAGACTCCCTGGTCTCCAGTCCTGATAGGCCACTTTCCACTCTTCACCACAATCTCTCCAGATTTCCCTGTTCAGCTGTTGACCACATTTTATCCCAGCAGTTTCCAGCCTCAATTAGCCACCCCAACTCCCAGGTTTCTTACAGCAGACATCTTCTCCACTCCAAGGCCCAGTTCCAGTCTTTCTCTAGGCTGCTTTAGTCCACCTGTTTATGCCAATTTCACAAATAAAGACCAGGACCCTTCTTCCTCGTCATTTGGGGTCATGAAGTCAGTGTTGCAGAGCACAAGTCTCCATGGTTGTGGCAGGAGGCACTAAGAAGAGTATTACCAGAAACATCCCGCTCAGTCCCTGCAGCTATAGACCAGAGTAGTCTCCACAGACTGAAACATCAAAGAGATTACCAGCCAAATTTAGAAGCCTCTGCCAGGTGTGTGTAAACTGATTTTCCAAGGGGTTATAACTTAGTTGAATGTAGGTGCTTTTCACAGAAGCCAGAGTTGTGTCACACCACTTTTCTTGGCTATTGCACTTTGGAAGGGGTATCACGAGGCAGTGATAATGTTAACCTAGTTCTGTGCATGCAATGTCATTTTATCTTTCACAAGAAGCTGTTGTGGGAAAAAAATTCATGGAAAGAGCTGAACAGCCAGAGGCACCCCTCCAGAATCAGACTGAGGTATTCATCTGGCAAAATAAATGTTAACCAAAACCTTAAGGTTTCAACACGTTACAGAATATGCAAAAATAAAAAATTAATTAAAAAAAAAGGTGGTACAACTCTACTCTAACACTAAAGTCAACTGAGTAGGAGAAAGATTATTTTCTCTAGCCTAGCAGAAGTACCATATATATTACCCTTAGGGTAGTAAGAGTCCACAGTTCACATTTACAGACCTTGAGAAGATGAAAGTGCACTGTGTAAACACTCTAAATATAGTTCATTAGGACCAAACAGCCACAGGTTCAGTGTGCTTCACACCCCATGATTGGTGTTATAAACCCTATGGTTACCACAGGCTGAACACCTATCCTGTGTCCAAAAATGAAAGTCCAGCAATCACCAAGACAGGTCCCATCATCGTGTACTTTAGCAGAGAAAATAAAGCGAGGTGTGTAAGCCTCTATGCAAGCTTGTTCGCTTGACTTGTTTACACTACACATTTGGAAACCACTAGCTCATCTTGCCAGTTCTTACCTTCAGGAGAAGCACTGAAGCATCCTCAGCTGAGTAACTTTACTCACATAGTGCTAACAGGATAAGGACCAAGGGCTGGAATTTCAGTGTCAAATCTGAAGCATGCATGACAAAACAAGCACATTGGGATATTTAGGTAGTGTGCTAGCATGGCATTGCCTGCATTTCATCCTGAAACTTCCTGAAAATTACCTCATTTATAACTAACACTACAGCTGCAGGTTGCCCACCATTTACAATGAATTAAGTAACAAAGCTCCTTAGGGAATCCTACAGATTTCCTGGGATAGACAGTATGGCTAGTTAAGTACATAAATATATGAAGTAAATATGTGGTTTGGTTTTCTATTGGGGCTTCTGAAATGAGGGCCTCACAGAGGGGATGGCATTGCTGGTAACCAGGAAGTACATCAAAAACAATGCTGTCCCTGCCAGAGGTGCCTGGTCAAACTGCTCTGGTTGAGGCAATCCTTGCACAGTCCTTCATTCAGGGCCTCATGCTGCGGTCCCTGTGTGCCTGTAAGAAGCTTGGGGGATTTCAGTTCTGTCTAATTTGAAATTTATTCATGCAAGCAAATGTCTTCAGGACAGACCTAACAAGGCAGGGACATTCAAACCTGTGTCACTATGTCCAGAGTGTGGTAGAGTACAGTTGCTGCTATATGTCCCTATGGGCTTTCTGCCTTCTGCCTTGCGGAAAACAAGATGATTCTGAGAGCATTTCAGATCTTACCAGATAGAAAGCCATTGGGGCTGCAGAAGTGCAGATGCCCTCACTATTAGGGGTCCTGCCACTGTGGTCCCCAACAGCATGGGAGAGCCGCATTGGTTCTACCGCAGCAGCTTTAAAACACTGTCTTTTCCCAGCCTCACTCAGTTAGTATGTGTTTTTCCAAGCAACCTGCTTATTGTCTGAGAGAATAACCTTATTCCACCTCATTAATACTCACTCTCCCAGAGCTCCAGTCAAGTGTGTTTGTGTTTTCTAGCACAGCACCACTTAACATCTCATGTAAGATTGCTGCCTGAAACTAAGTGCAGAGGTTCCTAGTTCAGACCTGTGGGCTGTAAGACTTGCCTAGATCCATATGTCAAATGTCAGTGATATGTCAGCTCTTACATGCCTTTGATTTAAAAAGAGTTCCTTAGAACCCCATTTTCACTTCTTCCTTAAAGGAGTACAGGCCTCCTCAGAGATGTGGCTGAAGGGCAAAAACCTGCCTAAGTCTCATTTCTGAAGTCAGGCGGGATTTATGCCCTCAAATCACTAGCAAGTTTTTGAAAAATTTACTGTCACTGTTTGGACTGATAAAAATTACCTGTGAGTAAGGGTTTTCTTTTAAACAATTTTTAAGACTTGGAAAAGATCTCCCCTTACTCAAGGGAAGAATTAAAAGGACTAAAGGCTGTTTTCAACTTCACAACTTTCCCACTGATTAAACCACTCAGCAAATCAGATTCTTTGGAGAGGCCAATGGGTATGGGTAGATATGAGTCTCAGAGGTGTGAGCCTTGCAGGACCACATCAAGTTGCATTAAAGTGAGTGGCAGAGTTTCTATTGACTACAACAGGATTTGGAGGGTCCCATAAAGAAGTTGTTCTACATCTGTTAGAGCAGACATCCACTGGTCTGCAAGAAGGGAGCACAGTGAATGAAGGAGAGACACAGGAAGAGGAAGTAGATTACATCTCTCCTTTTTGCAAGGAAAGTTAGCCCGATTCCCATTTATTTTATTCCCATACCAGTGTCCATTTTTCAGTGTTAATAATGGACCAACCTGCAGAAGGAGCTCATGGATGCCTATAAAGCAGGCTTCCACCAGGGAGGCCTGGAGGCAAGTTGCCCGAGGTAGAAGGGGGCTTTGGAGAGTGTTTTGTTTAAGGTTGAAGTGTTTAACACTGTTTTGCACGTTCATCACCCTCAAAGAGTAGTGCTTGGCTTCTCTCTATGGGAGAGGGCAATGGGCAGCAATGGGACACTCAGCAGCTGTCAGAAAAAAAAATAAAATAAAAAAGAACCCAGAAGGAACATGAATAAATAAAATACATTTTGCTAGTACTATTACATGGCTTTCTTCATGCTCTCCCTCTAACGTTTTAATTCCCTTCGAACCATTTCTGGTTTTAGTTTTTTCATGGGTTGATCCCTTCCTGTCTCTTTTTCTTTAAGTGCTATGATGCTGTTTTCACCTTATCTGCTAGTCTTCCCCCTTCATTGCTTAATTTTCTACTCATTTCTTTCGGTCTTCTTTTAAACCCATTCTGACATGGCTCTACAATACTTTGCAGACCTACGAGCCTCTTTTATCTTACTCTTTTTTCTGCTAATGTTTCCTTTCATCATCATCATCTTCCTAACTTTTAACACAGAAAAGCCTTGGACTCCAAACAATTGCTTGTGCTCAAATGGCAGAGACATGACTACCCTCATTTGGAAGTCCCTCCCCAGCTGCTCGCCACCTCAAGTGCAGGAACCCAGCTAAGGGGACATGGATCAGTGCACGGAAAGGTCCTCTGTGAGAGAAATAACAGCAACATACCTCCATGCTTAGATCACATGTGCCCAAACTTTCTACTGGATAAGGATATTATTGGGTAAATTATAACTATAGCAGTCAGCACATGCTAGGCAACTCATCACTAAAGGACTATGAGCTTGGCTAAAATCTGCAGACTCCGGCTCTTTCAAATTCTGTAACACTGGTGCCTGAAGGAAAATGTGGCAAATGAACATGAAGAAAATATTTTTATAGGCAGAGCTTTCCAAAGCAGGATTCAGCTATGTGTGACAGAGCTCAAGTACAGCTTAAAGTTAGAAAGGTTTTGCTTTCTCTGAATGCATTTTCACACCAATGTTGCTAGCAACAGATGAGAGAAGACGGATTCTCTATTCTACTATAGCAGTAATGGAAAAACCCAGTGGTCTGCAGGCTCTGAGCTCAGGATCAGCATCTTTTAGGCAAATGCCTGAACAGAATTTTGAGAGAGAGACAAACTTCACCAAACCCTCCCCCTGCTTGGGATGTCACCTTACCTACCCATCATAGCTAATTTAAGCAAATCGGGCTGCCTCTCCACGGGAGACTCATTGGCTCAGGTAGTTTCAATCTTATTCACTGTGGCTTTACCGAAGTCAGGTCAGGCAGCATAGTCCTTGATCCTAGGATTTTTTTATTTTTTTTTCTTTTCTCCTCATGCCCCATAATTCCTTTCCTGCTGCTATGAGGTATATTCTTTGACCTGAACTCTGGTAACCACTTTTCTCGTCCTTGACATGTTATATAAATAACAGCATCCTGCTCCATCCAGATCCAGCCACAGCTAGCTTGCTCTGTTCTTTAATTTATGTGGAAAACTTTTCTGATGTGTGATGGTGGCTCCAGGAGACTGCCAGGTGGCTTTGGGGGAAGTGCTCAAATGGACAAGGAGGACCAAGCTACAAATCTGAGGTGAGAAGGGAACCTGCCTCTGGCCTCTTGCTCCTGCTGCTCTCAGTGCAGCCAATCCTTGACTCACACTGAATTCTTTTTAGGCTCTGAAAAAAGCTACAGTTGCAGGTTCCTGCTTGCCAAAGCCTAATGCCAGAGTCCTACCTGTTCAGACACCCCCTATAACAAGAAAGTGCTTATGGCATAATGACAAACCTCTCTATGGAGCTGATGTCGTCATGTCTGCAGCTGAAGCACCATCAGTCTCACCAGCGGGCTGGTTCCTGTGGATGCCATATTTCAAAGGCATGGGGGTGTGCAACGGAATTGCCACAGCATGAAAAATGAAATTTTAAATAGCGACTATTTAAAGAGCAAGGTTACTCTGACTGTCTGTGAGATGTGATCTTTTTCTGCTGCGTACATGTAGTGCACCACCTCATTTCATTCAACCACCTGTAAGCTTAGGCAAGAAAAGTGTGCTACGGCATAGGGCTCTGCATATGGACTCACCAGTATTTTCTACAGATCTCATATGCTGCTAATCACTTCTGGGATGCAGGGATTTGGGGGTTTTGGTTGAGGAGGATCAGAGAGAGAGTCTCAGTTTATGGCCCTGGTGATAAGAGCCATGGCTCTACCACAGAGGTTTCTGTGTGCTTATCAAGATCGATAAACAGCGGCAGTGACCCCCCAGTGATGCACCCTTGCCTGCAGAGATTGCTCTGGATGTGGAAGCTGATAAATCTCTGTTTATCTGCTGATGGCTTAACTACCCTTATCTCGAGTGTGCCTCTTTCAGGAAACATCCAGCAGTGTAGTCACACCGGCCAGAGATTTAATTGCGTCTAAACCTTCATCTTTAATGTTGCAATACTGTAGCAGCTGCAGATGACTTTATTTAAAAAAAAAACAAACACAATGCCAAGCCTGTTTCATTTGCTTTCATCACCACTGTCTTCTCCAGATAATGGCCCGGCAGTCTGGCCAGGTTTCCCTGTGACCACAAAGAAGAGATGTTTCGCTCACTAATCAGTCCTCATTTCTCCTGGCCTCTTCCCTCGGGGCACCGTGTAATAGCCTGGGATGTGACTGGGATGTTCCCTCCGGGAGCTGATAGCAATCACCGTCTTTGCTTCCTCATCCTCTCCCTCCTTCGTGAGTCATCAGGATTCACTCCCGATTCTTTGTGTCTTGGGTGTCATTTGACTACAATCACGTTCCTTGTATTTCCACTTTCAACTCTTAACGGCCTAGATCTTTGTTTGTGCCTTGGTCTAGCTTATCCTTTGTTTAAGGAGCTTCACGCAGGCGCCCTGTGATGGTGACAACCTGCGAGGCTGTGTTTTCTCTATCCTTAGAAGAGCAATGCAGCAAAGACAAAAATCCTCCATTGTCATACTTTGTTTTGTTCCCTTTCTTACCGTCCCTCCACTTGGGAGTTCCCATACCACAGCAGCTGGTGGTGGACCGAAATGGGTGGTTTTCTCCAAAACTGAACTAAAGCCCACCTACTTTAAACGTCGCCCATCATAACAGAAATGCCATAAAAGTAAAAAAATTGGGCTGAAAAAAAAGAAAAATACCAGTGTTGTATTCCACACACAAACAATGTGCAGAGTAAGCAATTGCTGCCCTATAAAGCATGTTTAAACACCCACGTTTTTGAGGGAACAGTTTGGTACCAGCATTGGCTTGCACAGTAGAACTGCATGCCAATGCACATCCATCACTCTAATTTTACACAGCTGCATTATTTTCACAGTTTATGGTGGCATCATGTCATTTATGAAGTACACACTGCAGTTAGACATATGGCTGTAGTATTGTCAGCACTACAAGTTCAATTAGTAGTTTCACTGATCTAACACTGTCAAAACAACAACAGGAGTACACACTGTATTGCAGCCATCCAAAATTTATATGTTTATGAAATAAATACATAGCAGTTTGTGTGCTTGAATTTGGGTTACTTATTCTAAAATATTACCAGATACATAAGGTGAAATTCCCTGTCACCAGACTCCACCTCTCCATTTATACCTGGGATAATTATGGTATGATCATGGATCACAGAAACACTGTTTCTTCCCTACCTGGAGATGTCATGAGACAAAACACTGATCTGAGCAACTGGGCCTCGTATTCACACACAAATTCCTGTTCAGCCCCATTACCCAAGTGTTTCGGTGCAGAAACTGGCCTTTTGAGACATCTCTGTGAGGAAAAATCTCTTTTATTAAATTTAGAAAAATGGCAAAAGTCTGCAAAACAAAAGGAATATAATGAACAGGAAAATTTAATTACAACGCGTGTTGGGTGCCCAGGTCATGCAGGATCCCCAGGAGCACACCTTCCGATTCAAAAGCCCCGCTTTTAAACATTCTTAACGTCCAACCCCATTTACAACATGGGGGGGGAATTTTTCTTCCTCGGATTGGTTCTTCTGTGCCCCCCTCATGTCAGGGGTGGAGTTTCAGGCAACATGGCAGCTTCTATATACAGCCACATGGCATGAGGCTGTGTCAGCTATATTTCTAGTTAATATGCAATTGCACTATTCCCGAACGCTTAATCCCTGGCATACACTCCAAAACTGGACTGGTTGCCTTGCAACTGCGAAACGCCGACAGGTTAGTAACAATCAAAAACAAAAATAAACCTTAGTTTAGTAACTCTTGTTCAGTTTATCTGCTTGTAATAAAACCGGTTTTTCTGTCTCTCATATCTCTGTCCATAATGCTTTTTTTTTTGTCAATGGCCAGCACCATAAAGGACTCTCCCCAAGGATCAGTTTCCTAGGGAAAGAGTAATGCTGTTAAGTGGGCAGTATGGGGAGGAGAAAAGTTATAGAAATTTCATGGGGAGATTGTGCTTGCTGAAAAATGTGCTAGCTTGCATGTCACTGATTTATTCCTAGTGCATTAGTCATTAGGGAGGGTAAAACTACAGTGATAATGAGAGGCACTATCTAGTGCTGAGAGAACAGATTGCAAACTCTCCTTTAGTCAACTTCAGTGTTTTCACCATCATCTGCATGCTAGCAAATTTAGCAAAGTGGCTGCTGTTCAAAGTTATGAGAAAGAGCAGTTGTCCTTGGTTCATTCCAAGGACCCACAGTGCTTCTAAAATGTCGAACTTTCATGCAGATGTTGAGCAGTAGAAAAGTCTGAAAATAAAGCTTTCAGTGCTCCAGCTTCACAATATGCAAACCAGAGAGAATAAAAGCTATGTCCTGGTGCATTCAATAACTTGTTTGTAATCTTCTAAGGTTTCTTCAAGTCCTGCATGGAAGGTACTGCTGGGATGTGAAGTGCAATGAGGTTTCCCTTAGCTCCCATGGCTAGTTCTGGGACCATGAGAAGATGAAGTGGTCTCAATGCCCCAAATCCAAACTAAGAGATGTTTCGATCAGTCCTGGCTTCCTCCTTGCTCCACAAAATAAGGGATGTATCCTTATCATTGTGCCCTTACTCTTGACCAAATATAAACATGGCAAAATACTAAGAGCAGGAACTGAAGACCTGTTTGGGGACTCAGCAGCCTCTGAGTACATTTTCCTTCACATCCTGACAGAGCCTGGCACAAAGTCAGCTGCTGACGCACTGGAGAAAGTATAGCTTTTTTGCTCTACATTTTTGGCCGTTGTCACTAATGTGGGTTGTTTTTTCCCTGCAGTAATGTTGACAAACACATCGCTAACAGTGCTCAGGTTGTAGCATTTCAGCCAGCTCATTCAGTGAATTTACGTTTCAATATTTACAGGCAGCACCTCACCAACTGGGCAATGGGCTGAGCAACAATTTGTATTTAAAACCCTCTAGGACACACTATCCCCTTTTTTTACCTTCAGGTGGAAATGTCCAGCACAAAGTCAAACTCCTTTCACCTTCTCTGTGTTCCTCTAGCCATGTGATCCCTTCATAGGATTGGCATTTCACTATTTTGGTACAGATTTCATCTTCCCTTTGCCTGTCTCCTCCTGCCCTTCAGGAAGTTTTCACCAGGCTTTCTTTCCATCATGTTTTAACATTTGTGTCACTTCAAACACAGTGGAGAGCAATTGCTTCATGCCAATTTCATTTTGTTTTGTAATTAATATGTTTTGACTTGAGACAGACTAGGAAGGTTGCTCATCACAGACATTGAACCTGAAAGTTCGCATCTTCAGTTTCACAATACAAAGGTATTAAACCCCTGCACTACACTATGCTAGGTGGTTTTCTAGGCTTAAATCAGTGTCGTCCCTTCCTGTTTTGCTTTTTGACTCATTTCCTTAAATCTGATTTAAGCTTGTTATTGAGTTTTAGCCTCAGACAGTACACCAGTAGTGTCTCTAACACCCATCGATCCAGCAAGAAATGACATGGCACCAAAAGAGAAAAGATTTTCATTACTTTCACAAGAAAGTACAAATTATTATTTTCTGATGAGAGACAAGGAAAAACAACAGTGGACAGGACAACAATGGAACAGTTTACGTAATTCTTTCAGAGGGAACCTTATGTGTCACTCCAGTGTCCAAACATGTCTTGTAAATGCCATAGAAATATTGACCTGGATTCATGGAGTTTTCATCAGTTCTCTCATGTGTGTTTAAAGATCCCTTACAAAAGAAGAACAGAATCTGAGAGTGGTTTTTTCAGGAGTTGAGGAAATTAGAGAACAACTACTTTTCTCCTCTACCTTAACAAACATTTGAGGTTTCTGGTATTCATTCTGCCTGGATCCCACTGGACATTTTGCTTAATTTAAGTTCCTCTGCTTTTATTTTAGAAGAGTGGATTAAACATTTATGGGTTTAATCCACCAGAGCACAGATTTCAGAGGCAAATGTGATCTTCCTTTTCCATGCTTAGGCAGATATTTACACTCTTTGAGTGTAAATACCAAGGATACGGCAAATATTCTTGATTTGAAACTGCTTTAAAGCTAGCAGATGTCTGGCTCCCATATATCTGGTCCATGATTTAAGACATTTTTTTTGTTGAGTGCTTGCCCTTGGCTCCCTTTTAAGTAAGTTAAGAGATCTATGTGGGCAATGAAAAACATTGTTGTAGGAGTGGCTGGCTGGGTTTTGCCCAAGCCTCCAATGACTTGAGCACAATTTTCTGTCTGCAAGCACACCCATTTAGATTTCTAACTACATGATCTGCAAAAAGGCGTCATGGCTCTAATTTTGTGCCTGCACTTCAACAGATTTAATGACAAATTGCAGACACCCAACTTGATACTCACACTTAATTGCACCTGAACTGTCAAAATGCAGTCTTTGATCATGGACAACTTTCAAGCTCTTACTTGCAGTTAAGGGAGATGTTACAGGAAGCATCAGGCTGCATTAGGAGTTGGAGTAAAGGACCTCAAAGGACCCAGGTGCTTTAGCAGCATAAAACATCTGGGCTCCACCCTTCCAACTTCAATAAACTGTGGATATGTACTGCCATGAAATAATGCTGGTTCAGTCTAACCTACCCTCAGATGCAGTGTATTATTCAATACCACTTCATTCAGTATCAGACTCATCTAAATGATGGTCAGATGAAGCCCCTCCCCAAGTGCATTTTATTAGAAGCAGTTCACAATTCAAATGTCAGTTGAGCAAGAACAAGCTTTTTCTCTCTCTGTCTCTTGAGTCTTTCACTACAATCAATATCCCAGGAGCGGAAATGGGGCCTGGTTGTGTGCTGCTGATGGGTCCCTGCAGAGCAATCCAGCTGACTGGGGTAGGGGGCTTTTTCCTCTCATCCTGTCTGACCCAATGCCACCCTTCCCAAAACCAGGGAGAGAATAGCCTCAAAAGTCAAGCCTCCTCACCCTGCTGACAGTCTCCCATTTTCTTACCTCCCTTACGAGGATGACCCTGGCTGTCATGCCTTCCTACCTGAGCCCCAGGTTATACCATTACCAGGTGATTACTAAAGCAGCCAGCCCAGGTGACCCCTGCTTCACAGGGCTTCTCTGGGGCTTGTTTCTGCACACTTGTGCTGGTTCATCCACAGAGTTTGGATTAGACACACGTGGCTCCCAGTCACTTTTGCATTGCCTGCCCCAGGGTGATGCCTGGTGCACTCCAGAACCTGAGGAGATGCCTCTGTCTGCAAATCACCGAGTTGACCCATGCCAAAGCCCACCAGCTCCAGCAACAGCAGCACCAAGTCCTCAGTAGCCAATTTTAAAAAAAAGTAGCAAAAAACCAAAATAAGCATGGGGCTTCTGTGCTAGCTGAGCCAGAGAGCTTGCTGCAGGAGCTTCCTTAAGGAGCTTCCTCAATGAACTCTGCATAGACAGTCATTCACGATATTTTATACCTGTGAGAAAAATCTCTTTTATTCAACTTTGTTAAGATACAAATATCTGTGAGATAAAGAAGTTCAGCAGAAAAAGGAAAGTTTCTATTTCATCATGTGCTGGGTGCTCTGGCCACTAAGGTCCGAAAAGCACGCCCTCACCCAAAAATCATGCTTTTTATGTGTCCCAAGAG
>JAWWTY010000077.1:68282315-68297337 GCA_035222235.1 Margarornis squamiger | reverse complement strand
CAGGACCTGGTACCTTACAACTTCTACAGTACACCTAAAGAAAATAATTCCTGAGTTAATGAACTATTTGCTTGTAACAAAACCATGTTCTTTTATTTCTCACACGCCTACAGCCAGACCTTTCTCCGGGTTTCCCTGCCTCAGTCTCAATTCACTTTAATAGAAGCTGGGCTGGTATAAATGATAAGAGAGTTTGGCCTTTGCTGTCAGTTGTGTTTTTCATCTACAAGGTATTTTAGAGACATTAAATAATGAGCTCACACTACGGCCTGTGAGGAAAGTGATATGTTACCTTATTTCTTTAGGGGAGCTAAAGAGGCTAAACAAATTGTCCAAGGCCAAAGACTGTCAAGGCTTGACAGGTCCTGAGCTCCTAAGGCTTTGTCCCAATGACAGGGCCTCAGCTCAATTCTCTATGAAGGAACAGCATATTCCTTGTTGTATGGCCCTGCTTTCTATGCATGGTTCCTTCTGGAATGCTCTGAAAGCAGGGCTCCAGGTCCAAATAATTGGTAGGAGAGAGCTTTAAAAAGAGCCAGAAACCTATTATTGTGTCTTTAAATGTAAGAGCTTGCTGAAAAGATTGATAAAATGCCCAGCAACAATAAAACTATTTATTATTATTATCTCAGTGTCTTGGTAAGTTACAATCAATAAAATATACATAGGAGTTTTGTCTAGCCTAAACTGTACTAAAAGAAGATAGAACTTACTGTCCCTTCTGCCTGTTTAGTGCAAAAGGAATGTCCTCATAGATGTTCTTTTGGGGAAAAAAAGCCCCGCATTCTCGATCCTGGCTCACTCACATCAGGAATTCAAGGGAGACACCACTAACAATTGAAAGATAGCCACTGTGAATTTACTAGTGGGATGAACGACTGTTCCCCCTCCTCTCCCAGCCCTGCAGTCCCTGTCTGTCTGGTCCCTGCCTCATGCTGGCAATAAACACATTCCCAGACCCAATGGACACCATGGGGTTTATCATCTCTCCCAAAACTGGTGTGATGGCCCAGCTCACTGCCCTTTCCCACAGAAGCCTCAAGGAATAAAATGTACAAACAAGTAAAGGCATGGTACATATTCTACTAAAACACATCCAGCCTCAGACATCTTTCTGAGTCACATGGATGCACATGACTTTTGGATTCTGTGGGCCTCATCCTTTACACAAGTCGTGCAACAGACAAGGAGCAAAGCACCAGCAGCAGCCAATGAGAGCATCATTAGCTTAAACCTTGATAAATGGAGGTGAACAGCTTTTTATGGCACACACAGTATTAATGAGTATATATAACAGTAGCCATCTCATGTTTGGGGGTGAAAAATGGTATTTCCAATACAAATATTGTGGCTTTCCAGGGGTAACCTGTGACAACTGAGAATAAATGTGCTTTTCTGTTTGTGGCAGTCTTCCAGGAAGGGAGCCCACACAGCTATGCCAGAAGGGCTGCTCTCCCCACCCCATGCCCCATTCCCTCCCCCCACCCCTTCATACACTGACGATCAGAGTGATAGCAGTAATTCACCTCCAGCCAGAGATATAAGAGCATGAAAGTCACCAGTAACATTATTACCTAATGTGCCTCAGTGACAGCAGCAGTGCATCAGAGGAGGGGAGGGAATCTGTGCTGAGGTCCCGTGGAGAAGAGCAGGGAGGTGTGCAGGGGCAGAGGAGCAGTTGCAGGGTGGTGTCCAAGTGAGGCAGTGCCCAGCCACACTCAGCCCAGCAAGCCTGTGGGCTGCTGGCACCAGCACCAGTCCAGGGAGAACCAGCATCCCAGCTGCATTGCTTTGTCAGCAGGACAAGAGTTTTCTTTTTCTAATGATCCTGAGAAACTCTTCTCCTTTGGGTAGGCTGGAATAAGATGCTCTCTATAGCCACTGTGTGCTAGCAAAACTCCTTGGCAATGCAGGGTTTCCCCATACGGGATTTTGTTAAAGGCCCTTAAAGATCTTGCACACTTCTGTTGCCCTAAGGGAGAAATACTACCTAAAAGTCTGACACTTCCTACATCAAAGGATATCAGGAGTAAAATTAAGCTAGTATCATTTTAAAATCCACTTTGGAGTTGTTGAGTGAAGAAGCTAGGGTCTGAAGAGAAGCTTACATAAAAGCTCCACTGGGAAAAAAAATATAAATACAGAATATTTGTACCTTGGGACATTTGTTTGCCCTTTTGAGATCCTTGATAAGCTACTCTGGCGCTCAGCTTCTGACTCATGTGGTCGTTCTCAGGAAATTAAACACCACAGCCTCAAATTTTTCTTTACATGAACATAAGACATGCCTGTAAATCTAAGCTGCCTTCACAGTTCTTAGCAAGGGTATTGCAGCTCCTACAATTATCTAAATAAAGTGCACATAACTGTAAGCTAAATTGCCTCTTACACCATTAACTCAGGTTTTGTCAGTCTATTGTTAGGGAGAACCACATGTCATTTATGGAAAACCAAGAGGTTTGAGATGTAAATAAGGTTTACATTAGTTCCCCAGCACCTGATGTCATCAATCTTTTAATAAAAGACTAGCTTTTCAAAGGGACGATCCTCCTTACTTCCTGAAATTGCTCAAGCCTCCTTTAAGGGTCTTAGACCAAGCTCATCAATGCACAACTACCCATGGCTGTGTGAAATCACAGAATACCTGTACAGGTAAAGGACTCATTTTGTCAAATATCAGACCAAACACTCTTGTACCACCACAAGAATAATCCAAAAAAAACCCCCAAAACCAAAAAACCCCAGGCTTGACTAAACAGGATGAAAGAGTCACCCTAGGGACAAACTTGGTTGAAAATACAAGTATTACACAAACAATGAATGCACCCACAAATATACATTAAAGCAAGAATACCACTAATGCTTGTGTTTTTTTCTCCAACACAAGAAACACTGTAAAGGAAAATACTTTAAAATTTTCCTTTTTGTCCTAGGTTTTGAAAGTAAAACTAATGGGTAGAAAAGAAAAAGGAAGCCAAATTTCACTCAACAACTTCCAAATTAATTAGAAGCAACTGTGCAAAAAGATCAGCAAATACAAAACGTGTGAATTCAACTCCCTTACATTTTCTTCATTTGCAGTAAGTCATGTCCATACTGGAAAAAAGATTTTAAAAATTAAATCTCTTTAGCCAGTGGTGCCTGCTCAAAACTGATGTGTATTGAGTTCTTTGCATCGTGGCTGCACGGGGTTGTTTCCTGAGAGAATGGCTTTGCATTGCCTCCAGTCCCCAGCAGGATGTAGCCTATTACTGTCAGGATGCACCAGGCTGTGTACAATCAGTCGAAACTGTTCCCAGTTCTCTGGTCATCTCAGGCAGAAAACAAAAGCCATTTTAAACTAGGTGTTCCCAGGTCCCACGGCAGTAGTCATCAGTCTGCTGGGTCTTCCTCGATCCCATAAACAAGCAGGTCATCCACTTCTGATTAGTAACCAGAGGGTAACCTTGTTCCAATAACCTGGGAGGGAAATCTGGACAGCAGAGCTTTGAAAAGTGTATGGGTCCGTATACAGCAAAAGTGCCTGTCAGGCTTTATGAAAGGCCACTAAGTACACATGCATCATGCACGCTAAGTCACAGCAGATCCAAGCCCTAAATTTGCATTTCATACATGGGAACTAATGTGGACTGAAGATATGGACTGCAAAGGCATGTGATAAAGTGCATCTGCATCCATGCAATTTTTCACATTCCTTTCCATAGCTTCTATGTTCACATATCCCCTGAAAATAAACCCTCCTTTTAATGTACTCATAACTCCAGCAGTTTCGAAGAAGCGGGTTCAGCCCAGCAGAGAAATGCAAGGATGAGAATCAAGATCTGAACCTGAAACTCACTGATCTCAGGCTGTAGCAGGGCCTGCTCCTCTCCCCATATTATTTGGGGTTCAAGAGGATGCACTGTTTTCTGTCAGGAAACAAATCCATGGAGCCCTCTTTGTGGACAGGATTTCTCCTGTTCTGCACAAGGATAAATTGCCAGTCCTTCTCTTGTACAGCTGCCCTACCAAGGCTTTCTGAAACAGAAATGTCAGTTTAGGGCAACTTTGGGCCTGATTCTATAAAAACATCAAACCAAGGAACCAACCTCTTCCCCATGGAGATGAGGCAAGTTTTCTGGTACTTAGTTGTTAATTCAGTTAGTGATGGTCATGTTTAACATGATTCACTTCTTCAAAGTATGGTTGAATCATGCAGCATGGTGGTCCTGGTGGTCCTAGATACTTCTGGAAGTCCTTCATAACCTGGAATTGGCTTAGGGTGGACATTAGACTTAATTTGGAAAAGCAAATTTAGTCCACCATCCTAAATACAACCACTTGGTCCAATGCTGTGGCTTTAGTTGACATGAAACAGGTTATTACAGAAGACAGCAGTGACAAACTAAACAGCCATTTCCTCCCCCACTCAAGGCAGAAATCAAGCATAAGCTGAATCTTGCCAATCACCACACACTATTGACACTGGCAATTACAGATAATTACCATAATTACTCATAAAATATTATCAAGGGTAATGGAAGGGCTAATTGCTACCTTTCATTTAAGAAGGTCCAAGATCATGGCAAGATACACTCAAGAATGATGGCACTGCATTGATTCCTAGCTCCCTTCCCATGCCCCTTGGGAGATCCCACAGCTATAGTTCAGGAAGAAAAAGAGCAAAGGTCTGTCAACCCCCTTCTCTGAAAGCAGCTTCCAGGGCGACTGGGAACATGGCTGCAGTAAAAAGTACAAGCAAATTCACTACTTCTTAAGCACTGTGATACCTGAGTGGGTCTGAGATGACCATGGACAACCTAAAAAATTTCCAGCTTGATGCTTCCCAGAGCTGCAGCTGAGGATCATGCCTGCAGGCTCACAGCAAGCCTCTGGCTCAGGATGGGTACATGGCAGCTCTGTGGCTGGCCTTGTCCCTTAGTACTGATCTTTATTCTCTGTTAGACAGGAGGCCACACATCCTCCCTCAGTCTCCCAAAACTGCCTGGAAGTTTGCTCCAGGAACTGAACACAGAGAGCTGTGGGAATGAAGTAAATCCTCACTTCCAAACTAGTGCACATTTGCAAAGGCAAAAGGTTAGTGCAGTGAAGTTGTTAGGCCATCAGCTTTCAGAGCTGTGGGTCATCTCTTCTATGTGGGAACATAGAAGAAAGGCGGTTTTCCAGCTGACCTGCTGCCTTCAGAGGTTTGCATTTTACCTTAGTCTCAAACTGACTTCCCATATTCCACATTAAATTATATATGAGCAAGTGGTAACTTGTGTATGGAATGACACAGATCAGCAGCAGCAGCTTCCATGCTGAGGAACAGCTCATACGTTTATTTCTTCTGTCAGAAGAGCTATATTGAGATGGATGTTTTTGCCCTCTGCCAAGGAAGCAGAACTGGTTGTAAGCTAGTGTACAGGCACTTAACTGACATGCACTTAAAACATGGGCTCCCATTTCCTTGGGGATTATTCTATGAGGAGCCCCTCTGAAGCCATTTGTGTTGGCATAAAAGGTAAGCATACAATGTGCAGCATAATGCTGTTTTATGGGGACAGTGTTTGCACAGGGTGCAGCACTGGGAGGCTAGTGCGAACAACAGAGAAGCTCATCTTCTTTGACTCAATTTAATATATTCAAGTAAAGGAAAGGAAGATCAGCAATGCACAGGACAGAAATACGTTCAATCGTGGTCCAAAAGTGACACAGAGAGTAAAATGAATTGCTCTTCTACATTTCTTTTAGCAGTTCTTACCCTGTCTCAATTCCCAGCATATGCAGGTTTTTTTCCTGTCCACTGCCTATTTGCAGTCACAGGTAAAAGTACCTTTTATTGGTTTTACAGTCCACCGTATATTGCTGTGAAAGAAACAGGATTTGAATCACAAGCAACTATGTGTTGCTGAGCACAGAGCAAATTCCCAGAGCCTTTCATTGAATTTCTCTACCTGGTACTAGGCAAATCCCCCAGGGGGATGCAAATTATTACGAAGTCCAAGAGGAGCAAAAGTTTCACAATAAATAACTGGCCTAGATCCAGCAGGCAGCCTTCCAGGCTGCCAGGCTGCCATTCCTCAAGTAAAGACGGCTGGAATCTGCAAGTCAGGTCCTAGCAGTGTGAGCAAGTTCAGGGTGATTAGCTGGCAGGTCCCTGCAGCATACACTGTAATGGGAAGGAAGTCACATAGGTCTGCTAAGCAGGTGGCAGAAGGTCAGAGAGGAAAAAGACACAAAAAATGGGTGAAGAGAGAATGTCTATCAATGCACAGAAAAAGCACCTTACTGTTACAGAAAGTAGCACAAAGGCATATGCAAGTACATGATTACACGATCCTGTCTGCCATGTGTGTAAATAGTCACAACAGCATCTGGCTTAAAACAAGGGCTGGAAAACAATTTGAAAAACACCACTAACAACAACAACAACAAAAATCCACTAACTTTAAAAATTTATCCAGTGCTGACAATAGCATGACCAGCAGGGTGAGGGAGGTGATTCTTCCCCTCTGCTCTGCTCTTGTGAGACCACATGTGGAGTGCCAAGTCCAGCTCTTAGGCCCTCAGTATAAGAAGGACATGGATCTGTTGGACTGAGTCTAGAGGGCGTGAAGACAATCAGAGGACTGGAGCACCTCTCCTGTATGGAAAGGCTGAGAAAGTTGTGGTTGTTCAACCTGGAAAAGAAAAGGCTCCAGGGAGACCTTATAGCACCTTCCAGTATCTAAAAAGGGCTTACAAGAAAGCCGGACAAGGACTTCTGACAAGGGCATGTAGTGAAAGGTGTCCCTGCCCATGGCAGAGGAGATGGAACTAGATGATCTTTAAGGTCCCTTCCAGCCCAAAATATTCTATAATGATTCTATAAATTTGATCTATAGTTAGAAAGGAGGCTCAAAAGAAAAATTTTCCTGGAAATTCTTGGTCGAAATTTTCTGCAGTATTTCCTGTGACTTACACATTGTCCAGTTGACTTTTGAAGGATGCTTTGTGGAGAAAGTGGGGGCAACCATCCTACAATGCCTCAGCAAGAACGAGAAAGACTGTGAAACCTGAGCAGCATGCATACTCTGAGAGATACAGAGTCATACAGAGATTTGAGAGCAGCCATAATTTCCTTACCAGGAACAACTGAGGCATTCTGCCCATGCTGCAAAATATCACTATTAAGAACTTCCCCACTGTGAAGGCAAAGCCTTGTTGCCAGCAAGGACAACCTACAAGCGCTTTGATGGAAGCCGCTTCTCCAATGTACTCCCTTTTCATAATGCCACTTTGAGGCCAACCCAGAAATCCTCACCTCCACCTGCAGCACACACTAGGAACTACTATGAAGTACAGGTTTATCAATTCTGGAAGTAAAAGCGTCAAGCACAAGCATCTGGAATAAAACAATTTGAGAGTAGACCCCTGTAAACTGTACTATGAGTTATAGATCACCTTGATGAACAATCATTTTTGACAGACCATTTCCTGAACAGGATGAGGAATCATGGTTAAATCCCTAGAGACTGATGAGCAGTTCTGGGGAATGGGAAAGGTACATTCCAGACCTGGGCAAGGAGGCCAGTGCTGTTTTTTCTGAATTTTTCTACAAATATTGTTGAGCATTAGCAGCATGATAAATGCCACTGAAAACATACTGGATGAGTAGACCAAACATATGGAAAAGCTACTTGCATTAGGCTAATGCAAGTTATGTTTTCAATCTGTACAACATTCCTTGGATTTAAATGTCAGCAAATGGCCCTCTCCTTCTAAACAGCTTCATGAAGTCATCTTATTCACCTGTGGGGGAAGCACCCTTCCCTTCACTGCAGCACTCTGTGAAAATAAGACTAATAACATTCCTAAAATATCCTGTGATCTCTAGGGGAAGCATACAGTGTATCTCTGCACTGGAGAATTGCTGGCAAATAAACATGATTTTTCTATTCCACCCGTTAAAAGCCTCAGGCCTAGATATCAAGTTTGCGTGTGCAATACAATGGGTAGCAAAATCAGGCACACCAAACTCAATTGCTTTTTTTATCCTTCAGTCCAAGGAGACCCAGGGTGTGCATGACCTAGGGTTTTATAGCTCAGGGAGGTCGCGACTGGAAAGAAGAGTAGAGAGTCTGCTCTCATGCTGCACTTAGATCTGCTGGTAATCACCACTGCCTAAACTGGGAAGAGCTTTAGCCTCATCTGTGGCTCACAATGCCCTCCTCAGGAGCCTCACAGTGAGACATCCAGATGACTGCCATCACACTGGAGACCAGCTGCCAGAAGGGACAACAGGGCTGCAGCACATCAGCCTCCACTGGGGCTCCTGCCCTCCATTCTCATATCTCCTCTCTCTAGCTGCAGCCAGAAAACAGGCAGCAGCAAAGCAGAGGAGACAGGACCTTCCACAAACACCATATGGAGGCAACTCTCTACCAGCTTCTTGGAGAGGGGCAGTTTTAGTGCCCATGTGTAGAAGATGCTAAGCACAAGGAGATGGGACCTTCTACCTACTTCCATTGAAATGCAACTTGTAATAATGAGCATTAAATATAAACTGTGGAGTTCCCTGCCACCTACGGGAAATTTCTAGTATTAGGGAAGTGTGTATTTGTGTTTCTTCGTGAGTTTGTGCACGCATACACATACATGCCTATGTAGTTTAATGATGTTACATATTCCTAGGGACATGTATGATGATAGGCTCCATTAGCCCTGCAAGATATATATAATAAAGGAAAAAATTAATCCCTACTTAGGTATCATGCAGGACAGCAGGACTTGGAAACAAGGCATCTCTGCTTAGGCAAGCTCCTGGAGCAAGTTCAGGAAACCCCAGCAAATCAAACCAGAGGGTGGGAATTCCTTTGGAAGGTCCAAGGTCAGTGCCTGCAGGACCAAGCTGCCTGTAGAGATGAGGGATTCCTTTCCACGGATGAATTTTGCAGAACTCTCTCGTTGATAACAAGTGAAACCAGCAAAGCACAAAAGGACCAGCCCTTTTGCTAATTTGTTAGTCTTTGGAGAGGTTTGGGGAAGAGCATATTAATGGCCTCATATAAGCCAAGTCGACTCTGAGACCCACAGCCTACTGGCACAAGGTTAACAAAGTCAAAATTTGATCTACATGTTCATTAGTTCACATCATATTTTCACCAGTGGTGTTCAGGTTGAAGTCCACCTCTTATAAGTGCACTTGGATCAAATTAGCACATTTTATTATGCTGTCATGTTTCCACAACATCTGCTAAGAACCAGATGCAATGCAGTGATGGTATGTTTTGGTCATGTGGGAACAAAGTAAATTCTAACTCAGAGCCTTTAAAAGGCAAGAAGAGAGAAAAGAGGAGCAGGACTTCCTTGACAAAGGCATGACTTATGGATATTGCAGTCAGGCTACATAAACAGGCTGCAAATCTCCATGTAGAGTCAAGCTGCTTTATGGGGTGTTTATTACACATCTAGATGGATATGTCTTTATATACTTATAGAAAACAAATATCCACATAAAACACCCTTCAGCAAGTGCTACACAGGCATCTTCATTGCAAAGAAATTGTTAAAAGTAGGATAAGGGGAAGGCCTAATGTAATACTATGAAGCATTCAGATCAGAGTGGTGACTACAGGTTAGCCATCTCAATGAAGTCAATGGCACTTATATTTGCAAGCATTACAGTCTAGCACTCCATGTTAGCAACATCAAAGCATTTGCTATGGTCTTGCAAGCATTGCCACCATTGGGTCTTTTATGCAGCAGTGTGAGGCCATCCATCAGCTGCCAACATGACAGTCAACATATAGGGAAAAGTCACCAAAGCAGATAGCAGCACTATGGTTTCATAGGTATGCATCAGAAATTGGCTCTAAAAGAAACGTGGAGATAAAACCAAATAAAATTGGGTGGCTTGGCAAGGGATCAGTCTGGTTTATCAAAACATTTATGGACTTGATACCTGAGCTTTTTCCTGCAGGCAGTCACCAGGAAAAGAAATATGGCTGGGGAGATAGGCAACAACTGCATTTTGTGGCAAGGTGTCAGAACCTGACACCAGGTTTTGCACTTCTATAGCAAGCTCTGTACAAATTGTTCGCAACTTGGAGCCAGCAATATAGCAGTTTGCTGTTTCAGCCAGATAAGCACCCTATTCTCCAGCTACATCATCTTTTGTGCCAAAACAAAGAAGAGGGCAGGAACAAGTAGCCAATAAAAGAGGCATATCTCCTTTACAGTGTCTCTTCACAAAACTATGGTATGAAGTTTTCAAGCAAACTTGCTGTTAGCTTTTCCCTGTACCTTGCATCACACCTAGGAGTTCCAATATCACCTGTATGTACTTTCTTTGCTCTTCAAATTCTGCCTGGTTTCTTTCAGAAGGGCTATATACCAGCCCACAGAGACTAAGCCAGAACAACAGGAAAAAAAAAGAGCGACTGGGTTGTCAAGAGCTGCAGAAGGGGATTAGCCTGTTAACAAAGCTCCAGCTCAGAGAATGATGACAACATCCAAAAGAGCCATCAAGGACTTCTCTATTGTAGGACTGACAGGTGCTAAGTAAAGGGGATACTTTTAACAGATCTCTTTGCTACCCCTTGGCCCCATGGAATGGGAACAGGAGGACATGGAGGACTGAAGACGCAATGGTGTCTCTCATTGGTGGAAACACTTGATATAGCTGGCCAAGCGTTGGTGATAACCCAGTGTTATAGCTTCGTATCTCATTGGAATTCCTCCCTAAAGGCTTGGAGCCCATGCCCTAAACCTCGGTGAAGATGGTTAACAAAAGAACCAATGAATGTGCATATCCTGACATAAAGGCTCAGACCAAAGCCTTTGTTCTGTTCTCCCAGCCTGAGAGAGAGAGGGAGGCGGGGAAAGACATCTTGGTGGAGGGGAGTCGCCGAGGGCGGGTTTCTGCAGTTTTTTTTTTGCTGCGCAGGGGGAGAACTCAGCTCTCAGCGGAGTGAGCAAGGACGGAGACACACCGATTCCAGCATCGCTGGATAGCTGGACTGTGTTTTTCCCCTCCTTAACTCGACCGTCTTCATCCATGAGCAATCGTCGGCACCACGGAAGCTACTGTGAGGAAAAGAGGAGAGAGAGAGAGAGAGAGACTGTTTCCTGCCCCCTGTGGACACGGGACTGCTGCTGCTTTTTTTACGATTTCTCACGGGAGCCGACCAGGGGACTGTGCCTGCCATCTCGTCTGAGAGCCCAGCCAGCCGGGCGCGACATCGTCACCTCTGTCCGTAGATTTCATTGCATTCCCCCTCTTTTTGGGGGTAGCCAAAAGACCTTTTAACTGTTTGCCTTGTCGTTTGGAGGTGAAGGGGTTTATTACAAACTGTTGTTGTTTGGTACTTTCTGGATTATATATATATGTGTGTGTGTGTATTGTGGTTAAGAGCTGTTATCCTTTTATATATATATATATATATTTTTTTTTTTTTTCCGAATTAAAGTTCTGTTTTCTAAATTTAAAGGAGAGGGATTATTTCTTGGCCAACATAGATATCTTAGTTCTCCCCTTGAACTAAGACACCCAGCAACACCTAGACACTACACTCTTGACCAGCTTCTTAGTGCACTACACACTGCAGACACCAATCTATCAGAGCATGTTTCTTCAGTACAAGCATAGCTGAAGAATTTGGAAAATAAAATGAATATTAGGGCAGGAAGCTGAACTAAAAAGCTGAGAAGAATGTCCATAACTGTAGGAGATCTAAACATGAATGTTCATAAGTCCATTGGACCTGATAAGATTCATCCATGGGTACTGAGGGAGCTGGCAGACAAAGTTGTTATGCCACTATCAATCAGTTTCAAAAAATTATGACCACCAGGTAAAGTCCCTGATGACTGGGAAAAGGGAAAATATAATCCCCATTCATAAAAACAGGAAAGTGGAAGACTCAGGGAACTACAGACAGTCTCACCTCTGTGCCAGGTAAGATCACATTGCAGATTCACCTGGAAATTATGCTAACGCACATGAAAAACAAAGCCAACCTCACTTAACAAAGGGGAAATCATGCCGACAAATTTGATGACCTTCTCTGACAGGGGTATTGCATTGGTTGATGGGGCAGAGCAATTGACATTATCTACCTGGATGCATGCAAAGCATTTAACACTGTCTTGCATGACAACCTCATCTCCAAATTGGAGAGACAGGGCCTTGATGGGTGAACCACTGTGTAGATAAAGAACTGTCTGGATGGCTGAACAAAGAGTTGTAGTGAACAGCTCATTGTCCACATGGAGACCAGTGATGAGTGGTGTCTCTCAGGGGTCAGTACAGGGGCTGATAATGTTCAACAACTTTGTTGGTGACATAGACAGTGGGATCGAGTGCACCCTCAGTGAATTTGCCAACAACACCAAGCCGTGTGGTGCAGTTGACACGCTGGAGGGAAAGGATGCCATCCAGAGGGACCTTGACAGGCTGGAGAGGTGAGCCGATGCAAACCTCATGAAGTTCAACAAAACAAAGTGCAAGGTCCTACACCTGGGTCAGGGCAATCCCAGGCACACCTACAGGCTGGGTGGAGAAGTGACTGAGAGCCCTGCAGAGAAAGACTTGGGGGTGATGGTTGATGAAAGACTCAACATGAGCTGGCAGCATGTGGTCACAGCCCAGAAAGGCAAACCAAATCCTGGGCTGCATCAAAAGGAGCGTGGCCAGCAGGTCGAAGGAGGTGATTCTCCCCCTGTACTCTGCTCTTGTGAGAGTCTACCTGGAGTACCACATACACTTCTGATACAACAAACATAAGGAGGACATGGAATGTTGCAGCAAGTCCACGAGGTTGATAAGAGGACTGGAGCACCTCCCCTATAAAGACAGGCAGAGAAAGTTGGAGCTGTTCAGCCTGGAGAAGAGAAGGTTGCATGAGGACCTCATAGTAACCTTCCAACGCATGAAGGAAGCCTCCAGGGAAGCCAAAGAGGGACTCTTCATGAGGAACTATAGTGATAGGACAAGGAGTAATGAGTGAAAATTGAAAGAGGGGAAATTTAGGTTAGATATGAGGAAGAGACACTGGAACAGGAGGTTGTGGATGCCCCAGCCCTGGCAGTGTTCAAAGCCAGGTCAGATAAGGCCTTGAGCAACCTGGTCTAGTGAAGGGTGTTCCTGCACATGGCAGGCAGGGTTGGGACTAGATGATCTTTAAGGTCCATTCCAGCCCCTTAATGTTCTATGATCGAAGTAGTTATGTAGGTATGTAGCATCTTTTGCATAACTATCAGAGATGATGGCATCTGTGAATAACCCTTATTCTTTCCACATTTTTTTCTGTATTAAAAAAAATAAAACCTAAACTTCCTAATCACACAGCTCCTCCTCACAGCTACCGTCTCACTGTGGTGACTAACCAGCCATGCCAACCACCTCAACAGGGATTCTCTTGAACTGAGGCCCACACTCAATGCTTTCAGCACAGCCTCAGCAAGCAGCTCCATTTTATGATATAAAAACAGAAGCTGTGAAATTCAGTAACATGATTTTGTAGTCATCATATATTTTGTTTAGGAGACTCTTATAAACTGCCCCTATGTCAGGAGCACTTTACCAGCAGAGAATTTCTGGTGGGGATGCCTGGTTCTAGCAAAAGTATTCCACTCCTCCAAACATTATCAGATGAGAAGGGAGTTTTTTCCTTATTTACTTTTCCTCTGGGCAGCCTTAGTATCCAACAACCCAGAAACTCCTTCAAGGTCAATACAAGGCACTCCGAATCATAGACATCTTTGACCCTCTCATGCCATCCAACATCCCCTCACACTGAGGGAAGGGCAACCAAATCCTCCCTCAGCAAAAATGAGTGGTGACAGGAGATGTAAACTGCTTCCTTCTGCTTTTTTCTCCCTCCATGTTCTCTTTGCATGTGTGGCTCTGCGGAGTGTGGTAAAAAATGCAAGTTGTCGTGGGAGAAGGAGAAACAGCATTTCTCACAGCTGAATTTTTGCCAACACGAGCTGCAGTTCATGAACTCACTCAGCCTCTGGCCCAAGGCTAAGTTCAACTGCGTCTGAAGTCTGATGAAACGTTTCACATTGCTCTAACATAAATTTTTGTTTCAGCTGAGATTTTTTTCCAAGGCAGGAGACAATTCCTCTGCCTGAGTGAGGAACAGGCTTTGAGCTATATTTGCAAATGTATCAGAAGGCATTTGCTTTGTTAATTTTCACAAATACCAAGTCCATTCTGCAGGGATATGAAATGAACAGAAAAAAAAATGTGATCCATCTGAGGATCACAGAGGTTCACTTCATTATGTCCAGCTGGGGTGATAAGATCCTGAACTTTAGGATAGCAAAAACTGATTTTAAAAAGATATTTCTGATGTAAATGACTCTTTATTATAGGAGAAAAAAACCACTGCAAGATCTAAGGGCTGGAAACTTGGTTAAGAAACAACTAATTTTAACAATCACTAACCATTGAGAGTCATTAGCTGCTAGACCAAACTGTCACTGAATAATAACTTTTTTAAATCTTAATTTCTGTCTTAATTTAATTAAAAGTACATGTTCCTCTACAAGGTACATTGTAGCTCAAACAGAAGTTATAGGGCTGAAGCAGAAATTACTCAGCAAAATGCTATGATCTGCGTTATAGAGGTCAGGCTGAATGATCTCATAGTCCCTTTTGGCCTTAAATCCTATGAATTATGAATCTAGGGTGCTCTCCTTGAAGAGTTTCAAAATGGTTTGCCAACACCAGGTTGTAATCCACTCTTGTACTGTGAGCCATCTACAGCATCACCTCAGCATGCCAAAACCCATGTTTTCTAAGTTTTATGGCTGTCTTTAAAGGGACAAACTTTACCTATTAGGGCATGAAATATTTCAGAGGAATAGCTACCTGTGGTGGTTTAGTTTTCTTGGTTTTGGTTTAGGTCTTCCTTGGTTACCAGGTGATAACTAAGGAAGTATTCCACACCATTTCCTTCACGTAATCTGGGATATATAAGATGGGGAGTTTCCTCCCTCGCTTTCTTCTCTTGTCTCTTCCCTTCGTGTGCTTGGAGGACATCAGCTCTCT
>JAWWTY010000077.1:68212973-68282215 GCA_035222235.1 Margarornis squamiger | reverse complement strand
TTGTAATATATGTGAATATATATATATATCTTTAATACAATTGTCTTTTTTGTACTTTTTTCCCCTTTTCTCTTGGGAGGGGGGGAATCCATGTGGCCAGCCGTTGGGTTTGGCACGGAGCCAACTCAACCCTCCACACTACCAGAGTTAATATGTGGAAATTTTCCATTTTACAAAGTAAGAGCAGGGGAGATAGGCGTTGTGAGCCTCCCTGGGCCAAGGACCTCTGTCTGTCTGTCCCACAGAAACATCTAGACAGATCTCTTGATGTCACCCTAGCAGAGCCATGATGACCTCAGCTAATGATATGGGCTTTTTCTCACTGGAAAAGCAAATAACCTGACCACCTGCTCCACCTTTCTGTATTATAGGCAAAACAAAGAGATGAAGGCTCAGACCTTCCTGTCTTAGTTACTGCTAAACAAGAAATGCAGCAGGGCTCATGTGGACACAATAAGGCCAGTATTAAAAAAACAGGCATATAGTGATAGGATAAGGGGTAATGGCTTTTAACTGGAGGGCAGCAGGTTTAGATTAGATATTAGAAAGAAATTCTTCACTGTGAGGGTGGAGAGCACTGGAACATGTTGTCCAGAAAAGTTATGGATGCTCCATATCTGAAGGTGTTCAAGTCCAGGTTGGACAGGAATTTGAACAGTCTTATCTAGCAGATGTGTCCCTGCCCATGGCAGAGGGGTTGGAAATAGATGATCTTTAAGGTCCCTTCCAACCCAAACCATTCTATGATTCTGTGATAGGAGGGAATAAATTATTGAGAGGCAACTTTAAGCTAACCAGGGATTACTTATTTTAGTTATAGACTAGCATGGCTGTGGGTTGAAATTGGCTCTATGAACTCAGCTCAGGCTTTGGGAGACTTCTCTGGCCAAACAGAGTAACACAGTAAAGACTTCTTCCAAAGCAGCTCAGCTCCAGGAGGAGATGCCCTACTTTTGTGTAGCAGGAGGCCGAGCTAGCCAGCCAACCTGACAAAGCCAGATGACTGTTCCCTTAGCACCCTCCCGCCACCAGCACAGCGAGATCCTCCAGGTATCCAGGGTCAGCCTATGCTCAGCATCTTGATGGGTCTGGCTGGATCCAGAACATGCTCCCTGGCACAGCACATTTCCAAGAGTGCAGCATAGGGTGCTGAGCCATGATCCAGAGCCCTGCCTAAAGCATCCAGCTCCCTCCTGAACTGTGGGTCTCTGGGGGGAAGGATTTATTTTTTATGATCAGTCAGGCCTGGGAAGCCCAAAGACCTCCAGTGAGACAGTGCTGACATGCCTGAACCAAAATGCTTTCCAGCAGAGAGGCAAGGAGAGCTTCAGAGACCTTTTCTATCTGCCTTATAGATATGGGAGGGCTGACTGATCATGGGCTTTAATGGTGAAACAAGTGTGTGAGCATCAAAGCTTGGAACAGTTGTAGCTTAAGGGAATCTAATCGTTGCAGTATCAGAACTACTGAGGCCAGGTTTGAGAGCAGAGTAGAGAATGACTCCTGAAAGAATCAGCCCAGGCTCCTGCTCCAACAGTGCTTTTGTAAAGCCCCTCCATTACAATCACCAAATCACAGATCTGTTATACATAAAGCTACCATAGAATGAGCCTGAATGCTTTTCTGCAAAAGCCTGATCCAAACTTGCTGAAGAAGATACCACCATCAACTTTTCCAATTAACCCTAACAAGTGTTTTCTAACATGCATCTGCACTGTTTTGCGCACCGTTTCTCTCCCTTAGCAGTCACATGGCATTCCTATTATTTTTACCTAAGGTAGGATTTTCAGTGGGCACACATCATGTGAGCAAACAAGCAAATTAACAGGCTAGTGATTTGCTGTTGCTCTTGTTAAGTAGAATAGAGAGAGCACCCTTGTTTTCATATAGCTCTGCTACAAAAAAACACAGCCAATGAGAAAAAGTTGGGAAGCTGCTGCTCCAGTCAAAGAAATTATCCTAAAGTCTGTTATGAACCCTTCTGTAATCAAGTGAAAAAGTGGGGACAAAAAGTCTTTGCTTCCTTGCTGAGCCTTTTTGTCTGCTTTGTCTGAGGAGTCCTTGCTTCTGGAAAAGGCTGGGTCCCATTTCTTTTCCATGGTAGACTGTGCTAAGGATGTGTCACCAGATGCATGTGGGTATGAGGCAGGAGGGAGCTATAAGCACTAGAGCAGGGGCTGCATCATCTGGGATAGGGTTTAATGTTTCCAAATCATTGTACTGAGGATCTTCAAGACTTGGCCAAATAGATTAAGCACGATAATTAAACATATATTGAAACAAACAAACATTCTTCTTTAAATGAGGAACAAACCCCATCTGAATTCTTCAAATGTACATGCTTTTTCTCAGTTCCCTTTGTGTAAAGAGAGTTATGGCCACCAATATTAGTTCAGAGTGATGTGTTGAACTATAGATTGTGAAAGGCACATCTACCACAGTAGTGGAGCTCTAAAAAAATTCTAAAATAAAAACACATGGACAGACACATGTAGCTGAAGGACTTCATACTTCAATGGGCAAAACCACAAAATACTAAAATAATTAAAGTCATCCCTCAGAAGCCTTAAAAATAATTAGGTCAAGTTTCCCTATTTCACCCCCTCCCATTTTATAAGATAATTATGAACAACTCAATATACCGAGTTTGTGGAAGCAGAATTCTGCAATTCCTTCTCTTTCTGCTTCCAAAAAGCAGACAAAAGAAAGAATAGCTAAGTCTGAGCACAGTTAGGTCTGCAATATGCCATTGGCTTTCCTCCACACAGCCCCCTTTAAGTCAAACCGGCTGATTAGCTCTGAGATGTCAATCTCTGTAGAATCTCTTTTTCCCCCAGCCAACAAAAAATGGAATTGCTTTTATGGTTGCCTGAATGAGAACAGTGCTTCTTGGATTTTTTTCATGCACTTCCCCTGTGCAGAAGAGTCAACATAATAGTGCAACATGACAAGATGTTGAGCCACAGCGCCAAGAAAATTTGCACACTTTGCATTTTTCCAATTAGAAATGCATCAGTGATTCTGGAAGGGAAGAGAGAGAGAGAGGAGTATAGAGAAAATAGTGCAGAACATCAAGTTCAGCCCCAAAATCTTTTGTGTTTTCATGTTTGTGTCAAGATTCAGCATTAAAAGACAGTGATGATTTTTAGCATGCAAGTGCCGTAATAAATCTGTTGCTTTATTAAAACTGTTTTTGCAGGGAAAAACCCCAAATACCAAAAGAAACAAACAAACAAAACAAAAAAACCCAAAAAAACAAAAAACCAAAAAACAAACAAACAACCAAAAAAAAACCAAAACAAACAAACAAAAAAAAACAACAGAACAAAAAACTCCAGACCAGAAGATTACAAATTGCATATCTTCTTCAGCTACAGACTTCATGTTAAGATGGGCAAACAGAGAAAAACTAAAAGCAAAACCTTTTTTCAGATCTCTCCTCCCAGTTTTTCTGGGATATATTTCCTTCAGATCACAATACCAAAAGAATGAGTCCCATTTCTTTTTGTAATACCAGGAATGAAGAAATACCAAATTATGAAAGTTCTGAATGCATGTTCCAATTTTCATTTTTCTTCTGAACTTAGAGCTGATTTTAGGCTGGTTTGTCCACGGTTTTTGTTTTGAGGAAAAGGAGTTTTGTGCTTTATCTCTGCACCCTTCCAAATCAGGGTTCTGCTCACTGCCAGCGCAGGATGTGGCAGCAGACAGAAATGGGCCTCATTTGCTGCAGTCTCTGCTCCCATGCAGTGGATTGGTTGGGTGCCCACTGTGGTGTTCCCACTCAGGACTCAGCCCTGCTCTGGCTCCCACTCTCCAACTCCAGGGTGCTGCTTAGCAGGGAATCTTTGACCCACCTCAAGCATTCTGAGTGCTTGTTTTAGAGCTGAGCAAACAAGCAGCAAAACCATGTTTGGGTTACCACCCACCTGCCCAGGCTTAGTCCCCCACAGCAAGAGCATCAGGGCCACCACTGCCCTCTGTCACATTTGCACTCCTGCAGGGAAGCTTTTGCAGCCCATCTTACACTGTGATCCTGATCTCACAGAGAGTCTGTGCCTTCTCTGAGCTCTTGAACCCTTTTAATTTGTAGTGATGGAGAAAGGGGTTGCCAGTTGCTGAGGTACTCTCTGCCCACAATGGGCCTGTCTCCATGCTCCAGCATGCAAAGATCTGTTCAGTCACAAGAAGGCAGTTCATTCTATCCTTGTAAATGCATTGGTAGATTATGGGGCAGAACGGTGGTATGATTTCTAATGGAAATTAGCTTAGTTATAAATTAGAAACATTAAAATAGGATTACCTTCATAAAGGAAGGTATTATCATATAACTGTTACCAAAAAAAACCCTATTGCTCTGCTGTTTTAACACAGTCAACTGAAAACCTGAAGGCTGATGAAAGAGTTCACTCTCAGTGCTGTTTTCTTCAAGTAAGGAGAAGATATTTGGATTGACTTCCCTCCCCACAGCCATGCTTCTAAAATGTTGCTAAATTGCATCACAGTATTACTGATCCATGAGCTGTACTGTAGGTGTTTGCTCTTAAAAGTCCACAAACCCCAACTGTTTGTTTGGTGACAATCTATGTCTGGAGCCCTGGCAGAGATTATTAACTTTACCATTTAGTTGCCTTTCTGACAGAGGTCTTTAATCATGTGAATTATTTTTAGAAGGGCTACAATGAGAAATTCAAAGCAATTTTATCATCTATGAATGAAGTCTTGGCTGAAAATTTTGAACATCATCCCTACTTGAGAAGAGCAAACATATGTATGTATAAAGATATAAATCCATTATAAAAATACAGTAGAAAAAGGACAGGAGGACACCAGTTACTTTCCAATGTAAAGCCTGAATTTAGCCTCAGCACAGCTTTGCTGTACAGAACTGCCAGCCTGAAATTTGCCAGGTGAGCTCAGCAAGTAACAGAGTATTTTTCAGTAACAAGAAAATTAATTGGAGGCTTGTTTTTTTGAACATGGCACAGGGAAGGGTTACCCTCTCTTGAAACTCCAAACCTGCACTGAACCAATCAGCGTCTCCACACAGAAACTTTCCTCCAAAAGTAGTTTTTGCTCTGATAAAAAACTAAATATAGAAACTAGGAAAAGAAGAGCTACTTCTTTAGACAGAAATTACTTTTCAGCAAAATATTTTCTCTTTGGTCTTGCCTTTCAGTTTAAAGTGTTTTTCCAAACTACCTTCTCTCTTTGTCTATCCACAGGACCATTAGGCAAGTCCTGTGGAGTGAGGGGTGTGAGAGACAGGGAGTTACACACCATGTTTGCATACTCATGCCCATCTGTGTGTAAAGTCTAAGGAGAAATTGGCTTGGCAAATACAGCAAGCTCCTTCCTCCTCGGGAGAGCCTTTTAGCCCATACCCTCTCTTTGGTGGTGGCAAAACGTCACTGTCTTGGCAGAGAACCACTGAGGCTTGAACACATCAGGGCTGGAGAAACTTCTCAAGGCCACCAGCCAGGTGCTGAAGGTCCCTCTCTTCTTTGGCCTTGTATCTGCCAAAGATACTGATGTGGAAATATCACTGCAAAAGCAGTAAAACACTGCCAAAAGGGGAAGAGCTGTTCATCGACTATGGGAATTCCAGCATCTCTTCTGCAGTTGGTTGGGGTGGAAGTCCCAAAAACAGTAGAATGGGGACCAAGTATCATATCGTGTTGGAGGTCGTGTCCTCAGATCACTCTTTGGTCATGTTTATGCATTTAGGCTGTATGCAAAGTTTGTGGTGAGCTATCAATTATAAATCCTAAAAGGCGTTTCTACTGTTATAAATAATATAGTATGAGCAATGTTAGAGTCACAGCACAGTATTTTCCTAAGCAAAGGCATATAGCCTGAAGCCAAGAATGAGGTAATTCCTTGTACAACAGAAATGTAAATTCAGTAATCTGAAGCCGGGGTGGGGGGAAGACAGAAGCCATGCAAGTCCTTACAGAGTCAGGTCCCAGAGATTAGTTTCAGGCACCAAAGGGCAAGCAGAGGGGAGGAAGAGAAAGTTTTTTTTATGAGGGAACATGGCAATCAGAATAGTTTCTCTAAAAGTCACCTTTAAAATCAGAGGAAGAGATAACAGAATATTCCAGAGTCAATAGCAGCAGATAATGAACCCTAAAAATCTAAATGGGTTGAAAAAATAGAAAAAAAAACAAAAACAAAAAAACCCTAAAGCTAAGTAGAACACTAATAATTATTTTATTAACTTTATTCGAGTATCACACGCTCCTAGGCTTAAGTAAACATCCTTTATTCTTCAATCTCATCAAGTGAAAATGCTGTCGAGTAACATAAAACACAGGGTTTCCATTCCTACAGGGGTGGAATCAGAAGATTACTGTGCTTTAACAACAAACAACTGAAAAAAACCCCAACATTCCTAGAGTATCACAAATGCAGCAGCACAGACCTCTGCTTAGGTGCTAGGGCAGAGAGGAGGAAAGCTCTTTCAACAGCAGCTGGGCATGGGAGGCCCTCTGATGTTCAGAAGGGGGTGCAATGGACACTGGGCACAAAGGGTATCCAGCACAGATATGCTAAAAGCCTTTCTGCCTCACCATAAAAGCCACATACCAAAACCCCAAACAGCAAGAGCCTAGAACACATACCTGAAGGAGCCCAGGTCAGAAGAAGGAGCACTGGAACCATCAGGAGGAGAATAACCAGGAAGACCCCAGCAGTCCCACCTTGGACCCAGCAGGCAAAGCCTCACCCCACAGTTGTTTCCCATCATCCTTAACAGGTCACCTGAAACCCGTAGCTCGGAGGCTCACTGACTGGCTCACAGCCCAAGAGGGGTAAACCCGCTGTATTTTGGTCAGACCTGACCAAAAACATGCAGCAGCACACTAGCAGCGGGCAGCAGTTAAAGCTCATCAGCTGGTGAAAATCAGCTCAGCATGCCCACTCTAGGTGCAACTGTAGGAATTTACATCCAGCACTGGTCTGTAGAATGCATCCTGGTTTTGTTTACAGCTCTGAAGACAAAACTTGGTATTTGCTTAGGTTTGGAATGGGGGGTGTTGGGAAATGACATCAAGATCCTGAAATGTTTTAATAAATGAAGGCAGAAGCATTTTGAAGTACTGCTTGTTCATCTCAAGGCTTTCCAGAAAAAAAACCAAAAACCAACCAAACAAAAAACCATGACCTTGTGACTTTTTTCATAAAACTATGCTACATCAGAAAGTTTGAAATATAAACAGCTGCTTTTACTAACTACATCGGTGCAGTGTGGTTGGGCTGCCTAATCCTTGGGTAGCACTGTTTATAAATACTGGTCAGACAGGCTAGATCAGATTTTCCCATGGGCTCAGCCAGGATGCTTGGCTTTCAAAGACAGGCACATTGTTATCTCTTTTAACAGCCAGCTTTTGAAAGCCAGCCACAGGTTTCAACTAGGCAGCCTTGGGGAGGAGGAGGAGGTGGCAAAGGAGAGTGAGTAACTTTCATCATAAACCTGACATGGGTGAAGTTGCACCTGGTTTGACGCCACAGGAGACTGTATCACTCACTGTCAGGCAGAGCTGGCCCATTATTAGGCTGCTATTAGGCAGCAATGAAGCTGCAGAGCCCCAGGGTCTCCCTGGTGGGCACAGACCCCTTGGTACCAAACTGTCCCCAGTGCATCCTGGTTTTACCCCAAGGGGGAGAGGTGTTGCAGCAGAGGACATGGAGCTAACTTCTTCCCTCTGCATGCTTAAGAGCACCCCAGCACTCTGTCAGATGGAGTTTTCCCACTGCAACACGTCACACTAGAAACACCAGTGGGAGAGGACAGAGAGATAGGACATGCACATTTCAATAGGGTTGCTCACCTTACCATACAAGTCAGGGTTGTTAACATCAAAGGAGCAGTGCTTCCAGTTGGACCTCCTGGCACTGTGGTTCCTGGCCCTCAGAAGTATTTACCCCAGTGGCATGGTCACCTCCATGGAGGTTGACACACCCTTAGCTAGAGAAAAGCATCTTGCAAAGAAAGGATTTACCTGCCATAGATACAGTAAAATGAAGAGGCAATATCAATAGAGTTTAAATTGTAGGAGGACGACTAATTAGAACCTAGCTTTGGATGGCCTATCTGGCTTGTGCCTGGCAGGAAAGCATTAACCCAAACTCCTTGGCCAAGACACATAGAAAACTACCTTCAGTTTTGCTCCCTTTCAGTGGATCACTACAAAGGTGGTTCACTGAAAAGAAATAATGGCAAACACAGGGCTGCAGCCCTGGAGAGAGATTAATCCATCAGAGGTAAAAGGGGGAAAAGTCCCACAAGAAAAGCAGATTAAAGAGTGTTTTGAAGAGCAAGGCGCAAGGCCTGATGTCTGATGCTGCCTCAGCGCTTGCCCCTGTGCTGTCCACACGTAACAGCCATCGTAGCTGTGGGGCATGAGCTGCCCTTCCTGTCAAAAACCATTTTGTGGCAATCTTGCTGTGGGCATTTGACTGATGTGCCAGAAGAGCCTGGAGGAGATGGAGGGAGATGACATTATTGCTGCTGCAGAAGAAAAGTGCAGATAATAAAAATTGCAACTGTGTCAATAGTGCTGCTGAGGAAAGGCTTTTCCCTCTCTATGTTTCTATTTCTTTAACAAGAAAAGCAAGCCCCCAAGCGCCATTTTTATGGGAGTCCACTAAAAAATGCATTCAGCGTGACAGTTGAGCTCCCTGGCTCCACTAGCATTAAACCCAAGGTGTTCTTCAGTGAAGGAGATTGGGCAAAAGGGCCTTTTCCCACATTTCTTTTTCTGTCCTGACAGTGATCCCACTGGACAGGTGGTGCCAGCCCAGCTGAAAAAAAAAGTAAAAAAAAAGCCATTGCAACTGCATGTATGCTCAGGAGGGGTCAGTGTATAACACCTTCCCAGGTGAGGGTCTCTGAAGGTCCCTTTCTTTCCCAAACTACATCAAGCCTGAGAAAAAGAAGCCAAAGCTCAGGTCTTCTGGGCATGCTGCCAACTTCAAGGACATCAGTAGTGGGACAGGGTTAGTTTTGGCCCATTTGGATCACAAACTGCCGAGGGCTGCCTCCCCAGAGGCAGTATTTGCCAAAAAATGGGTGATCCACCTAGATGATTTCTATCAGAAAGCGTAAGTTGTCTTTAACCTCCAGCTGGCAAGGGCTGCAATAAGGGAGCAGGAAGAAGGATAGTCAGCAGGAGGCCAGTTACTAGCCTGTGTCCTCAGGAGAGAAGACTTCCTCTATCCCTCTCTGCCTCTCTCTCTCAACCAATTTCAGCTGAATTCAAAGGTGTAAGTCTCAAAAATAACTGAACTTCTACAAGGCTGACACAGCAGTTTGAGAGAATAAGAGATCCAAAGGCAAAGCATGTGCCAAGACAGCACAACTGGCCAGTGGGTCAGCAAATGCCACTTGTCTGGTTGTCCCTTGCCTGGGTACCTGGGGAACACAGCCAGGCAGCCAGAGAAGAGAGCACAGCCACAGCCTTCTCAGAGTCTGACAGATCTTCTGCTCATGGGACATAACCTCAAACAATACAGGATATTTCTGGGGAGGGGAAACAATTTTTAGTTATTTTCCTGACTGCTTTCCTTGATGAGAAGTTTCTGTGCTTTAGACATAGACTGTATCAAATTCCTTGACTGCACTTTGAAGGCACATTATGTAGTTTGAAAACTACCTCCATATCTTCAGAGGTGATGGAGATTTGTCCTGTATGCTACATGAACACACCAATTTCTGTGCAGCACTGCACACCTTTCTGCAGTAACTTCCAGTCAGAGATGTAGGTTTGATGCAGTAGTATCTGGCAGCTTACCACACTGGTCCGTTGAGCCTTAAAATTAATTAATAAAAAATTGAACGTAAGATGATCACTTTCAGTTATAATTGAATAGGTTTCATATGATATCAGAATAAATACCTCTCAGTTCTCTTAGTGTACCAATGGGAAACAAAAAGTGGGGAAGAGAAGAAAAACTCCTTCAGTTTTGCTTGTGTATGACAAAGCAAAAAAAAACAACAACCCCAAACCAAAAACCAACCAACCAAAACCACCAAAAAACTAAGCAAACAAAAGATGCAAGCCCTTCTTTCACAGCCCATTTTACAGACTTCTTGAAAAAAATACTCAGCCCCACAAGGATCTCTATCAAAAGATTCAGTTCCTGTCACTTCTGACATGACTCAGAAGTAACGTAGGTTTGTTTGGCTTACAGTTGTCTGTGCATAGCTGGTAGTAATTGTTCTTACTGAGCAGTGGAGCATTCTTCTTTGTGAAAGAATCAATAAATACTTAATTCATAAAGGTAAGAGAGGTGATGACAAAATATACAACTAATAAAGATAAATGGCATTCATATTCATAAAGAAGACTCATAAAGAGTCAGTGGGAAAAGTGTCCCTGCTGAACAAAGAGAAGATAATAAATGGTGGACTTTATGCTGCAAACATACCATTAAAAAAAAACCCAACCAAAACCAGAAAACAATAATGCATTATTAATGTTGAGTGTTTACATCTACAGAAGCCAGCACAAACATGAAGGAATATTTCTGCGGTCACATTAATTGGGACTTTTTGTGGACTGTTATTGATTATTGCATGCATTCAGTTGTATAAGCAAATTGCCAAAACTGTATACAACTGGAATGCAAATAAGGGATGTGCAGTCAGGGGGTTTCTCCTACAGTGTGAGATGAGACCCATTAGTGCAGCAGATATGGTTTATGGGTCACCTACAGATGCACATATACACTTATATATTACATGTACAAGAATAAGGTAAAAATGCCACCCGACCTACCGTATCTTTGAGACACATCTTCTAGTTACTTGTGTTTATTTATTTGCAGGCAAGTTAACAAACATGGGGCTAACAACACATTCTTTTACTGTTTGCATAATTTAATTTGTTTCATCTGTTGTATCTGAAAGTGCTGAGACATGAAAAGAATGTAACACTCCCAAAGTGGTAAAGTACTTCTATTTAGTAATTTCTATGGTCAACTGAAAACTGTGTTATTTCATGTCCCACATTGCCAGTAAAACCACAGCTGAGCTAACATGCTCCAATCCCTATGCCTATTTTCCAAAGCACAACATCCTGGGGACATATTCTCTAAATTGCCTACAAAGGCTTTGGAACCACACAAATCCAGTCCAGAAAAAGGACCCCATCCATCAGTTAGCGGTATGCCAGACAGGGTAGCATCTCTCTTGGCTCCAGAATATAAAGTTGTACTTTATCGGCAGCAGGAGATCAAAACTTGGCAAACAGCCCTTTTTGTTCGAGGGGGATATTATTTGCATCACTGAGATTCCCAGAAATCTCAGCAGGGATCAGGTTCCTGCTGCAAGTACAAAGGGAGTGATAGGAAATTGCCCCTCATGTCCAAGCAGGCTGTTAACCTTTCCAAGAAGGGGTAAAGTGCAGGGGGGTCATACTCTCAAAAAATTCCCATTTCACAGGGGAAGTACTGACCCTCCTATTGAATGCTGCAGATTGCAGTGGGAATTTTGGTGCCATGAAATTTTGTTCAAAATTAAATCAAATGCAAAAAAGTGATCCCAGTCACTTTATCAAATTATCTGAGGTTGTACACAGTGCCAGAACACAGAGATGCCAATTTTCCCACTAGCATTTCCCATGACTAGCCAGTCTCTTTCCACCTTTTTGTGCCTCTTCTTTTAGTAGAAAAATATGATGGAAGTGTTCATGCGGTGTTACATGTTCTTTGCTACTTTTGCTCCCAAATACCTCAGCATCTGAGCATGGGGTGAAACAGACAGTAGGGGCACTCTGCTTAGATGATTTAACTAATCTCATGCAAATGTACTCAGCAGTCTCAGTACCCATTGTGTTTTCACCTACATAATGGCCAAGCCAGCTGAATATTGCTTTTTTCAAAGATAATAGCATTTTTATGCATTATTCCTGAAAGCTTTTTGTGCTCACACTGAAAAACGGCTCCAACTGAGGAACAGCTGAAGTCAATATACTTAGTCTCTGTCCAGGTAATTATGTATCCTCTTCCCATATTAGCTTAAGAGAAGATGATAATGATAGGACATCAGTAACATGCCTATTTTCCTCTCTATTTTCTTACTTTCAGCATATGGAATGGAAAACTGCAGTTAAGTATTTATTATCACATATTTTCTGACTTATTTACTTATCTTGCATTTGAGAAACAGGAAGGACTTTGCAGGCAAGACAAAACACAAAAGAACTGGTTTAAACCAGAAAACAATAAATTTGCCTCTCCCAGTATGAATTTATGTGATTTACTGATTTCTTAATTGTCTGAGTTCAGAGGAAAAGGTCAAAACCCCCCTCTATATATACTGTTTCCTTTAGTAACAGAAACAAAGCCAAATCATTCAATAACAGTAGCGGAAGAGCTGTCGGCTCCTCTTGCACATCCCTCACCAACTCTCAAGTTAATTTGACAGTGATAAAAATCACCATGATATACCTTCTTCCCAAGGAATCAGGACTAGTTATGAAATGTTAGTGATTTTTTGCTCTTCACAGTCAACCAGGTATTACTTCTGCCCACACTCATGAGCTGACCAATACAGAGAGACTTTTGAATAAAGGTTGGGATTTCAAATCTGAGACCACAGGAGCTGGAGGATTTGGCTGGAGGGAGTGGGGTGGGTTGCATATGAGAAGACAATCAGCTTGTCATCTTAATCATCATCTGGAAAAGCTGCAGCAATATTGCACCTGTAATAACACTCCAAAAAGCCACAACTTACACATAGGTCCAGCATATTAAACCTGGCTTTAAAGAAGGAATGACAGTAGACTTACAAAGAATGCAAGCATTTGAATTTCGTAATAACCAGCCTTTAACTTACGCACTTGAGAGAGCATTTTAACTGTTGATCTACAATTGACCTTTCAATCCATTGGCTTCCAAGGGCTCTGGGAAATTCCTGCAGATTTTGCAGCTGGCTTATATCCAAGGTCCATGCATTACAGAAGCATAAAATCTGTTTTGTTGCTTTAAAAAGACACAGAGAAAGCTCCAGCCCTCCCTCCTGTCTGACTAAAAAATATGGCTGCTTTCATTGTAGTTGTGTCTCATGCTGTTTGACCATTGTTCAGTGTCTTTCAAGCTATTTCCATTAGGAGGAGAAATTGCTGAGTGATTCAGGTAATTTTATGCAAACCTGTTGATTCTGAAAAGAAAAAAAAATAAATACAAAAGTCTTGAAGACAGTCTGGATCAAATCAGAGATAATTTCTTTGTCATTTTCTAGACTGCAATCAAACTTGTAATGAGAATTTTCATCCATTCTCTATGAATTGTATTTCCATTTTTTTTTCTGTCTCTAAGACTTTCTAGATCCTATTTTCCCTGCTTGTTTCCTGGCTAGTCAGGAAAATACACACTCCAGTAATATTATCTTATTGCTTAGATCTCCATTTGGGCCCTAAAATATATTTTCACCTTCCTTTTTCTGCTTCTAGTTAATTATCCAGAGCCAAAGTTTTGGGCACTGAATCCATTCATATTTATTCCAGAAAAGGAGATTATCATCTTCCTACGTGTCTCCTGAATGAAAGACACCATTACATTTTAATTAAGCTTCACCCAACGAACAAGAACTTCAGACATATTTTAAGAGAGATGGTATCAGCAGAGGTAAAATAAAATAAAAATAAAAATTTGGAGTCAAAAACCTTTGCAAAATGGAAAGAACATGCAGCAGTAGTGTGTACTGCCCTGTGGTGATGTAAAAGCCCACAAGGATCATTGTGAAGACGGCATGCTTAAGTGAATGCCTGATGATTGTACATAGCCATTCTTCTCCAGGTATCTGCTGGAGATGGAAAGGGTAACCCAAGGAGCATATCACTCTGACAGGGATATAAGCGCAAATATTCTCCTTTAGAATACATAAAAAGTGAAAGCAGTGGATTTCACTTGTACTTCTAGTTTGCTAAATTTTACTCAGATGCATGAAGATATTCCTGCATTGTTACATGGAGACCAAAACCAACTTCATCAGAACAACTCTGATTTGGACCTTCAACTTTTGCTTAACACTTGTGCTTCAGAGTAGCTTGTTCAAACTTCAGGAACTTCCAAATATACTGTAAGAAAGTGGCTTGTGATGAAGCAAAGTTATGAATAGGATTCCTGGTGGGTAGCATGAGGCCAGTGCGAGACGAATGCTGGAGAAGAGTTTCAAATTACTGGAAAATGAAAACACTATTGGGAGGTTCGGGGTTTTGGGGTTTTTTTGGCCTAATTCTATTTCCAATTAAACCATTTAGTGAAAGCAGTATTTGGTCAAAGCAGAGTGTGATTTCCACAGAACAATAAAATATTTAGTATGTTTATGTTTCCAAAAATTAAAAAACAAACAGAACTCACAAAATAAAAAATTGTTTTGAAATAGGCAGACTAGATTAGTCTTTTGCTGGAATACCTCTATTTTTGCACTATGTCTGAGAAATGCTAGGTAACTGACAACTCCCACTTCTTCAGTAGGAGCTGGGGACACTCCACCTGTGATGTGCTGTGATCTGTTTACAGTCCTGCTTACAGCTGCCATCCTGATTTAAGCATTATACAAGAAAGTTTTTCCTGTTTATAAGCTCCCTTAGCCAAACTGGTCATCCAAGTCACTTAAGCACACCTTCAACTAAAGTACATGAGCAATTTCCCCAACTTAAGAGAGAACTTGACACTGCCAGCAGGGCCAGGTTGTTTGAAGTTAAGCACGTTTAAGTGCTCTGCTGGATTTTTGCCCAAACTGTCAGTCTTTTATAGTTAATCATTTATCACTCTGCTTATGTTCTGCTAGTTATGCTTCAGTGTGCAAATATGTAAATTGCTTTCATAAAGCTCCGTGCACGGAGCACAAATAATGCCTTCTCAGCCCTTTGCAGGAGTTCTCCAGTCCTGTGACACCTCAGATAGATCAAGAAGGACTTAGAACTGGCAAGAAAGTTACTTCTCCCTTAATTAAACAGAATCATTATGGTGTTCCTCTTCTTAATAGTCAGACACATTCACAGACTTGCAAAATAAGCAAATAAATAATGCCATTTAGCTCTAACCTGACAACTATCATGCATTTCGCCTTTAGAAGGATGCACATCAATCCATCTTCCACTGCCACCCAGAAAGTGAGAAACGGAGCAAGCGGTCAAACTTATCATAAGCATGTTTGCATAACTTTCGCACAGATTAAGTTAAATAACTGCCTACAAGAATATTTGCAGTGTATCACAAGGTAATTCTCCCAAACACCTGTGACCATTTTAATTTTTGTTTCTCTCCTGAGGTTAATTGCTGTGAACTACAGGGTAATGTCACCTTCACTTACCTGTGCCCTGTTGCTTTGTATTCAGAAAGCTCCCAGCTCCCAGGATTTTTCACAAAGAATTAAAATTACCACAAGGAGAGAAAATACAATTACTACCATTCAGTTCCTATATATTGTATTGGAATTATAAGCAGCAATGGTGCCTCACTGAAATAGAGCCTTAAAATACAATTAGTTGCAGTTCTATAGATTGCAGAGCCAGTTATTCTGTGCTCCTGCCCATGGGGCCTTCTAATGTACCCACTAATGAAAAGGCTGCTTTTCCCCAGATGTCAGGTACTTTTGCAAGATACGAATACTGGGAAGGGAAAAGGAGAGTCTTATCCCTTGCTCTGTAGAGCAACCTTTTGTCAAAATTTATTCTCTGTCAAGCAAACTGCCTGAAAAAAAATCCCTCAGTCAGCTACTTTTTCTAAGAGGAAGCTTGAGCGCCGCTCAGACTGAATCATAGTAAAGTGAATTAATGCTGACAGTTGGTCTCCCAATCATTAATTGAAAAAAACCAAACCTCAAGCTTTAAGTATAAATAAAAAAACCCCTCTCCTAAACAAACAAACAAAAAAGCAGCAAACTAAGAAAACAGGCTCCCCCATGACAGACTGGCTGCCATCATGAACTACTGAACAGGACAAAACTTGTCCTTTGAACTATCCTGGCATCAGGGACTGACTCTGCAAATGTTCCCAAGCTTCTGCTGCAAAGTTGGGCTGGCAGGGCAGGTCCTGGGCCACCCAGGACACAGGCCTTTGGAGGAACAAGGATAGGAGGGCTCCTCGAGGGGAACCACTGAAAGCCATGCTTGTGAAAAAAATCTTATGTTGTGTTCACTGCATGGCTGTTTTGAGATACCACTTGTATGAAAAATGCACAGTGGTGAAACAGATATTTTTCTTTCACAGTAGGTCAGATATAACAAACTTTCTACAGGAAGCCCATGCTGGAAAATATCCACTCATTTCCAGAGATCTAGGGATGGAGACACAAACATCTGAGCAGCTAAATATAGCTCTGGTTAGCAGTGCTTTGTACAATAAGTTCTGGTGTCTCTTAATATGGAAATTGATACAAAAATAAAATCACAGTATTTTCAGAGCCTGCCTCTGCTTGTGTGCTCACCATGACTCACACCACCAAATTTCAGCCTGTGTTGAAATCACTCTGCAGTTTTTGTCTTGCACAAGAAGGCAGAATAAGAATGTCCAACAGTAAAAGGCCATGTCTATTGAGAGATATAAAGGTTACTCCACAGAAAAGTCAGTATGAGAACTGCACTGGGAATGCCTTGTCCTTCAGCATTTCTGCAAGAGTGATAAGTTTAATTAGAGAAGTTTAGATCTTGGTCAGAAATTTGCTCAGCCCCAAATGCCAGTGGTTCAGTTCTGCAATGCTTGTTACTGGACATATGCCCTTTGGATCAGCTTGCGGTTGCAGAAGCTTGGGATTGAGCATGGGCAGGTACTACTGGAGCAGTGGTGCAAACCCCTTGAGAAGGAAGAGGAGGCAGTGGGAACAGTGAAAAGCCATGCTAGTGACACCTGGCTTTCTCATATTTTTCCTCCCTTCTTGCCCTGGGGTGAGCAGGGAGCCCTTGCAAGAAGCAGCTGAATTCAGAGCTTCTTTAAGCAAATGAATAGGATTCAACCTTGCACATCCTTATGAATATAACTAGTCTAAGACGGATCAGCGAGAATTGTAAACAATTTGGTGACCACCAGCTGCTGTGACAGTCAATTCCAGCTCACCACAAGCCCTGTCTCACAGATGATCAGGAATGATCTGGGACTGTTCTACACATGGCAGCACTGCAAGACAGGTTCCCAAAGATTCCCCAACCATGGCAGTTCACAAAGCAGCTGCCCAAAGACAACACAGGAGAAGAAACTTCCTTGCCTTCTGGCTGAATGAAGCCATGTGATGATGGAGAAGGGGGCATCTAGAGCTGCCCCACTACTGTGACACAAAGCACATCCCAGAGCAGGTGGAAGACAGAAATGTTCTCTCTTCCCTACCACAGCTATAGCTGCCTGAAATATTCTCTTCAGCTGGCTCCTGCTCACAGCACCCCACATCTACCACGATGCAAACATAGTAACCTCCATGCTCTAATCCTTTTTGCTGAAGTACCTTCAACACTCCAAAGCGACAAGAAAAGGGACTGCAGGATTCACATGGACAATTTTGAAAAGCAATGAGTACCACATCTGTACAGATGAGCTGGGGTGGTAGGAGCCAAACTAACATTTGTATTGTGATTTGGCCAAACCAGACACTGCAGTTTAAGATTTGGGTAAGACCATGAATGTTCATTTGTATCTTTGTTCTCATTCAAGAATGCGAAGACTGTAGCAGACTTGCAGACTAACAACTAACAGGTACGGCATGCACTGAAATTGCCAAAGCTTGTAAAATCTGATTTACTCTGTGTGGGGGAAGGGGAAATCATTTAGTTTGAGTCATAAGAGGTCTTGATACAATCTAACTTCATTATGTCTGAAGAAACAGCTCCCTGGACAGATATCAAAAGGCTGCCGTGTACAACCTTGATAGCACAGTAGCAGAGAACAATTCCTAGAGCTGAAGATTACAAGATCTTTGTATCCGCTTCTCTTCATTACAGCTTTTCTCATACTACACCACCTGATGGACACTCCTGGTTTATGGTTAGCTCTTCAGGGGTCCATGGATCTGAAAGCAAGAAGATAGAAACTTTGCACAGATTTTAGGTCAAATAAAAAAATAATTGTGCAGTTCCAGGCATAAATAACAATGTCAATCTACCTGCCTTTCCCTCCCTGAAGTTTTCACTCTCTGGAGCCTCACCTGCTCTAGGAGTCATAGAGTCTGTATCTCTGGTACAGGTGAAAGAAGGCAGGCAAGAGGGCTGGGGGTAATTTTGCCTTCATGTCCTTAACAGAAAACATACAGGCTGGGTAATACCTTCACTGACATGAAAGGCTCTGGTGGCTCAGAATGCCTCTTTCTCTGGCCTGTTTGGATCCCATGGAGAGGGATGATGTTCAAAGACCCACAAAGTGAACATAAGAAAGCTTAAATCCAGCCTAGCACAAAATTTTATTCCCTACCTTAGCTGCTAAGGTTGGGGAAGACTTTCTGTTGCTGATGACATTTGTTTCTGGAGAGGAACAAGCATCTGTGGGAAGGAAGAGTTGACTTTGTCACACACCCCATGGGGCTGTATAAAGTAGCTGAGTGGCAGAATTTTTGACACCTCCCTGTGCTGGAGTCAATGCAAAAGTGTGGGCCAAGACTCCAGCAAGAACCTCCCCTGGAGAGACAACAGCACAGCAAATCCTGCCTCTCCATAAGAGCTGCTCTCCACCACTCCCACAGTCTCAGATAGAAACTGAATTCACAAATGGCACAGAGATGCAAGGAACTAGCAGGAGAAAGGGAAAGGTCAGGTAAGGTTGCTACCACTGTGGCTGAACCAGAGCAAATGGCAAACAAGAACAGACTCCTGCAGAGCAGCACCGGAGGAAAACAAGGCGTGTGCTGCAAACATTCCCCTATGTTCATCATCCCCTTTCTCCTCCTAATGGAGGAGAATATAAGAATGTATGTAAGAAACAAAACTCAGTTTGTACAAAAAGGCACTGTGGAAACCATAAGCAGAGAGAGAGTAGTTGATGCAGGATGTACTTTGCACATCCATTTCCACTTGCCTGCATACCAGAGTATATAGATTATTCCTACTACCACAGATTAGCAGCACCAGATGCAGTGGGCTGAGATGCTGTTTTATTAACAGCCCCCTGTGGTAAGAAAAGACATCAAGCTTGAGCTCCTGTGTGTTCTCCCGGGGAGCCCGCAGAGCCAGCACTATGTATCTCCAGTGTTTTCTCTGAATAGGTAGGACATCCACTTGGTCCTGTCATAGATAACATGCAGTTTTGACAAGCTTACAGAAGATGTGCCTTGGGGGTGGCAGCCCTGTGAGTCCCACATTCCTACTTTTTCCATCAGTTTCTTCACGTCATACCAATGCCAGCTGTTCAGTTGCTCCCATTAGTGAATTTGCTCTACAAACAGTAATTCTGCAAAGAAATCACTCCAGCAATGGAGGCTGTGATGGTCAATGGCTTATAGCTGTGTGTACTGAACTGACAGCACTGTAGACAGAGATGTCGGTACACCAGATAGGTCACAGAAAGCTGACAATACAGTATCCTGCAATGATAGAATACACTGTACATACTTGCAGAGTGGGGCTGAGGTGAGGATAGCTCTCTAGTGAGACGATACTCACTAGATCTGAGAACAAGTGTGGCAGGTTCCCATGCCATCACATGGACTTTGCTGTAGTGGCAACTTTCCACCTGCTCATGCTGCCCCTTGCCTTGGCTGTATGGTACAACTACCAGCAGTGGGCACATGCTCACCTTCCAGTGTGAGGTCTTAAGGTATAGCCTGTAACAAATGCAAAATATCTTCTTCAACTGAGGCCAGCTGTGCTAGCAACATGCCCAGTAGGACCACTGGACCACTGCTTAGCAGAAAAAATTACTCCCTCACCAGTGCTTAGACACTCTCAAGAGGCACTCCAAAGCTACACCGATGACTCCATGTCCATGATGCAATTTTTTTTTCCCTAGTGCTCAACAAGCGGATGGAGGTTTGTGACTGGTTTCTCCCAGCCAAACTTCCTGCAGAGGGATGACTAGTTTCCAGAGTGTTAACCAGACATGTGACCATGGCCAAATGCTAGATGGCTGGAATGATTGGAGCAGCTCTCACGATGCATGTCTAGCCTTGGCTGCCAGCATCACGTACCATATGTATCAGCTCCCAGACAGAAAGGCCTGGCTGCAAACTGGGAGTGTGACACAGGGATATTATACAGCACAATTTTAAGTGATGCCATCACAGAATGGGCCAGAATGAACAACATTTTTTCTTTCCCTTGCTTCCTTCACTGTGCAAAGGGATCTGCTTCAAAGGCTCTTTTAGTGATGGTGTAGATGGAAAAAGCTGTTTCAAAGCAGGACACCTAGCAGGAGATACAGTTTATGCTTCAGTAGATATAATGTTTGTGTAATTCTCACCACATATTACTTCAGGGAATGATGAAGCACTGAACTGTAGGTGGATACTGTAGTTTGTGCTATGTAGTCAACAGTAGGTTAGTGGTAGGGAAGCTGAGGCTTGCTGTTGAAAGATCTACAAGGTTACATGCCTATCTCAAAGCCTCATACAATGGATTTACAGTTACTCGGTCCCCAGGAGCACTCACAACAGTAAAGCCTCTTTGCTCTCTCTTGTAATCAGTGTACACCCAGGGGATTTGTGTCGGCATCTGATTAATGGTGCAGCCATTACTGACGCTTGTAATCAGGAGCAGAACACAAGTGGAAAGGAAAACAAGGAAACAAAGGAAAAAAACCTCCACATGGCATCACTCTCTGCAAGCCAGCAACTCCAGCTGCAGTTTCATGACCCCTTTATGCTGATCTAACTCTGGGCTGCCACAGAAACAGTCAGCCGTAACCTTCCCACCTACCCTGTCATGAGCCCGGTCAGGGAATTTGAATGCTATTTACAATGCTTAAATCACGTTTCCTTTTAATTTGGATGAGCTACCTGAGTGGCATACTGCTCTGCCCACCCAGGCACAGGAGGCAGCAGGAGAGAACAGTGGCAGCAATTCACACTGAGATTAGCTAAAAGATGTTGTCTTACAGCAACAGCCTCACAGCACACCAGCCTTAACCTGCCTCAACATATTCTCACATGCATGCTGATGCAGCTTGCAAAAAGCACAGCCAGTTTCAGAGGTATTCAAATGCGTATGCCACATCGGTTACACACAAATCAGTGATCTGCCCAGACTGATTTCATTTACGCTCTAGTCTGTGAGATGCTTACGCGAGGCATGAAATGAAGCTAGAATTTTGCAGGCTCTTAATGAGAGTATGCGTGAGACAGAGCTGCCAGGGAAATTATAACTACGAAGAAAACCCCCAAAACACAACTACAAAAGACAGTTGCCTATTTATTCTAAAAAGAATTTTGTTGCCATTTTATTTTCAAGAAATGTTAGCACTCATAGAATAAAACAGAGGCTTTTTTATCTCCACTGATGTCTAAATGGCAACTCTCGAATGCAAATTTCAGTCACGTGACAGCATTTAATCTGTATCAACAGAGCAATCTGATTCCTGAATGGGATTTTGGCACTCTGGTCCATTAAATCACATTTACATTCTGGAGGTCGACATTGGTTCAGAGGAAGCATGAGGATTTGAACAAGGTGGGAACACTTATCACTTTATCATGTGGAATGGTGTTTAATCCTTCTGGAAAGTTCAAGTCTCTGTGTGGTTAACAGCTGGGCCAGTCCATTCATCAGCATCATAAATATGGTCAGTGACATCACCAGCACATAGTGACTAATGCTGCAAGGAGAAAACAGATAAGTGAGAGAAAAATACGAATTTGTAGAGTTAAAAAAAGTAATCCTGACATAAACAACCCTCTGAATAATTTTCTTCCTTTTTAACTTGTGGTGGTTTAGTTTTCTTGGTTTTGGTTTAGGCTTTCCCTGGTAACAGGGTTATAACTAAGGAAGTATTCCACACCATTCCTTCACGTAATCAGCTGTATATAAAGACAAGGAGGAAGGTTACCTCCCTCTCTTCTTTTCCTGTGCTTGGAGGACAGCAGGTCTCAGTGTGTCGGCTTAGCTCTTATCTATATGAGCTGAGGCCTATCTGAGAAACTGTTGTCCCAGCTGCATGGAGGTGGAGAAACTGCTTCTTTTGAGGGGAGTTTGGTGAGAATTTATTTTGTTTGTTACTTTATTGAGCTACTGGCTTTTTGAGTGTGTGTATCTGTTTTGTTTTATTTTTACCCATTTTTGTCCCTCTTCCCTCTTCCCTTTCCCCCTTTTGGGGTTGTTTGGAATTCTTGTTTTGTATATTCATAGTGTTTAATTGTATATAACTGTAATATATGTGAATATATATATATACTTTTACTACAATTTTCTTTTGGTACTTTCTTTTTATCTCTCTCGGGAGGGGGGATGTGGCCAACAGCTGGGTTTGGCAGGGAGACAACCCAAACCTTCACATAACTAGATCTAATTATTGACCTAGGATGTCATATATGCTGCTTCTAGAAAACAAATATTACAGCAGCACTATCGCATAAAAACCAAAGTCTGAGACAAAATAAAATGGTGGGGACAACAAAAAACACGACTGAGCACATATTAAGTGAGTAAGACACGCAGAGTGCACTTTTCATTCAAGTGGGTAATTCAACTTATGTGACTAAAACAATTGCAAAACTTCCATTTGCTGTCAACTATAACACAGAATCTAGGGAGAACTTGCCATCAGGTAGACTTAGTAGTAAGACATTCCTTAGTAGTAAGACAATTCACATATTTATGTCAGCTGAAGTGCAATTTTCTAGAGAAAAAACTATTCCAGTGACAAGTAGCTTTAAGAAAAAAAAAAAAAACAACTAAAAAAACCTCCCTCCCCTACTTTTTCACTCACCATTTCTGAATACTGTAGAATTCTCTGCTATGGGAACACATGTTTTCAAAGAGATTAAAGAGATGAGGTCAAGAGTGGCTAATAAACACAATATGAGAATGCAGCTTCTGGGTTAGGAAGTCCTGAAGTCACTAATGATAAAAGGATAATTAGCAGAGAGCTTGTTCTCCACTGGCTCAAATTCTGTGACCTGATGTTCACTAGTGTTATAGGCTGACTATTTATAGTCAGACTGAGATTTGCCAGAGGATATTCAGCATCTTGTATTCAACAAGTTCAAGGCCCATTTGGAATTAAACCTGGCTAATGATGTCAAGAATAACAAGGGCTTCTTCAAAGACACCAATAACAAAAGGAAAACTGGAAAACATGGACCTGCTACTGAATGGAACAGGGACCCAACAGATGTAGCAGAGAAGGCTGAGATACTGAATGTTTTCCCTGCTTCAGTTTTCACTGTCCAAGGCTAGCTCTCAGGAATCCCTGACCCAGGAGATCAGGGAGAAGGTCTGGAGGAAGGCAGACTTTCCCCTGGTGTGGAAGAATTGGGTTAGAGACCATTTCGTAAAATCTGACATCCACAAGTCCATGGGTCTTGATGGGATGCATCCACAGGTGCTGAGGGAACTAGAGGACATCAATGCTAGGCCACTCCAAATCATCTTTGAAAGCTCATGTCAGTCAAGAGAGGTGCCTGAAGACTGAAAGAAAGCCAGCGTCACCCCAGGCTTCAAAAAAAGCAAGGAGGACCAGGGAACTACAGCCTCACCTCCATCCCTGTAAAGGTGATGGGATGGGTCATCCTGGAGATCATCTCTAAGTACGTGGAAGATAAGAAGGTAATCAGGTGTAGTCAGCATGGATTCACCAAAGGGAACCTGACTGCCTTCTATGATGGGATACCAGCTGAAGATAGATGAAAGCATTGGATACCATCTACTTGGACTTCAGCAAGGCTTTCTACACTGTCTTCCACAACACCCTCAAAGGCAAATTCAGGAAGTGTGGACTGGATGAGTGGACAGTGAGGTGGATTAAGAACTGGATGAACAGCAGATCCCAGGGGGTCGTAATCAATGGCACAGGGTCTAGTTGGAGGCCTGTCACTAGTGGTGTCCCCCAAGGTTCAGTACTGGGCCCAGTAGTGTTTAATTTAACCATCAATGACTTGCATGAAGGGGCAGATGCCTCTTCAGAAAGTTGGCTGATGACACACAGCTGGAGGAGTGGCCGATAGCCCAGAGTGCCGTGCAGTTCTTCAGAAGAACCTTGACAGGCTGGAGAGATGGGCAGAGAACTGTCACAGGTTCAACAAAGGCACATTCAGAGCCCTGCACCTGGGGAGGAATAACCCCTTGTACCAGGACAGGCTGGGGGCTGACCTGCTGCAAAGCAGCTCTGTGGAGAAGGACCTGGGGGCCCTGGTGGACAACAAGGTGTCCATGAGCCAGCAGTGCATCCTTGTAGCCAAGAAGGCCAATGGTATCCAGGGGTGCATTAGGAAGAGCATTGCCAGCAGGTTGAGGGAGGTGATCCTGCCCCTCTACTCTATGGTCTGGTGAGGCCATATCTGGGGGTCCTGTGTCCAGTTTTGGGCTCCTCAGTACACATGGAGCTCCTGGGGCAGGTCCTGCAGAGGACAACAAAGATGTCAAGAGGATGAAGCCAGACTCTTCTCGGTGATGCCAAGCAACAGAACAAGAGGCAACAGGCAAAAACTAGAACACAGGAAGTTCCACCCGAATATGAGGAAGAACTTTGCTGTGTGGGTGACTGAGCACTGAAACAGGCTGCCCAGAGACATTGTGGAGTCTCCTTCCCTGGAGATACTCAAAAGCAATCTGCACACAATCCTGAGTAACGTGCTCTGGGGGACCATGCTTGACCAGGGAAGCTGGACTAGATGACCTCCAGTGGTACCTTCCCACCTAAACCATTCTGTGATTCTGTAACATCTAAATCAAGCTGTTTTTAATGTAAACTACTAGTTACTAAGAAACCAGAATTTTTCCAAAGCCAGTGACATTCCAGGCTAGAGCTGCAGAAGAAACATCACTGCACTTGCGTTCATCATGCATCCAGCACTGCTTTGTTTTTTTGTGGGACTGATGAAGACACTGCCATTCTGACATGAGAGGTATTTGTAGCTCCTGATGCACCCACACCCACAATTTCAAAGTAGATGGCTCTTTAGGACAAGCAGAGTAGCTTCAGACTTGATGAAGCCTAAGATTAGTCAAAAAAAGGATTGCAAGGAACACTTGCTGGCTTAATAACCTGGAATTTCTGCCAGAGGACTCATTCAGTTTGAGAGTTTAGCCACAGAAGAGCAGTAAATCTCATAATGCCAACACTATCAATCCTCACAACCCTGAGACTGTGGCAACTCTGGCACTAGCCTAGCACAATTTAGCTCTGTCAAGTGGAGAAGCAGCAGCTTTAACAAAGCTCAGCCACTAACCAGTGCGAGAGAATAAAAGTAATCCAAAAAGCTCACTAATGAGCAGGAGCTCTTACACAGACAGGGTACCAGCAACCAAAGGATGAAAGTTTGTGGAGAACATGAAAACAAACCTGACTCATGCTGTAAGATTTTTCTGTTTGAGTCTGAATAAACCTTCTCACAAATATCTTGCTAAAAATATATAAATTTAAGAAATCAGTTAGAAAAATCCACAGGAATAAATGGGCTCAGACCTCTCAGACCTCACTGAGCACAAATCACCTCACAAGCCTGCACCCATGTAAACTCCCACTTGGATGCAGCACAATTGAAAATATTCAGTAATGTGAACAACTCAAGGTTTAAAATATCAGACAGGAAACATCTCTACTACAAGCACCTGCCTCTTCCAGTTTTAGCTAAGCAGAGCAGCATGTCTGTGAGAGCCAAGCTCCTGTCCTGTTTCAATGGGAAAGGTGTAAAAAGACACAGTGAGTCAGGCATGAAGCCCACTGTCACCTGGGCAGTGCACTTCAGACTTTGTAGTACACAGCACATCTACAACAACAAAGATAACACAACTCCCTCAAGAGCCGCCCTTGGAAGACCATCTGTGTTTGTTACAGCTTTGGTTTCCGTTCTTCATGGGAAAGGAAATGAAAAAGATGATGGGAAAGCTGAAATTCAAAGCCTTGTTGCAGTTACCTTCATGGCTTCATGGGCCCTTGGGGACTGAATAAGCACCAGAGGTAGATGAGTTTGCATTGCCCTTAAAGGAATAGCTACTCCAGTAAATAGCTGGACAGCTTAGTGTCTCATGCATTACTGGTAACACCTCTGCTTTCCTTCTCACCTGGCACCAGAATTCTAGCTTTTCATGTAAGCAGCAACACCACGTTCCTTCTAACTTTCAAAGAAAGGTTGAATGAGAAATCTGAAAATCAGAAGCCAAATGGAGACCCTGCCTTTATTCCTAGAGATACCTCAAGACATCCACCAGAGGCCCATGCCAGCATCAGCATGGTCCCTAGACAGGCATCTGAGTTCCTGTCTGCCCCAAAAGGAACTCTTTCAGATGTGGGTGCTAACCAGTGATTTCGGGGGACCATAGAAAAGGGCTTTCTCAAAGGAAAAGGTCTCCAAAAACTCCACTTAGCTACCTATCCCTTAAGGAACTGGGTGCTTTTGTATAGAAGAGGCTGTTGCATACACTTCTCCCTTGTTATACTGCAAAACGCTGAATAGTTATGCTCCTTTACTAAAATATCCATTGTTCAGAGTAAAGATATACAGATATAGATATATATACATATAGTCACAGAACACAATTAAAAACAATTTCAATCTCTTTGTCACATAATTACAGTCAGCATCTCTGGGGCGATCAGCAACTGTTACTGTGGTGCCTGCAGACAGCTCTCTCTGCCTGGTAATTTACGTTTTAGGCTGAGGTAATGCTGTAGTTAAACAAACAAAGCAAGACTCTTACAAGTATATGCCACAATACCAGTGTCAAAAGCTTGATCCCTATACAATTCAGAACTACACCCTTGACTGTATCTGTAGTTACAGCGAAGAAGGTAACTCTCAAAACAAGTTTCCTGCATCAGAAGTCAAACCTGAGCTAATGAGAAAAAGGAGCAAGATTCTAGGCTCCAGACAAGTTAGATCCATGCGGAGGAAGAAGAGACATTAAACAGGTACAAAAGAATAGCATAATGGGGGACAGTGAAGCAGTGCTTATAAAGGATGAGATGGTAAAGGTAGAAGGTGTAGGCAATCAAGGCAGGCTTGTCTGATAGGAAAGGTGAGTGCCCTACCTACGGCTCAATGTCACCAGGCAAATCCGGTGGTAGGAAAATTCTTTGTCAGGGAGGAAGACACCTGTTTCAGTGGCAAGAAACCACAAGGAGAGCATATGAGATACTACCATCTCCTGGCCTTGCTTGTGACAGTGTATATTGGTGAGAAGTACTAATCAAAGACAAGAAAAATCTAAGATAGTCAAAAATGAGGTGGGGGGCAGAGGTGGAGTCAATCTTCCTCCAAAACTTGGCTTTCTCCCAAGACAGGCTAATTCCTAAAATGACCTGATTAGAAGCTGAAAAGATTAGAAGATGGAGTAAGTTATCCTAGCACTTAAAAAAAAATAAAAACAAGTAAAACAAAACCAACTTGTGCAAGGACTTGGAAGAACACTCTCCAAAAGAGTCTGAAGGCATTATTTCTCCATGACATGCTATTTTGAATTGTAGGATTGTTCCCAAGCACATACTGAGACTCCAGATTTAGATTTTAAATTAAGTCTCTTGCTTTTCCAGCCAGGATTCTACACCCTCTCTCCTCTGTTTCAAAAAAACCAAATCACAAAGCACAACACTTTTGTTTTAATAGTCAGACCTAGAAGCCCCAGCACCCTAGCCCTGAAATCGATTCCGTTATCCCTAAAACCAAAAAACCAGTCTCGCGCTTTAACTACGTCCTCTGACTTTTAAGACTGCAGAAGAATAGTTAAGATCGTATCTTTAGCTTCCAGCAATTGTTATAAAAGAGGGAGCTGTACAATATGTGTCCGTATAAAGCTATATAATAGTTATAAAAAGAACTTTTAATGTTTATTTTGACTATCAGATTATACAGCTATTTACAAATTGCATATACTATAAAGACATAGCAGGCTTTAAAGGCTGTTTCTCTCTGGAGATCTATAGATAGAGACAGATACCTTTTAAGCTGCAGAAAAAATTATTTTAGTGACACCGCATATGATGCAATTTAGGTTACCTCAAGATACAGAGGCAGATGATAAGGTTAGCAGACCTCAGAAGCTTGTGCAAACTGTTGCTTCGAGTTCCACATTCACTGCAAGATTATTATCCTGTTATTATATCAAAACAATGAAAAGCACTCTCTGAAAGACAAGTTCACAGTGTTTTTGGCATGTCCATTAAGAAAAGGGGCTTTAAAACTTTCTAAGAAGCCATAAATATTTATGGTAATTGATAATTTATTGGGAGAAGGAAATCGGTGGTGCATTGATAATTTGCTTAATGTGGTAATACCTGACTGAATGTTGGATCTCCCATTGCTCAGCATTTCATTAATGATCTGGAAGAGTGGAAAAGGCAGAAATCTGCTTCCATTCAAAGACAATTCTCAGTGCCATGGTGAATTCAACAAGGAGAATAAAGACATCACATTTTTAATGCAAATATGAGGCACAGTAAAATGACATGTCATGTAGTTAAGACATGGTAGAACGAGATGTAAAAGCCAGAAGTTTGAGGTGAAATTTTTAAAAAAATAGAATATCAGTTCAGTAAACAAACTTTAGTTCCATACGATGAGATCCACTAGGAAACAAAACATCAGCATAAAAAAGCAGTGGTCTTTTTATTGCAAGGGATTTAAAACCAGCCCTTTCACATGAAACTTGGGTATTGTAAAAGCCAAGTATTCCTTAATGAGAGCCTCCTACTGAACATGAATATTCTTAGTAAGAGAGAGGACATACAAAATTTTTTAAGTGAGGTAATTAGAAAATCCATAGAAAACCATCACCACAAAAAAGAATGTGCATGGAAATATACACCAGAAGCTTTACAAATGTGGCACATATATGATGGGACTCTGACAAACTTCAGAGGAATGAAGCGCCACTGGGCAATTACAGTACTGCTTTTCCACCTGTGAGTTCAGTGATGTAGTAACTAGAAATATAACACATACCTAGATATTTTTTCTCACACACACACACACACACACTTTTTATCAGTACTCCCAAAAAACAGGAAGGGTTGGGGGGGAGAAGAAAAACATGAGAGCAGGTGTCCCTAGGGGTGATCCTATTCTTTGTTCTGTGAAATCCTACACAGGTTTTGTTGAGATACAAACAGCTGGGGGGAAAGGGGGACACGGAAAAAGAACCATCATTTCCTTAACTGACTCAGCCTTCTCAGGAAAATTTTGGCAACATGTAAAATGTCAACTAAGGATATTTTCAGACCTTGCTGTCAAAGCAGCAACATACAACACTGCAATGAGAACACCACAGAGCTGTCAGTGCACTTGCAACAAGATGACAGGAAAGAGCCATATTAGTATCTCACTCCCACTGGTTTTGGGAATTGCCCAAACCCCCATGAAGCTCATCTTCCCTTTTACAAATAAACAAACAAACAAAAATATCTGCTGTTGCCTGCTGAATCTGCCAAGCCTGAGGCTCACACATTAGAAATGTGCTCAGAGAAGAAAGTTCTGGTGCCAAAATAATGCTCATGCTGGATAAAAGAAAGACCATTTCTGCACTGCACCTCTTTTCTTATGAATCCTAATTATTTTTATCTTATGTGCATGTACACACATACATATAAAACATATATAAAGAGACCACAATGAAATAACCGGTGGTAGACTCAAGCACTCAAAAGTGAAGTAATGACAAAGGCTGCCTGAACATTATGCATTTCCATGTTAAAAATTAGTCACAAATTACTCTTTCAAAAGGCCTTTTTCAGTGCTTTCTTCAGTGATCAAAACACACACAGAGGCAGAATTACAGCAGTGCATAATGAGCTCTCCTAAACTCTTCAAAATAAGGCAAACTTCCAGCTGAAATGCATAAAACAATGCATCAGCGTTGTAAACCTCTACACTATGAAGGCCATGTATCAGAGAGGAAGTTTTTGGAAACTTGTAGCAAGTTATACTTTTGCTGCTAACTCCCATTTAGCAAGCTTCGTGTCCAGCAGAACAGAAATTTTCTGAGGTATTTGTTATAGTTCAACATGTCGTTGGAATTCCTCCCAAAGAGCTTGGAGCCAACGCCTGAATTTTGTAAAGATGGTTACCAAAAGACTTCATGAATATTCATATCCTGATGTTAACGACTTAGCCCAGAGCCTTTTGTTCTGGTCTCTCTCCCCAGGCTGGGAGGGAGATGGAAGACGGGCTCGGGTAGGGGGAAGTGGCCAGGGTTTCTGCGTTTTCTGTGCAGGCTCAGGAAGCTGAGGCTCTTGGCAGAGTGAGCTAGGACTGGAGCACACTGGGTCCGGCATCACTGGAAAGCCAAAACTGTGTCTCTCCCTCCCTAACTCGACCGTTCACTGGTGGGGGACTGTGGGCACAGCAGGAACTGCCGTGAGGAAGCGAGAGCACACCTATTTTCTGCACTACGGAGGTGGGGTTTCTGCTGCTTTCGCCATCGATCCCACGGGAGCTAACCTGGTGGCTGTGCCCTGCCATCTCACCTGAGAGGGCAACTGGGTGAGGCGTGACATTGCCACCTGCTGTCCCTAAATATAACTGCAGTCCCCTTTTTTTGGGGGTAGCCAAAAGACCTTTAACTGTTTGCCTTGTCATTTAAAGGGTTTATTATAAACTGTTGTTGTTTGGTCCTTTCTGGACACATATATATATATATATATATATATATATATATATGTATTGTGGTTAAGAACTGTTATCCTTTTCATATATATACTTTTCTAATTAAAGGTCTGCTTTCTAAATTTAAAGGATAGGGATTCTTTCTTTTTTTTTGGCTGATCTCCTTGTGGAAAAGAAGGCCTTTCCTTTTCTCTCTCTTGGCCAACATAGATACCTTAGTTCTCCCCTGAATAATGACAGTACTCAATATCCTTATTAATCTGCATAGGAATTCAAATCAAAGGATGAGGCCATCTGATCTACCATAAACTGAACATGCAAGGAAGCATGATGTTAATGCATCATTTTCACTATTTGATTTAACTGTATTTCTACCCACTAGGAACCTTCAAAAGGTAGCTATAGAAGCAGGAATTGGAAACTCCAAAGAAAACAGGTAGTATATGTGTGCGCATGTGTGTTTCCATGCATGCCATTGCTCTTGGGAATGTGGGAGCTCATTAACAATAGGTCACCATTCCAATTCTGTTTAAATAAAAGTGTCAAGTGACCAGATTGGCTGGATTAGTAACAACACATTCCCTACTAAGCTTATTATGGTATATTATCTATTTCCACAATTCAGGGAAGGTAAACCTGAAATGTGTGTTCCTTGTGTTTGTTATTTCTGGACTATTCACAAACCAGATTGCACAGCTGAAAACCTGTCCCATGATGCATGCTGTGGAGGCCAATATGACTCATAATGCAAAAAAATTCTCCCATTTTAGCTGTGATTTCTATGTTTAAATGCTAAAGTTAAACTCTTCCCCAAGTAGGGGGAGGGTAAATGCCTGGGCTTTAGCAGCCACCAACATATTTACACAGGGTTCATTAATTCACAGGGGACTGTATATGGAGGCTTAACTAGACACAAGTAACAACTTTGATAAATTGTTATTTTAACAGTGATTGTAACTAATTAAAATTAAAAACAGTAATTACATTTTGTGTGTGTGTGTGTGTGTGTGTGTGTGTGTGTGTGTGTGTGTAATTACTGTTCTTTACCAATCAAAGAAATCATAACTGTATTTCTTGCCATGCTAGATTCATTCTGTGTTGCTCTGGCACAGATTTTAAGACACAAGTTTTAGCTTGGGATATGTATACGTGTGTGTACACGTGTGCACATGTGTTTAAAGTATGTGGAACATCCCATAAGCATTAGATTATAGAGAGTAATTGGAAAAAATTACAAGAGTTATGAGTAGATAGACAACAAATGAAACTGAGCCTTTAAAGTGCAATGGAGGCAAAAAAAGTACTCTACCTTGTTCCAATATCCAGCCAGCTTCCATAATCTTTAACCAAAAAGAAAAAATGCTAGAAAACAAAAGAACTTTGATTAGTACATCAACACTGCACAATTTGAAACAGAAAATTAAACCCCTATATTTCAGGCTGTTTACTCAAATTTCTAATTCTTCAAGTAGAATAAGGGCAAAACCTTTCCAAGAATGCTCACTTGGACCACAGTAAAGAATAATCTAGGAACCAGAAATAGATTTAACATGGTATCAAAAAAAAAGCATGTAAAGATGGACTAAGTTCTGTCTAGCTGGGCTTGCAAGAAACAGAGTAATACAAGAACTTTTTCAATAAGAAAAACCAAACCACCTTATTTTTTGAAATAACATGACACCAGATTCATAGTGCTTAAAAGTTTTCATGGAATTTCAACACAAATTTCTTTCGTTAACTCTGGTAGTTTCCCACCTGTGTAAAGTGGAAATAACATTGGGAGAAGACAGTACTTGTCTATTAGTAAATTCCCCTAAGTCTAGCTGGTGGCCACATTGATTCAAGACCACAAACCCTGTTCTCTTTTTTTGTCCTGCAACTTCCTCTTATTTATACACAAAGTACATATTTGCTAATTGTTTTAAAATACTTAAACCAAAATAAAAGAATAAGTGAGGTGTAAGACCTGGATAAACTGGGACTTGCTATACACCAGTAAATACCTGTAGTCTTCTCTTGTTTAAGTTACACTGATTTTATTAGTGAAATGCTATGTATGTGGTTTATTGGTATTTTAATCCTTTTTCTGTGGGAGTTATCCAAAATCAGTTTAGCCACACAGACTTATCTGAAACTAGACATAACCATACCTTCTTCATTTTTCACTCTACAGACAAATTAGTAATTATTTGGGTTTTACTCACTGTTTTTAATATCAGGTGATATTCACAGATCACATTAAAGTGATACCACCAGCTCTACCAGCTGGTTTGAAAAGGTTTCTGTTTACCTTGTGATATCCAGTGGCACTGCTCGTTGAGTTGAAGACAGTTTATGTCTTAAGGACAGTTAAATTTAGGTTGTTAAGAACAACAAAAACATACTTTTAATCTGCAAAAATTCTGTTGGGGTATTGTTCATCTTTGGGTTGTTTTAGCTAGCATAGTTTGTGGATGCAAGCTTTCTGAAGATGGCATTTCCTAACAGTTTATTACAAAGGGCACAAAGTGGGATGTTGCTGATCTCCTGGATTCTGACAGTGGTAACAGAGTTGCTGGGCAATGCATTTCTCTTTTTCAAGGGAAGCTGGGGTAAAAGGTTCAAAATTCCTGAAAAATTAACTAAACCTGCCCCTAGCTAAAACTGATATTTAATTTTTTCCTAGAAATTTGATTGTAAAGCACATGAAAAATTCAGAATGGTAACTTATTACTTCATTTTTGTCTCCTTTTATTATGACAACACTGCTTCTTCAGAAGCATTAATTACATAAAATTCGAAAAGCAGTGATTGGAACAGTTTTATCTCTAAGTTATGCTAGGATTTCAATCCAATTCTCTGCCCTAGTTACTAAAACTTTGAAGTCTGAAACAAATTCAGATCTCTCTTCATGGAATTAGGAGAACCCTCTGCTTCTTGGTCTTATTTGAACAGAATATGTAACAACTTACCAAAGCCATAATGTCGGAAATCACAAGAACAATGAGGAAAAGACTGCAAAGAAACAAACAAACAAACAAAAGAAAACCAGATCATCGACCTGTATTTATGGCCAGAGATGGTAAAAAAGCTTATTAAAACCCCCCTAAAGAAATTAAAGATATGAATTCTTGCACTTGCCTTTCAAACACTCAGGTATATTTCAATGTATTAGAGAACAGTTAAAATACATGACTAGGACATCTGGCATTTATAATGCTACCCTGCCTGAAAAAGGCATTTCACATTAAGAAAGTTTCAATTTTGCAATAACAAAACCTGAGTCATTTTTTTGAGAACCAGAGCATCTTAGAAACAGCACCTGCCTATTCCTGATGCAGGGAGCTCTGTGCTGCTTAGACCAAATACAGCTGATTTAGAAACTTCACAATGGAGTCAAGAGTAAGCAATGCTGTTGGGCACTGGCAGGCAGACACTTGAGTCGATAGGTCCCACCCTGACACCACTCTGCTTGGAAAGAGGCTGATAAAGTAGGTGCTTTGCCCTCTTTGCACCCCTCTGGGTGCCCATAAGTTGCTCTGGGAACACCCAGTATTTTGGTAGCATGCTTTCAAACCCATGGACCTCTCTGTCAGGTGGCAGATTATTTTTGGGAAGTAGGCTGTGGCCAGTAAAACGAACCAGACAGAAGGGAGGATGCAGAGCTTTCCCTCCCTCCCCCCCAATTAACCTAATCTTTTCATTAAACTATGTAAATCCTAAATTACAGAAAAGCAATTGCTGTAACTGGAGCAACTGGTTTCTAAGCTAATGACATTGAGCAATGTTGCAAACAGCTGACCCATTAACAAAAAAAGTCTTTAACTAGAATACAGCTAATTTATCAGTACTAACCTCCTAAAATCACAAAGGTTATTTTGTGGAAAATATCCTGGCTGCAGTGTTGCAAGAACATGTACTGGGGGGACACCCATAACAATGTCTCCAGATGAGGAAGTTTTTGATACTGTCTATGTCAGTTTGTGCCTCATTAGTAAATCAGGATGCAGCAAACCAGCTGCATCTCAGACACACAGAAAGCCTTTTCTCCACTTACCTATGGCTCAGATAGGATCTTGCAATCTCATAGTGCCTAGGAGGCACTCAACTAGAGGGGTATTTTCACAGGCAAGCTCTAAGAACATATTGGGACAGAACATTCCCCAAAGCAAAAAAAAAACAACAACAACCAAAAAAAACCAAACAACCCACCAAACAAAAAAACCAACCAAACAAAAACCAACCAAACAAAAAAAAAATCTTTAATCTGTAAACAGGGAGTTTAGGAGCAATTTGTCCAAACCACAAAAATCTACCTTTTGCCCTTCTGAACTGCAAGAAGCCTTTCACAACAGAAGGACAACACTAATTTCAGGGCATGTTTATACAGTACAAAGACAAGATTGTTCCCTGTGATGGCTTATGGCTTAATTTATCTAGAAGGAGCAGCAAGAGCAATAAAGAGTGCAGCACAGCCTTCAGGATGCACTGACAATCAGAACAGAACCCCTCCAGGGATCTTGGGTACGTCTTGCAGATTCTGCGTGTTCCCAAACTAGTGTTGTGGCAATATCACTGCTATTGTTACCTGAGCACAGCTAAATGAAGCTGGCACAAACACCAGACAGTTACAACTACAGCCTCATAAAGCAGCACAGACATACTGATGTCCCCTGGTTTATGAAGCTGGTATCATTTCCCCCTCACACACTCAGATTAACATTCCATAAAAGTTTGCAATGTCACCAGTGCTGCCAAGGCAAGCATTCTTAAGTTAGGAAATGCTGACCTTTACGATGCTCAAGCCCTAGATATGGAAATCACTAGCTGGTTGTCTGAGGAAACCCAGTATAAGCCTTATAGCTGAGGATTAATAGCCTTTCTTGGGGGTCCAGCCCAAGTACACTGCACACACAAAGCAGGTAAAAGGGATGGAGATCCGCCTATGGCCACTCCAACAAGGAGTCAGATTTCAAGCTACCCGTCTCTCATTAGTACTGAGTGGTGTTGTATAAGGAGACAATAGACAGGGCACAGGCAGGATGAAAACAAACAGAGAGGCAGAGGCCACCGCAATAAGTGAGAGCAGCTTCCTCCCGCTCAGCTGAGCAATATGCAGGAGAAAATTCCTGTAGTCCTCCTGTCACTGACAGCAGGACTTTTAGTCAGCCTCACACAACATCCCACAGTGACAAGCTCAAAATCATATGGCTGACAGGGACCTCCCCCATCTCAGGACCATCCGTAATATCACATGACGAGCAGAGGATTCGGTCATGTGCACTGGGTCCACTGAAAGGGGTAAGGAGGACTAACAAAGAAAATAAAAATCTTGAGACAGTGCAAAGCATGAGGATCTTTCAAGTCTGGATACAACCCCCTGTGAGGCTGGGCACCCATCTAACATGGTCTCTGCAAAGTCTGCAGAGATGGGGAAAGGACTGGTAGTCATCTGGTCCTACTGCAAAAAGTATATAATACTGAACATATCTGGGAAGCACTGAACTGCAATGGAAGGACATCTGGTGTTTTTTTTTTCCTTTATCGTAAATGCTATTTGTGGTGAGGTCAGTGCTACAAAGCTATAAAGTGATTATATTATAAATGAGCTATTTAAAAAATATTATACCATAGGCAGAGATGAAATAGAAATAAAAATTGGACTTTCAATTCTGATTATTATTTTACATTATGGAGGAAAAAGTCCTCCATCTGTGTATTGTCAAAAAGAATATTAATTATCTGATTGTTTCAGACAAGGCCAACACTTCCATTTATACTCATCTGTCACTAAGAAAACAACCCCTGAGCTTGCAAAAATCACTAAACAAAACTCCAAACCATAATGACAAATAAAAGTAACAATGTGATCTAATGGGTTTTGGGATTTTTAATTCTGATTGAGATTTGACAGTCCTGAATTCTTACAAAATAGATTTGAAACCTTTACTAATGCAGGAATATAGCACTTACTGTACCTCTTAGAAGACAGCTGTGTTGTGACTTGAACAGCTTCGAAAGCACATGATACCAGAACAAACGGGATTACAACCTGTTTAAAACACAAGCTGCATTTTGGCTTATAGTAATATTTACAAAACAACCTAGGCAGGTTGTGGAAACATTTTTCTGCCTCTGAAATTATCACAGAATGCATGTTATGAAAACAAAATATTGCTTAGACAGGGCAGAAAATCAGAAGATGCAGGAAACACTTTCATTACATGAATAGAAAACCCCTTCCATGGTCATAGCCGAACTCCATCAAAATAAATCTTGAGGCAATAAGGAAACTATAATTAAAATACATTAATGACCCTCCCTTAATTTATCCATTTTAGCACTAGTGATAAATACTGCAAAACAAGGCTAGAAGACACAACTATTCAGATCTAGTATCTCACATGACAGGCTGCACAGCTCCAAGGACAATCTCATCTCATCTCAACCACAAAGAAGTCTGAATATAGAATGCATTCGGTAAGCCAAGAATTATACTGCCCCTCCAAAGCCAAGACAAACAAATGTAAATGGTTTGGTAAATTAAGAACCAAACAAGTTAGAAATATGAATGTTGCCATTTGTGCTTTACAAAGTTTACTTGCAATCCTTAAGTTAGCACTGTCAATGCATTGCTAAAATCTGATTTCTTGCATCCACAAAGTTTGCATTATTGATGTCCTGCAATATAACATGCAGTATATCTGCAACTAAAGTCTGCTTTCCCTGGGACAGAAGCTGCAGAAAGGCAGAGGCAGAAGATACTGCTTATTTTAATAATAACAAAAAAATTCAGCCTCTGGCAGATCCTTTACTCAAATGCTAGAAAAGAGCTCCCACACTTTGCCTGCAAACAAGAGGTGCAATCCAATCTTTGACAGACTATTTAAAAATATAAAAAATAAATTAATAATATAATAAAATTGTAAAATGACAACCTAATCAGTAGAACATTCAAAGCCTGTATTTAATGTAATATAGATAGAGCTAATAATATATATATTTCCTCAACATTTATGTAGATATTACACTAAAGGAAAAATAAAATTAAAATTAAGTCTTTTTAACATTCGAGATTTCTATTTTAATACAATAAACGGACTTAATGCTGTTAAATTATACTTCCACACACTTTAGCTACTCTCTTTTGGGAAATAGAATGATCTGTCTCTAGAAACATTGCAAAGGTTGAACGTTTCACATGTACTTAAGAAGACTAATGAAGCTCAAATATATATATATATGTTTTTGTCAATTGAAAAGTAACAACCATGTACATTATACATTATTTATTCAACAGTTCTTTGAGAGAATTTCACTAAGGTAAGATTACTAACCTTCAGTACAAGCAAGCCTCCCATCATGAAGGGACTGAACACAGTCAAGAAACAATAGACAGAAGCAGGATCAAAACTAGAGAAACATGAAAAAGACATTACATACCTTTGAAATGGCATATTCCATTAAAAAAACAAGCATTTAGTTACCCTGTAACACACCGGGTGTATAAACATTTTTAAAGAAGGCTTCCAACTTTCTCTTCTCTTGCTGAAATATTAACAGGGATCGCCAGCCTCACTTTTATTCCTCTACAATTTTTCTCTGCTTGTGTTTTTCGAGGTGCCATGCTGTTGGTGAGCAACCAAGCCCCCTCTCTTCATGCTGTCAATAACTTCTAATGGAATTGAAACAACCTTGTAACCAAGAAGCTCAGGCTCTTAGGGAACTTTCACAGAGAGCAGAAATAAAATAATCATAATTCCACTGACTATTGCTTTAATTCTGCTGCCCTGATTTCGCAAACTAAATTTATATTTAGTACGTCAACTGCAGGAGGAATTTTTTCTACCCTGTGTCTCAAATCAATGAATAAAATTTACCTGTTAATAGAAGCTATATTTCCGGTGCCAAAAAAGGCTGTCACTATGAAGAAAACCTAAATGTATTTAAGGACAATACGCCACAGAAATGGCTGCAATATATAAAAATAAAATCAGCATCACCCCTCCTTCATTCCAATTTACTTTCTAATTCTATCATGAAATTACAAGAACCTGACCCACTATGAGAGCTTTACACTGCATTAAGAAATCCCAAGTATTGCATAGCTCTACCTTAGTTTTCACATGTGACTGTCAGTTTTAAAAGACGTGGACTGCCTGGGTAAGGTTTTAGAGCCTGTCTTGAGGTCCCTGTACGAAAGCTGCAGCTGGCTTTTTGGGCCCCTACCTGGCAAGATGGGAACATCCCTGAACCATAAACCCAATTGTGCAATCAAACACACATGCTTCTGCAGAAAGTAATGACTCATGCAAGTGCTCTGTGCACACCAAAAGTGATGGCTTTTTTGAGGAACTGACCCTGCAAGAGGTAGTTGGCTCTTAAACAAGGCTAAGGGTTTCTATGCTATCTTTTCTATAGGTTTGTAGTCCAAAGGTTATGCTGAGTCTACCCATTGCAATGTGAGACACCCATTTTTTCCCTTACTTGAGATAGAGAGGACGACTCCGGCAGTACCTGTATAGTTGGAAGTTTTTTGACAAACCCTATCTGTTTTATCTAGATACAACACTTGCTGCTATACAAGCCCATGAAAAATATTTTTCTGCCTCCTGAGCTCACTGGAGCCCATTATAGCTCACAGGGCTTCAGCTGAAGAAAGTTTTCCTCAGCGGTAATGGTCATAAGTGGGCAAGGAGCCAGATTCCAAAACAGTGCATTTTTAACTACTTCATAAAAAAGCATAATGCACAAGACCATTGCCTTTTGAGCAAGATGAGTTCAACCATCTTTACTAGCTTCTGTTTTCAATGACTACCAGGCTGCAAATTCTGATTGCAGGTCTTTTTGAAATAAACCTATCTTTTCCCTGAAATGCAGCAACCAGCAAAAGGATACAAAGAAGAAGGACCTCCGGACATCATCTAGGTGGAGCTGTCGATACTGAGTTATATCCATATCATAGGCAAAGTTGAAAACAACAAGCTGGAAAAAGAGCAGAAGAAATAAATACTGAATATCTACTGATGGACTTTGATAGAGCCACCATATTTTTACTGAAATGAGTGAGAAAGAAACCTACTTCCCTATCATCTGTTATTAGAGTGTTATAACGAGGACTGAAAACCTCTCCCACATTTTCATTATACTTTAATGAATTAATGAATCTGTCAGAAAGACTGTACAAGTGAGATGATCAAATGAACAGTGGAGCTTCTGCTGTTATCTACACTAAAAATGAAATTCTATGCCTCAGAGTTATCATCATAAATATTCCTCCCACACACACACTCTTCCGCTACTCATATGAGCTTGTGGATAGAGACACACAGAAATAAAAGACTGCAATTATCCTCATTTGACTTATTTTGTGAATGAAAATACTAAAATATTCTCCATCTCCTTTACTCAGTTCTCAGCACTTGACCTGAAGAGAAATTATCTTCATGGAATTTAAGAGGCCAATGAACTGCTCTTCACTAGGGAAAAGAAACAATTCGAGTAATAGGATGCCACTGACAACATTTTAATTAAAAATAATCTCACATCATCAGAGAACTGAGTCAGATTCTCTAATACAAGACTTACTTTGCAGCATATATTAACAGGCATTCTAGGGATGATTTTTTTCTAACCTAAAATGTGAATCAGGGGTAAGCATTATTGTTCCTTTCACTTGAAACCAAAAGTTTCTGTTAACATACAGGGAGTGACAACATAAAGCAATTACAGGATACCTATGGTTCTTTTCGTTTGCATTTGATCAACAAAGTGTTCATGACTGTTTAATACTGCTTTAATAGAATCTCATTTTACAACCAAGGGAACACCAGACCAACATCAGACATGCAAGCATCACAGATGCCTTGTTACAAGATGCAAAAGATAGAGTGGGTTCTAGAGTAAAAGAGAAAGTACATCCCTCAGATGCTAGACACCTTCAGTTGCAATCATGGCATCACACTAAGTGTACATTTTTACATTCAGATTCCATCTCTATCACTTACGATGCTACAAAACACTCTCACACAAATTATTCTAACTAAACACAGCACAAATAAATAGCTACTCCTGGTTTTATTTCTGCTATTCAGCCTTGAATTGGTAAAGCCTGCTCTCTCTCAAGTTTCAAAACTGTCCTCCTTGTAACAGCACCACAAAACCACAGTACGTGTCAAGTTCACACTGATGACTGCCTTGGCTTGGATTTCAATCCCCGAATTATCTCCTAATCTCCCTAATTACTATGAGCTGCAAAAGGAAGGAAAAATGTCTATCAACACTTTTCTTCAAGTGACTCTGGCCACTCCCATGTGTCTGTACCCAAATTTTCTGTGATATGCACCAAGGAGGACTCATTCGGAAGAAGCAGGAGAGAGGTCTATTGCACACCCACCTGGCTCCAAGGACCCAAACAAACTGAAACCAGTACTTGGATCTAACCAAAGCAATGGCATACCCACAGTTTATTAAACCCTTGATCTAACCTGAGAGCTAAGTTGCAGTATGAGCAACATGGGCAATGTACTAATTTTTAAGGTGAAAGAAGTTGCATTGATTACAAAACTCACTCTCCAGGCAAATCTGAGAAGACGCTAGTTCCAGGCTAGTCTCCAGTTCCTTATCTGTCTAAACAGAAAAAAATCTCCATCCTTGAACAAAGAGCAGGACAAAGTCAAACTAAGATCTCTAATATTTCTTACATGTCTTTTCAAAAATCATTTCTTTTCAGCCTCTGACTCATAACTGTGATCAGAATAAAAAAAGTACAGTGACACTGTACTTACTCAAAGAGTTACTGTACCTTATGCTGAATTAGCACTACACTTGACAAACTTGTGTTTTGTAGCATACAAAACACACCACTATGTCTAAGTCAGACTGTCTTCCTGCATTCCTAGAAATGGCTCTGATGTGCGATATCTTCAATAACATAAATTACAAATCTTTCTTACAAGACCAAATTCCTAGTTCATAAAACAGCTGATAATGGTTTCCCAAACTTAAAGAAATGCAAAATGTCGCTCTCTGAAAACCACTCAGAATATTTATTACATCCTTAAAAAAAAAAACCCCAAACATAAAGCTGTTTATTAACCTAACTATCAAGAGCTGTTACCTTTGGTTTGAGTGAAAGACCATAGTGCCGCAGTGCTTCTTGCTCCATATTTATCCACACAAACATCAAACCAAATAGCATCAGTGGAAAAAGAGCTTCATATCTGAAGAATAATGTAATAATCATAGTAAATCCAGTCACTAACAACTAAACATCAAATACTGACAAATACAACACTGGATTGAGTGCCTTTTTTAATTCTAACACAACTGGAATAAAGTTAAAAAAACAGGAAAAAAAGAACCATATCTGAGATTCATTTTCTGTAAAAATGGAAAATTTTGTAATGAGAGCTACTTGGAACTGAGGGGTTACAGTTCAACTTAGACAGCGCCTAGAGATTGTGTCTCTAAGACCTAATGACACAAACTCATTCTGGTGATCTCAATTTAGTTCCAAGGAGAGAGGTATCTGTATAATGAAAAGAGCATTATGTTTCACTGAAGTGAAATATTCCACTACACAACTATATACAGATCCTTCACAATAGCAGCACCAAGTCACACATGGCTGCTAAGCTGTTTTAGCTACACCCCCAATCTCAGAGGAATACTTCGGGCTCCTAGAGCACTCAAATAGCAAAGTCTGAATGCACTTATGTAAGAGATTAAAACCCCCAGATAACATATGGGAGTAGATTGTAATTGGATAATATTTAGTTTCTCCTTGCCATCTACATCTCAGTTGAACTTCATGGTACCTCTCAATTTTTTTCTTTCAGGATAAAATTCTAATACTAACACCAACTGTGACAAGATTGCAAATGTTTTCCTTTTATTATTTTCCTCCTCAGACAAACAAGTGTGTGTCTGAAAACAAGAAAATCATTGTAGTTAATCTTAATATTGTTTCTGCTGTACTCCCCACTGCTACAAAGCAGTTTCAAACTGGAACAAAAAATTTTGAATAGACATTTCTGTTTTAACTATCAGAATGACAAGCAGTTAAACATGAAGACAAAACCAGCTGGGTTGTCAGTACTAGAAGTACCTACAATCCTCATAATGGCCTCCACTTACCTACAAATTAAATGCTTTCAACTGAGTCAGTCACAACCGGTTGTATGTAACCATGCCCTTTAGCTGCTTCAATACTTCCACTCAACTGAACCTAGAGAGGTGCTGCAATTACCTGGACAATGTGCTGGGTTATCAGAATATAGCATAAGAGCACCCTGAGGAGAGAAACACTGGATGCTTTTGGCACCAAGTGCCATGGGTTTTTTTTGTTTTGTTTTGTTTTTAAGAATTCTTCCAAAACTTTTTAGTCTATTTGGACATTGTAGGAAGACAGCAGAGAGCTGTCAGCATTTACATGGTCTGGCGCAGGGCTGAAATACAAAGAGGGAGACTGCCAGCCTCAGAGAGAGCAATATTCATGCTTTATCACTTAGCCAGCACAGGCCAGGAAAGGTGAGTGCAAGAATGTGTGTGCAGTAACATTAGGAAAATCTTAATGGAGAAGTGGGAAGAAGGGGAGGCAGAAGATAAAAAAAAAAGATGCTTCAACTAAAATGAGAGTATCCGCAGGAGACAACTATTGCAAAATGTCTGCTGCAAGATATTTAATTCCACTTAATTTTTCAGTGTAATTAAATCCAGATGGTAAGTGGAAGGGGAGGTATACTCCCCATTAATTATGCTCTTAAGAGCTACTGAGTCTAAAATAAGAAAGGGTGGGCTGACAGTATTTTCTTCATTTAAAACATCAGAGGAGTTGACTTTTATGCAAAAAGAGGCAAGACCTAGTCTTTACGGGATCATGCATCCCTTTGAAAAAAAAATATTACGTCCACGAAAATCTCTCAGAATAAAATTTTTCCTCATTTTGGGACTACCTATTTCCTGTCCCACATCATTTAAGCCATAACTAGACACAAATGCTGAGCAGCCAGGAGAGAAGCTATTTCCATTTGTCTGTGAGCAGAAAATCACATGTCAGAACAACAAAGGATATAAACTAAACTAGACTTTCTTATTTTGGTGCAAGATTGTTTGAATACATACCCTTCCAGCCACTGCTTTGTCTAGTTGAAAGGAATGTCAACAAACTAGTGTTTATAATACAAGGAGGAATATGGAAGATCTCCTGAAATTTTATTTAGTAAACTAAGCAATAAACATCAAGACTACTGTTGTAAGCAAAAGTTACACCTTTGAAAGAAATGGCAAAGATGAAGCAGTTTCACACATAGTCCTGAATTTTCATAGGTAAAACCAACCCAAACAAAGTAAAAATGAAGCACCCTGTGCTGAGGAGCAGGTAGGTGGCCATCAGGGACAGCAATATGCTGAACAGTCGCTGAAAGAGAAACGTGGAGCTCAGTAACAGCAACACTGGGGAAGAAACTGCAATAATAAGAAGAGATCCATCAATCACAATATGCAAAACATTTCATCCTCAGTAGCAAGGTAATACATATACATTTTATGTAGAGAAATTCAATACAGGCCATATATGATCCTCTATTTTCAGAAGTTAATTTAGCTAAAGAAAATCCAATGTTTGGATGCTTCACATTTACCAAAAGTCATTTTCATTCTGTATCATATTAATTCCCTGTCTTTCTACCTTACAGCCTTTATAATTTCTCATGAACTGATGTTAATAGGTCCTTAAGATGATGCACAAACAGTACCTGAAAAACCAGTCAAACATGAGTGTTTAATACTCCTCTGAGAACCCCCTATCGTGGCCCTTAGGACATCTGGCAGCTCAAAGACTGCAGTGACAGCCACTGCTCCATTGAATTAGAGTCATAGAACTGCTTGGGTTGGAAGGGACCTTAAATATAATCTAGTTCCAAGCCCCCATGGGCAGAGACACCTTCCACTAGACCAGGTTGCTCAGGGCCCCATCCAATCTGGCCTTCCATTCTTTTTAATTAGATTTGGAAACCTGCCACATTCTGAGGTGCATCTGAAAGTACCAGTAGTAAAGATACAGAAACCACAATTTTATTAGCTTCTCTACTTGAAAGTTTTAAAACGGAAGTATTTAAAGACCTACAAGAGACATATCTGTCATGCTTCACATCTCTTGCCTTCAACTTATAATGCATTCTCTAATACAGATGTGAGGTCTTAAGAGGTGCATGTTGCTCCTTAGTGCAGCCCATGGCTCAGCTACTCAGTCAACCCTTGTTAGCAGAGTCCATGCTGCCCCTAAAGAGACTCCTCTAGCTGAAAAACTTCTGCAAGTGAGGACAGGGACCAACTGTTTGCAGGAGGTGAGGATAGTTGGGAAGCGAGGAAATGGGCTACTGCAAAAGTGCGTAAAGAGGAAGAAAAACAGAGGAAAAGTGGCCAGTGCTTGAAACAAGGAAAGGGAAAAGGAAAAGCATTGCTGTAATTTAATCTTTAAACCTGTTTTTTTTTTTTTTTAATATTCAAATTGTACGTTTATAAAGAAGTATGCTGACAAGTAACATTCATGTAATTCTTCATTGCAGTACAGTACCCTCATATATTATTGAATCGTTCAAAGACTGCATCAACAGTAAGTCATAATTAATAATCACTATAAGGAACAGAAATAAAACTATAATATATGGAGAGTGCTCACTTGTGATTATCATCATAGTATACATTAATATTTACAGTAAACATATCAATGAAAGAGAGATGATCCTGTAGGTCAGTATGTTTTATGTCCTGGCTTTCAGCCTTGGCCACTGCTAGAATTACAGAGTAAGTGACTTCAAGGGTGCTCCAGAAGGCCTGACTCAAGGAGGAACTCCAGGGACCCCACTACAACTCAGAACACCTGAAAGTAAATTCAGCATGCCAACTGGCTTCTGTGAATGACACTCAACATATCAGATGTGCATCACTCTGTGAGTGTAATCATAGATGAGAATAGATGAATGGGTGGTAGGTGATAATTAGCCTTTCCCTTCCATCTTTGATGTGACACATCAGATATTAACCATAAAAAGATGTGCAGGTTTTCCACTGATGAAAATTTTAAGATATAATATAAATTTAGAAATCTCTTCTAATATAAAGATGGTTCTGAAGAACACAGTAGCAGCTGGATTAACTTTATACTTCCTGGGTTTACCTATACGTTTGTACACTGCATGAATCATATGGCATAACAACTAAAGCCAATTGGACACAGGCCTGCCGGAACCCATACATCAAGAGTTCATTTGCCTTGTTCTCCAAATACCAGTCTTTCTTAAAAAAAAAAAAAAAAAAAAAGTTTTAGGTCTATTTATAAAATACTTATATTTATAAAATTTAAACAAGGTAAGCTTCATATTAATCAGGATGAATAGCTGAGAAGGGGGCAAAATCTTCCTAGAAAACTACAGAAGTCTTATCATCATACAGACATAATAATATTATTAAGAATAAATACTGATAACTCTGTTTCTGGTTCTACAAATACAGAGAGATGCAAAATGAGAATTCAGTAAGTAAGTGGTATTCTTCTATAAGTAAGCAAAAAAAAGAGCTTGACCACCTGTAGTACCATCAACCTTGGAAAAGCTACAGGAGACTGTTACCTTAATTCTTATGGTGCCACATCTGTGGTACACACTAGGAACAAGGCAGGTGATAGTTGTGGTTATGGTAGTGTCAAGGCACTTATCTCCAAGAGTACTATTGAGAACATGTTGGATGCCTTAAGTGTTTTACCTGCTTACTTCTGCAAGTACACAAAGCTCCTACATTGTACATCATATTCACTTAGAAAAATTACTTCCAGTCTGAAAGACTTTGCTAAAATATTCAATACTACTGTGGCAGCAAGTAGACTTTTTGGCACCTACAGTTTACTTCACTGTTAGCTTTATCACCACCCACAGCAAAAAGAATTGCTAATATACTTTTTCCTTGTAACTCTAAACCTCTCTGACTGCCCAAATCATCTCTTAGATGAAAAATGTTTCTCTTTCATCTTTACCCAGGAGAAAAATATAACCTTTACACTCAATTCCTGCTCCAGTAAGCAAAGCAGGACTACATCGATTTCATTGACTTTACAACTGCAAGAAATTCATCGACACAGAGATCCCCATTTAGCTTAGCAAGCTACAAAAGGTTAGGAAAGCATGATGGAAAGGAAAATGCTCCAAAGAAAGCTACATTACTAAGGGAGAATTTCTTATACACACACTGACCACAATCACTGGAATTAAGCTTGAATTCGTTTGCTCAAACAGAAGCAGGATTGCTAAAACTGACAAGATCTGCTTAAGTTAAAAAAATGTCACGAGTACAGAAATGTACAAGACATACAGCAACTAGATAATGCGGGTTGTAATTCTTTCATTAAGCTATGTTTAAATTCCTGAGTTTTCTAGCAAGGAGCTGCTATCAAACTTTGCATGGGATATGTTTAGCTCTAAAATAAATCCCAAATTTCAGACCATTCAAGGATAAACTATGCTTAACATTTTCTAATGGAGCCCTACAGAAATTATTTTATAGCTGAAAGATGAAAGGTATTGCTTTACTGTAGTCCATAATCCCAGTAACAATTACATTTGCACTGTTTAATGATTGCAAGATTTTCACTGGAGTAGTGAAAAATCCATAGACTTGTAAGTTGCTTTTTTCTTTAACAACTAGGTTCTAAGAGATATCAATCATACATTAGCATCATTATTTCACAGGTATTTTTCCAGGCAGCTCTCAAAACCACTTCACACCCCAAGGGGCTCTGCCATCAGCTGCAACTTGAAAGTTTGCATTGAAATACAGCAACAATCTTCCTCATTTGCCTATGCTTAACTGAATTGCTTGCAGAACATCTCAGATCACCTCTATCTGGCTCCAAGTGAAACAAAAAGGGAATTTATACCACTGTATCCCTAAAAGGGGTCTTCAAGATATTCAGAATACTCAAAATAAAAGATAAAGCTATTTGTAAATCAGTGGTATTTGCATTTTATCACAAACCTACAAAGGAGTAATATTTTAGAAGACTACCACATTCCTGAAAAAACTCACTTAGGAAAGCAAACACACAGAAGAACTATTAAGAGTCAAATAAAGGAAAGTAAGATAGTAATGAAAAAGTGTCATCATACTCCACCCAGCCCCAGCCTCCCCAAACTGTCAGCATAAAAGTTGGAGAGGGAAGTTTTTCTTACCTAGAGTCATCCAGCTAATAATTTGATTCAATACAGGCAACCCCAGTTTGTTTTTAAGACTGTCATGGGTACTGCTCACAACATATGTCGAAAGTGCAATACTCAACATCTAGAAAGAAGAAATCAATGACAAGAAAGAAGAAATACAATGAAAAACAAAATTAATTATGGACCTCTTCCATCCCATACTAAATATGCTTTAGAGTTATATAAACACCTCTTCTGAATCATCATAAGAACAGGACGTCTGATATGTAGTGTCAAGGATTTCTAACTCTATAATTTACAATTACTAGCTTTTTAAAACTTCCTTCTAGTTTATTTTTTATTAGTATGCTTATTATTACTTATTTGTGCTATTTTAAAATAGCATAAACAAGTGCCCTGGATCACTGATTTGACACGATATGCTCTTCGTCAAGAGTAACTACTTAAAACACTCATGCAAACCACAGAAAACATACACCCCCAGTTTTTAAAGGCACACTTCTCCTCCAACAACAACCACCAGTAACAAGCAGAACCTCTGGCTTTGCTGCAGGCTCAGGTACAGAGCGAAGAAGGGTAGTTAAGGCAACAGCTTTACATGGGCAAAACAGCTCTAAGAAGAGAAGCAGCAGCAGAACAAACGGGAGGTGGCTTTTATGGGATGGAAAGAAGCTTTCCCCCGCCCCCTCCAATTAAATTGTCTGAGCTACCTCAAGCAGAACTCTGACTTGGAGAAGCAGAGAAGCTGAAGAGGGTTTTTAACTTGGCTGATTCAAGGGACACCATTCAGTCATCAAGTAGGAACAAAAAACCCTAGGAAAATTACCCCGTGACTCAGTTATTTTTGAAAGGTGACAATTTTGCAAGAAAGTGCTTGAGCCAAGTTTTCAATTACTGCTATTTATTCATAACTCTGCAGTTGCACTAAAAAGCAATTCAAGCATGCACAGTACTTTCCAAACATGTACTTTAAAACTCCACTATAAGATGTAATTGCTACTGTGGCTCTTTTAGTGCACAGCAACTACCCCATGTTCACATCCATCATTTTTTGCCATATGAATAGTTGCTATTTTCCTGATAGATGCAGTGATATCTAGTGGTATCAGTCCAGAGGATACACTTAGCAGTCAGCGTTCCTTTTTGGCCTGTTTCACAGGTGCTCAGTATCTGCTGCTTCTATTTAATTTGAGGCAAGAACATGTACCTTGTATTTCTCTGTGACATCAATAACCAAAGTCAAAACAGTAGGCATCCAAAAGCTCAGGGAATTGGACTTTTGGACCTCTTATGTTTATTTTGGATACTTTTGCTGTATTCAGGCCTTTGATATATCTTTTCAAGTTCTTTTAGTGTCATGAGCTCTGGTAATCCCTCTACTATAATCTCCCTAAACACTGGTGAAGTCACTTTGCACTCACTTTGTGTCATCTCCCAAAATGTATCTTATGCCTTGGAAGACTTAAGACGATCTGGGCACATTAGTAAACACAATGTACAGCTGCTAGATGTACATCAGTGTCCACAGAAGGGCTCAGCATCTGCTTTTAAGAATCCTGTGTTTGCAGTTTAAATAATGTTCAAACTCTCTCAGCTTTCACCAACGCAGGGCTGTGGAATAGAGCAGAAGCAGCTTGGAGATGCAAACAGCTAAGAATCTCTCTTCTTTCATCCTTTGCAACCTTCTCTGAAGTTCAAAGATTATTCTTGAACAGCTTAAGAGCAGGTCTCTGAGGCACACTCATCTGAGCTACAAAGGGGAAACCAAGGGTGATACTTACAGCCCTAACACCACCAGCAGCTCCATCTGGGCATTCTCCTAAGTATGTAACATGGCAACAACCCATAAAGAGAATGGTAGGAGAACCAGCATCATCAGTTGGGCACAAGGCTGGTTGGAAACACCCTTCCTGTACCCTGGTTCCACCAGTATGACAGATTCCTACTGTTTACTTCTCCTCCTGTTTAAAAGATGCATAGTTGTTGCACTTAGGGCAACTAAAATGATTCTATAATTCTAATTTAGAGGAGAAAACTAATAAACTGATCACCCTGGACACATATGAAGTTCAAGGCCCCTAGGAATAATAACTTGGCCCAACATTACCAACCAATAGAAACAGCAGTGTTTTCAGTAGTGCAGCAAAATCTGGACATCACCTATGAAACTGCTGGCAGAGAGAAACTGGTGCTTTCTCCAGCAAAAAATTAAGTTTTACAGTAAGCACTGCAGCAGTCTAGCTGTTTTCATCATTCCTGAAGCCTTAGTGACCTCTCAGTGACTATAGAATCAAAAAATTGTTTAGGTTGGCTTAGGTTTAAATCAGTGAGCCCAACCACTAACACAGCACTGCCAAGTCTACTGCTAAACCATGTCCCCAAGTGCCACATCTACATGTCTCAAGTACCTCCAGAGGTGGTGACTCCACCCCCAGACAGCCTGTTCCAAGGCCTGACAACCCATTCCCAAGTAACATGCTGAAACAAAAGTCTAAAAGATATTAGTATTTAGATGTCACTGTGGGAATGTATCTTCTGATTAAGGGGCCATTTGAGGAACTTTTATGATCTTCTAAAGGTTGGGAGAAAAACTAAGACATTACTTTCTGAACATGCAGGGAGAACATTTTCATCTAATTATCTCAGGCCTCTGAGTGAATTTCCTGATTCTAAGTTTGCCCAAGAATAGTCTGGCATTACTTTTTTACTACATATCTATCTCTGCATCATCATAATTTGTGAGCTTCTCCACAGAATTACACCATACGAGATGCTGCAGCAGTTGTGTACTGAGTTGAGGTTAGGCAGCTACCCACCCATCTGCTCCCTCATTCCTTCATCCAGTCTAAGTTGTTTTCAGGCATTCTAGCGAGAAATCCATTGCCAATTGTACACTGGAAATATATGTTTAAATGCTTAGGAAATGAACTGACCCATCTTTTCCACACGTAAGCTGTAAAAGTTAAGAGAAATCACCACCACATTTTACACACATTCAGGCTCAAGTAAAGGCATTTTAAGCATTCATTACTCTTTCCCCTCCTCCTTTCAACCAATTTGAGCTCCATACCTAAATCACTGATAAAATGAATGCATTGCTTAGCTCAATAAGAAACTCCAGCACACACAAAGTCATAACTAATAAAGCATCCTGAAATAAAGCGATTACCTTGTAGTAAGTAGAAAAGCAAAAAAAAAAAAAAAAGAGGACAGCAGACATGTAAGGTATTATTAGAATGTTAAAGTCCTATAGAACTCAATTAGCACCTACTATGAAAAAACCTACTTATTTCATGAAGCTATAAAGAAAAAAAAAAATCTTATCTTTCATCTGAAAGATTTAACCAACAGAAAACCAGCTTAGTATCAGTCTCACATTGTTATTCTACAGACAAAACCTGGAACTGGTTCAGCCTCCTGAACCAGCAAGCCTGTCCTTAGTATGCACATGTAACTACTGCAAAGGTCATTGGAAGCAATGTACACAGACCAAAGCAAGACAAACTCTCAAACTCTCCAAGCGGAGCATCAAAATAGGAATGCACATCTATATATCAATCAATATAAATATATACAGAATGGGCTTTTGGGATCACAGTATGATGATATTTATGTATGTCCACATGGTCCTCTTGAAACAGTCAAGGGAAAAAAGCTTAGAAACAATTTTCTTGAAAACTGGGGCCTTGGTATGAACATGTTCTTAGAAAGTAAGTAAAAATTTGAACAGAAAAACCCTTTAACCATTGAGAATTACTGAAAAGTAGCAACTGACCTGATAAAAATATACTTTCAGATCTTCATTGCTTCTGTACTTATTTTCACTTCTCCAAAGAGATGCCAATGAGAAGCAAGAGATCAAGAGGGTTAGTAAACCAGCTGCTATTCTGCAAAAACAAACAAAAGAAGAATAAAATCCAAGAAATATAATCAAAAATCTTTCTTTTGCCACTGTATGTTGTCTTGCTGCATTTTACATCCCTCACCAGATTCAATCCCAGGAGAGCTTTAGCTTTCCTAACCTATCCTGCATATTCAAACAGTGTCTCTAGGTTCCTCATGGATCATCTGACTCTGCTTTCACCTCCTATATGCTTCCTTTCTATGATTGAGCTGAGTCAGAAGCTCCCTGTTACTACCATACAAGTTTTATTAATGTACTGAGAAGACCCGAACTGACATATATGTCGCTGCTCAAGAACAGATGCATCTACTTCTCACTGGCAAACTGATTGCTCCCTCCTGTATCTTCTCTCCCAGCATCAACTTATCAACATCCAGAAGGGTCACCTACATATACATTTTCAATTGTTGCTTTAAGCGTTTTCAGCTTCAAAACTCCATTGAAAAGATTCAAACAAGCACAAGGTTTTTCAGAAGTACAATATTTCATTAGAAGAATGACTAGAAAGCTTGAGTAAGGTGAATATAAAGAAGTGTCAGTGAGGAAGATCTAAGGCAATTTAATTCCAGTCTGATTTCTAAGCTGTGTACAAATGTTTTAAAGAATGGAAAAACCTCGGTTGGGACCAGCAGAAATACATACATGTGTATATACAGCTGAGAGCTGTAATACAGCCAAAGCAAATCTGTCCTGAATATTTCTAATGAGCCCAAGGACTGAGACTAAGAAGAGCTTTCAAAAGCTGGATTTAAAACACAGTGAAAAAATTGAGGCAGAATGTCAATAAACTTGGCTCATAATTCTAGCTGCAATCATATATTACTGCACCCTGGCTCTGGTGGGGTATCTTCTGCAGACAGCAGAAGCCATTGCAGTCTAGGATCAATTCAAGTCTCTATCTGCAGTAACTACAATGACACCACAAGCCTAACCCTCCAGGCCAACCACCTGGATTGCATCCACAAATTAGAGAATGCTTGTACGATCAAAGAGTAGCCCACAACAGGAGAGGGAGAGATGACAGATGCACTAGAAAAAAATACAAATCAACAACTGCAGAAAATCAGTCAAGCAACAGCAGAAAGGAAAACTCAGAACAGAGAAAGAGAAGTGGAAAACAAAGAGACAAAGGAGACACTGAGGAAGAGAGATCTCTGCCTATCCTGTTTGTTCTATTTCCCTGAATATCTCATTCAGTACAGAGTGCTATTCAAAGACAGATTATTCAAAATTTGATGGATGAATTCAGAAATATGCTGTCAAAAGTAAATTGCTTTTGACTAAATGTTCTTATTCACATATGCCAGTGCTATTTAACATATTTGCACCCAGTGAAGCTCCTCCTTTAAGGATGACCTTTATTTCAATGTAAATTGTGTAATTTTTTGTGAGAAATGTTTCCCTTGACAAGAAATTACAGAATAACACAAAAACCAAAGGGATGTGGCAAAAGAATTAAAAGTCTATTCTCATTCACATTAGTGTATAACAGAGGTCTCTAGAATCATGTTATTAAAATTCTGAATTTCAACTCCTGTCTCACTCAGCTTTCAGTAAAACAATTCCTCACACATATTAAAAGACAGCCTACATTTTGAATACCAAAGAGGGAAATAAAAAGTTTAAAGACCAAAATGAGATTCTTACACCAGAGGAATGTTTGGTTCTCTTCCTACAACAGGCATTAATGGAAATAATGCCAGGAGCACACACAGAAGAGCCCAGATCAACGCTCTTTTCTAAAAGACGAAAAACAAATAGGATTTTTTGGAGGCCATGTGGACAGACAATGGTCTAATCATAAAGAAATATTTCAGCAAAATACTAATGGCTACTTGCATCTCCCATGAGCAAAAAACCCCTCATCTCTCAAGAGCAAAGTTAACTAAAAAAAGGGGCACAGGGTCATTGGTATTACAGTACTTCAATTTCATACAGAAAAGAATCTCAGTTACATAGCTGTCAAAATCCCATCAAAGACAATGATAATTAAAGCTAAGTTTACACCAGTAAGCACTTTCTCAAAGTGTGGCCTTCACACACATTGCAGGGGCCAGAAATCTAATGAATGACCTTACAGAAGCAAGATATAAAACTAATGTTCTCAGAAGGATGCAGCAGCTAACTAATCAGCATTGAGGGATATTACTCTGAGAATATGGTAACATTTACCGATCTTTGAATCTGTATGCCATTTAATTTAACGACTATAATCATCGACACAGTTCTCTAAACTCTTTGCTAGGAAGAAAAAAACCCAAACCATATTCCAGGTATTTGACTTAAATAAAAACATTAAGAGCTATATCATTTAAAGTTTTCAAGCTCAAGTCAAACTGTCATTCTTGAAAAGAAACTTAAGTGCTGCAAAACAATCTTTTGTGCATACCCAGCTTTAAGACAAGTTACTTGAATGCTCAATTATAACAAAAAATTGTAAGTAAACAAATAGAAGCCTCCATCTTGACAGTTCTTGCAGAGAAAGGCTTAGCAATTTGACTCCTTTCTTTTACCCCAGAACCCTAGGTTTTAGGTATTCTGTGAAATAAGACATGTTTGAATAGAGTAATGGAAGAAATTAAATTAAATTAAATTTCTGAAATTAAAGATTGTGCCACTTCACATCCATATCTCTGAAAATGGAGGTTTTTTTCCTGGAAAAAACAGTACAGAAAGCTGCCCCTGAGAAACAATGTGTGCCAGCTGATTGCAGACAGTGATGACTCGACAAGCATTTTTCAGTTATCCTCATTTTTTTTTTAAATAAATGACCATAATACTTAAATAGTGACCAATTGCACATGTCAACACTATTATCACTGTGACAGTTTGATAAATGATGTGCATTTCATATGATTAAGTCAAGCATTTTTTAGTTATTAATAGCAGAAAACTGATAGCTAATTCCTAACTACCCCAAAATTCCTAAGCAGTCTTATTACTTGTGTTGTATTACAGATCTGTCCAGATCATATTAAATTTCCCTGCTTTGCTACATGTTGCTCATGACAGAGATCAGAATAATAGCATAAATTGAACAAAAATCTACAGCAGTATTCCAAAGAGATCAGTTCCAACATCATAAGATGAAATCTAGCTGTTCATTTAAAATGCTCTGCTTAAGCAAAGCAATACAGTACCTTTGCTTGCACCCACAGCTGTGTGATCACTGGCCAGCCAGCAAAGACAACAAGCCCAACAGAAAGCGCAGAGCGGTAGAAAAAGCTGAAGACCTAATTAAAAAAAAACCAAATCCAACAGAAGACTAAAAATCAAAGACATTCATTCCTCAAAAAGTTAGATTAGAATGCTGGCAATGAGATACCCTGTGGATACATATGGATAAAATACTTACTAGTATTTCAATTCCCAATATACAAACCAAGAGGAATCCTATACACTGACCGATATGAAGTGGCAAGACATTTGTGACAAGGTCTTGAATAACAGGAATTCTGTTAAAAATGATGGAACAAGACAATATTCATTTTTTTAAAAAACAGAAATAACATAGGATTTTATCTTTGAAAGGCAAGGAAGGGGTCAGAGCACAAAAGAAATTCCAGATATTGTTGGTCCTGCCTGTGTCTAGAAACAGAGTGGGTGATGGCCAGAAAATCCTTCTGTCTAGCTTCACTTGATATAAAATCTCCAATAAAAGCCTCCTGCTCTTTTCCTCCCATTTCTGGCACATCTTCACCGGTATCTGGACAAGCTTCAGATTATTCTCTATCCAAATTGACTCTGAGTTTATGAATATTTTTGGTTATGTTGTGCTTAATGTATGTCATAACTGATGAAACATTCAGAAGGTTTTGAGAGAGAAAAAAATTCCCTGTTAGCTTTTCCTGTGTTTTATGAGACAGCTCATTATCTAACTGGAGTTGGCCTCATTTTCTCAGAATAATACTGAGTTGATACCTACAAATTGCCAGTAGATTAGGAAATTAATAGGAATCAGAAGGTAACAAGTATTTTTGGGTTTGGAGTAAAACGAGACCCAAGCAAGACAAATTTGTTTCAGTATGGGAGCACGTTCCTCAACATGACTAGCACATGTTCTCCAAGAGCAGCTGGTATTTGGCACACTTGACACTTTACAGGATCAGACTATTTCAAAATTACTGAAGAAAGGAACAATCTTCCATTTTACAAAATAACTTAGCTGCTGCAGGTATTTGTCAAAGCTTCTAGCGCTCTTTTAATACAGTTATGAGAGTACTAAAAACATTTTGCCTTGGAAATACTTCAATTTATTTTTGCTAAAGTATCTTCTAGAATTGGCAGCTGTATCAGTCAGTTTGGAAACCATTTGATATGTCAGCTGCAATATAAACCAGAGTCCTTTAGAATGTCTCAGGAAACATGTAATGAAGTTTAACAGAATTGTATCTAACTCTTTCTCCCAAATTTATGGGAAAAAATTAACTCTCAACAAAAGGAAGCCCAGACCTGGTCTTGTAAAACAGTAGTCACAAATTGCATTCTTTACTTACTCTGTCACAACTGCATACCATACTGGTACTGGCAAAAGACAGTATATATAGTAAGTCCAAGGACATGTTTGAATCAACAGGAAAAAAGCTATTATCATTCCAGCAAAGGCAAAACTGTAGAAGAGAACAGCAGATTTCTGAAAAACAAATGGTTGGACAAACATTCTTGAAACAGCAAAAAAATATTTTAAACTACAAACTGTTTTCCATTGTTAGTTACACAGTAAAAGAAATGCTATTTCATCACAGCCACACAAACTGCCATGTGTCTGTGTACACAACTCTGGACAAAGTTGTCAGCCAGATTAGAAAAACAAACAACCATGAGTAGGATTTGAAGATCTAATCATAAAGAGGTATCTTCATAACGTCCTGCAGTAAAATCTGCACAGGAAAGGCAAACCTGTACAATTTGGAAGCCAAATATATTCAATGTTATTTATGTTCAATCAATACTTGAAAATCATTTGCAGTCAGAGATGCTAAGGGTCTTGGAAAAAAGAACTCTCAAGTTTAAATTCTAAAAACAGACTTGGAGTACAAGCTTTTGAGTTCAAGTTCATAACATTACAAAGTGTTTAATGAAAATTCCATCAGGACATTCCCTCTTCTTACTTATTTGTAAGAGAACTAATTAAATTAAAATCGAAAGCATTAATTCCTACTGGAAAAAAATTCCTCAGGATCCAGGAAAAGCTACTGAAGGAGGCTTGTGACCAGCTTTCCACAGGAGAAACTGCCTTCCTCAAAGAACACAATTTCAAAGTACAACAGAGGACTAGCACCACACAGCACTAAGAGGTATCAGAGCAACAACTGTTACTATACTTAATCCTAACCTAAAACTCCTGCTTTGGCTTACAAAAAAATAAATTAGATGTGGGATTAGAATGTTATGTAACATAACAAAGAAACATGTTCTCAGACTGAGACCACTGTAAGGAGGAACATCAAAGAGCAAAAGGAAATTTTTTAAATGGGCTATCTAAGATAGGCAAGTCAGTGCCCAATCATCATCAGCAATCTCTTGTTTGTGCAAAGAGGAGCATTAAACAGTCACTCTGCATCTGCCTTTTATCTGGTCATTGAACTACTTCCTTACTCAGGGACATTCAGATATCAGAAGAATTACTGGTAAGCGAAGATTATGTACAAGCTTGAAATAAACAATTTTATCTGTATGTGATTCAACTTGACATAGCAAAGGCAGCTTTAGTGACTGAGCAGTCTTAGTGTACTACATAGGTAATGACAAAGACACTGTTTTCTTCTACATAAACACTAGTTCCTTTGAAGAGTTATGTAGACAGACACACCACTGAGTTAAATATGCTGAAAATAAAAATCAATTAGCAGTTCACAGAGATGGATTAATGTCTTTTCTGACTCCCCCTCCCTGTAACTGACATACAACTGCCTTGATCTAAACTGACAGCAAATGGAAATTCTAAATTTCTTTTAAAACAGAATTTATGCTAAGATATGCCATTAAACTAAGAAAAGATATGTCACATGGAAAGCTGACAGTGCAATTTTGCTTTATTAGTTCTAAATTTTACATTTTCTGACATATAGACAGAATGAATATGTCTATATGATATGCACACAATATAATTTATCATTGAATGTGTAAACACATACAATCAACATTTTATTCCATATAGCAATATAAATATTATAGAGCCAAATACAGTGAGTAATGCATTGAAAATGAAAACCAGATTTGCATTTTCTGTGGATGTTTAAAATAGATTAAAATGTTATAATTCTTGCTAAGCAAAACAGTTCACTACACCAAAAGAAAAAAAAAAGGTTTTTTCATATGCAGCATAAGAAGCCAAAAACTTTCAAATATTATATATACAGGATATGCAGTTTCCTTATTCAGAGACTCCTTAATTTTATAAGGCTGTGCTTTGCAGGAGACTGTCAATGGTAGATTAGTTCCTCAGCAAAATTTTTTAAGTAGCTCCAACATGAGCTATAAACCAAATAACTTCCATATATGAAGCATTAGCCTCACACTGTGATTTTTTAAGTATTTAGGAACACTAAAAAAGGTTTCTATAGAAAACTGAGGAAAGAGAAATTATATAGACAAAGAACTAAGAAACATAATTTTTTTCTGCCAGAGTTACTAACATAAAATTTGCCTTCAACAAATAAAATCAATATACCAAATGAAAATCGATGTAAAACTAAAAATGTAAAATTTTCCTTAATGTGGTTGTTAATATGCCTTATAGTCTATTTATTATAATTATTTGTTCATATCTAACAAAACGTGCATCTTGGATTATCTCCTCTCAATTACTTGATGAAAGAAAACCTAAATCATGCACTTACTAAAATTTTCGATTTTAATTTTGTTTGATCATTTTCATTAAAGGCCAAGATTATCTCATTTCAGCCAGCAGTAGAAACCTCAAGATAGCATGATAGGAATTTTCTCAGAGTAATGTGTTGAAGGCAGTAAAGATGGTGAGTGCTCATTCTCATTTGTATTACCAAATGAAATAAACCCTATTATTTTGAAACAAATTCTTGGAGTTGAGGAGAATTTCCCCTCCCCACTGAAGGCTTTAATCCTTCTCTAGTGAAATGCCAGCTTTTTGCCTGATCACATTTTTGAGGTATCTTTCTTCCTGATGAAAGACCGAAAGTAAATGAATTTCCTTAGATTTTCTACTTTGTGAAAAATCAAACCATAATAATCTTGTCAAAGAGCTTTCTTCATCTTTGATGTCTTCTGCTGCACCCTTGCAAATCACAAAGAGCAAGAGAGCATGCTGCTCTGTGAAACCACAGCTCACCTTCTATTAAAACAGGTTATATATTTTCAAAATGCCATGATTGGACTGGAACAGCTTCTGAAAACTGATTTAAAATTATCAAAGAGGACAGAAATAACCATAATTTACAAAAAACCTTCTTTTTTTGCCTTACACTAAAGAACAAGAATCAACCTGGAAGCCTGAAGCCTGTATTCTTCCAAACAAGTATCATTGCAACACAGTGCTGATTTTACTATGACTAATGCTGAAAACTGGCTCCTGGTTAAAGACAGACCCTTTACCAGTTTTAAATCACTGTGTTTGCTTACACTTGCATTGGCATCCAGTAACATGCACAGCTGTACAAAAGGAGGAAACTGAGGCAGCACAGTACTGCATACTCAGACTTGCATGGCTTTGGAGTACTGATCCTAATAAATGGAGGGAACAGTAACACTCCGCAAAATTACAACATCTAGAAAACTCAACATCTGGCCACTTTCCACATGAAATCAAAGGAGGTGCAAGATGTGCAATTTGTCCCACAGAGAGTCACTGAGCACACATACAATGCTGAAAACGGATAGAAAAAAATAATTGCATGTTTCCAACCTACCTTATTATTAGTTGGGACAGTCCTGGCCAAATTGGTATGAGTCTTGATAATCACCAAAACCACGTAAATCATCCAGCCCACAAAACCCATTGTAATACTTATACCCAGAAATAATCGATCATAAGTATGGTAATATGACAAGCCTTGCAAAGCAAGGTTAATCAGGGTTTTGCACAGGGATACCTGGAGGGAACAAAACATATAAGCAACATTCAGAAGAATGTAAGCTCCCCATTCCAAACAGACCTAACTGGCAGCAACTGGAACTCAAGCAGCTCCAGCACTCTTGACACTCATGTCCTCTCCATGCTCAGTGTTTTGGCCAGTACCAAGTGCTGGAGTACACACTGCTTTGGACTCCTGTTGGACATAAAATTAACCATCTCCTGGTTCATTCATCACCCTTCCTAGCCATGACACTACAAAAGCCACACAGATAGCACACCTTGAACACCATCTACTATGAAAAATGTAATTTGATTTTCTCATAAGTATTTGACTATATATATTCCTGAACAAGTTACTCCCTTAAAAAACAGTCATGTGCTTCTGAAGGCACATTTATGTAGAAGGAGGATTATGGATGCAGCTAAAACATGGTCACCTTCCACAGCCTGAAATACTGCCTTCCTGGGGTTTGATGTCCTCCACTTCAATAGTACCTGATACCACAAGCACCAGAGGTGAATTCAGAGACTAAACTGAAGTTCCAGCTTCATTCACAAAGCAGTTGCTTGGGGCTCTCAGGACACAAATCATTTGGACACAAGAAGGGTTGCATTCAGTCTAATCACACATCCGCTTACTTGGTACCTCCAATGGGGAGACACCATGATAAAGACAGTGGGTTTTTCCACCATGAGGGTCACTCAGGTGTGCTGACCCCTCTGATTTACCCAAAGTGGGAAGCACATTTGTGTGATTTGTGGTCACAGAGGATTCTCTAGTGATTAAAAGATCTGTAAGGAAGAGTATAATAAGACGTTGAACATACATGATGATGCTTCTTTATATGTGCAGGTATCCAGTTGGAACTAAACAACAACAATAACAAGAAAAAGGTATGACAACTACCTAAGAGATCACCAGTCTGCCAATGGGCAAACTCACCCCAAGTGACATCGTTTTAGAGGATACAATTATGACTGCATATTTGCAATGCAAAGAGCTGCAGAGTTGAGGCAAAGAATCATCCACTTCCCAACTTCTGGTAATACACTGACCTTTCTGCATTGCGATATAGGATGCTGAGGATAACTAGGGCACAGGCACAGGCCTGGTGTTACTGATCAAGAGTGAACCTGAACACCTGGGGCACTCAAGTGAACAAGGGGTAAAAATTACATATAACCAACAACACAAAATCACAGCTTCTACTCATGAAATGTACAAAATGTCTCCTATAAGTAAATGTGACAGCCAAGTAGTAGTAGTAGTAGGAAACCAAAGAGAAAACCCACTTCCACCGCAAAATAGATCCATTTATTTAAACTGAACTGTTTCAAATTTACAACAAAGTAAATAAAAAGGCATAGGGGATAAAATAGGTTTAGCTGTCCTGTGCATAAAATAGCAATTTATTACCTGGAGAATCACAATAGGAAAAAAGAACTGAACCCTAACACATAATGGAATTATTCTTCCATGCATCTGGCAGGTTAAATGCAATCTTATATATTCAATTTTTTCACATACTTTTTAACACAGAAGTCAATGACCAAACTAGACCTGTTAAAATAAAAGACTTCCTGGTATCAGTTAGCTCTACAAATTATTCCAGTGAACATCAGAATACAAGCTCTGGTGAACTGCACCGATCAAGCACCCTGTCACACAGTGACTGGTAGCAAATGCTTAGTAAAGTAGTACCAGAACTGGGAAGCATGATTTCCTGTATGGCTCCCAGTCTGATTGGAACATGAAGGTAAAATCAAGAACAGCTGGTTCACAAAAATAAAAGGCAGGACCTATGATAGAGCAAAATATCACATTTTTTTTCATGCAACTAGCAGTCTAAGAAGTGTGAACATGAATTACATTCCTCAGTTTCTCTCTCAATTTACCCCTTTATACAGTGGAAAAACCCCAAACATACATTGTGTGTCAGTATACTCTGGAATGATAACAAACAGTTTAAGAAGTATGAGAAAAAAATACAGCAAGTCAGTATTATTCATTAAAAGTGCTATCAAAATGCAAAATTTTTGAGACTTACAGTGTAATTTTATTTGTGCTAATGAGATGCACATCATAACAAAGGAAAAAAGCTTTATTTCTCAGTTAATTTCAATTTAAACAGATCTAAATATTTACATATAACAAAAACAGACTTACCGCTTCATTGTACTTCTGCTGCTGAATATATAGCCTTATTTTCTTTAAAAAGTTTATCTGTTCAGAATCAGAAAGTGGTCTGTAAAACAATATAAAGAGATATTAAGATTTCTTTCTTTTATGAGCAGAAAAAAATAACTTTGCAATAAAAAAAATTACTCTGGAATGAAACATAACCAAAATATTCTGAATTTCATTAGAGGCAATTAGGCAATGGAGACTAATTCATTCCTCTTCACACATGTGTCAACATGGCTGCTGTTTAACTTCTCTCAAGATTTTTGTATTAAGCGACATTTCTTTTATGTAGCTGATCCCATCTAATACAGCTGGAAATTATCTCCCCTGTGCATTATTGTTGACTCTGGACAAGAAGTATGACACATACAAGAGTTAACCAATTTAACTGATTTGAAGATGGTTGCAAGCAGTTTGTAAGGCTGACAGCATAGGATGATTTGCTCAAGTTCCACACTAAGAGTAGATGATGCCTAACAATCATCTCTTTGAAAAGTTAGGATCTTGCCTCCTGTTACACAGGGAGCTATTAGCAGAGTCCTGAGAGCAGGGGATAACACGGTTGTCTGTCTACACTGAGGTCAGTGGTAAAAATCTCTTTGATTTTAGTGGATTTGACCAGAACCCTAAATAATTGCTACAATTCTTCCCTTACAGAAAGTAGCAACAAGGACAAACAAGCCAGTCAACCAAACTCCACCAAAGGAAGCGGAAAGGAGCTGTTTCTCCTGTACCATTTTCTTTCAAAGTTAAGGATGGCAGCAGACCAGAGGATCCCAGGCTTACCCTGGGTAAGTTAAAAGCCACAGCACAGTCACTCTTGGTCTAGGCACCACAGGCAAACTATCATGGGTCACAGCTTTCTGACAGCTGATGAATGCGTACAGCAGCCTTCCTTAACGCCTTCCACAAATCACTGTGGCACAGCACCATCTCCCCAGCATCCCTAGCACACGATGGCCCAGTTGCACACCTCCCTCCCTCACATGTGCTCCTTCACATGCCTCATACACAACCACCAACTTCATGCTTCAGGCTTTGCCAAATCAGGACCAGCCCTGGGTCAATCTCACTATTTAAATCAATTGCAGTCTCCCATGTGGTCACACAACTGAACCATAAGGGTAGGTCTTGATCTTACACATGGAAATGCTCATTCCTGCAGCTCCCAAACACTTGTAAACCACTTTTGCCTACCACCCAGCAGCAGTTGATACATCATCAATGATATGTACATACAATCTTCTGAACCACGAAATACATTGCAAGTATTCTGTGCCTGAACAATCTGAATTTTTATTACTAATAATGTCCTGGTATATTTTGATGCTCTTTCCTGAAGCTCAGAGCAAGGCAGTTATTGTGCAGGAATCTCCCAAAACACTGGATAACAGAAACAGCAAAAAATCTTACTTTTGAGAGGAGTAAATAACTGTATTAAAAAAAGTTTGTCTCTTTTCAATCTAGAAAACAATTGAAGAATGGTATCTATAAGCAAGTAGGAAGAAAGAGGTCCCAAGGAAAAGAAAGATGGGAGGAAAAGATAATAGCAAGGGAATGGTAGGAGTTTGATCACCTTAACTTTGGGGAGAGATTTGGGAGGATTTTAGAAATCAGAAAAATAGGAAAATGAATGTTGGTTGTTTCTGCATCTTCATGACATGCCCCTCTGGAAGCCAACATTACAGCTCCACAGGCTGAGTGCCACAGTTAGAATCTATTCTTGAAGCAGGCAAACCAGAGCTCAAATACCATGGCCCCCAAATTTTGCCAAGGTGTTTGGAAGGAGAAAGGGGCCAAAACATCAAACAAAGCTGGGAGTTTTACCATGTGTGGAGACTAATAAGAGAAAAAAAAAAAAAAGACAGCATTTAGGTAAGGATTAAAAAGAAATCTGGAATAAATATTCAGGAGCTTTATTTAGGACTTAAATATATCCAAGATGTTCCTATGCTCCCTGTCTAATTTTTATTGTTTTACACATTATTTTCGATGAATTTTATCCTTCTCATACTTGATGCAAATTTCTTATAAGCTTAAAATTGTATTTTACATTATGTCTTTACTCATTTAGGTATAACCCCCTTATTATCTTTTTACTTTCAATGAATCATTATATTATTAATGAACAATAGTCTTCACTTATTCCTTCTCAAGAGGACAGCACCAGGAATCTCTGTACATGGATGGTGTAACAGAATAAACTGGGTTTTTAAACAGTACAGTTTCAAGTAAGTCAAAGACAGAAAGCAATTATTTTGTTAAATGGGGTTACCATTAGCAGGGGCATTGTTAATTTTCAATAGCTAACATCACACAATATATTTTACCTTACTTCCATATATATGCTTTTCAAGAGGCTGAATTTACACTAATGTATTCTCAAGGTCATTTAATGCACACATCCATGTAATTAATATTAGTAGTAATGAAGTGAATTTATTATTAGAAAGATTCTGAACTCTAGAAGGAATACTAGGGTATGTGTGTATACACTCTTCCCAATTACCCAGCATCAAAATCCAATTCTACCACATTCAAGATGAATAGACTTGACTAGTAAAATCAAGTCTTTTTCCATAACACAAAAATACCTGTCCTATTAACAGACATATATATACATATATATAAAGAGAATTCAGTCAGTAGACTGAGCTCTATTGTTCTGTTCTTTTCTTGAAAGTATTGCAAAACACATGTGCTGTAAAGGGTAGTACTCTGAGGTTTAACTTAAAAGAAAAACCAAGAACTCCATGGTCACGTATGCTATAAACACACACATTCACAATATCATCAGGATTCTAAAGACTTAAGACTACATTCTCACAGGAAACAGTGGTTGTTCTAGAAGAGTAATTTTATTTTTCATTATAGCTATCAGATTGATTTTAATCCCCAACAGAAATTGTAGCTTCATCCATGAATAAACATAATTAATTATGAAACCAAATGATTGGCTTAATCACGTAAGTGCTTGTAAACTGTCCCTTCTGAGATGTTAGCTACCCTTGTCATAGGTATACCTGACAAAATTAAACTTTCCAACACATCATTCACGCTTCATGTAAGCTAAGCTATTTGACAGCACTTCTCAACAAGACTGTGATAAAGTACATTCACCAGAGCAATGTCAAGGGGATCTCTCTTTGGCCAACAAGTCTTGTTTATCAGCACACTACATAAATTACCATCCTCAACGGCATAGGTAGCATGCTGCAGTCAAACCAGTAAATAAAAGATGTCAGCACAAAGGAAGATTTCTTGCAAATATATCTGTATCCACCACTGTTAATTTGTTAATTCTATTATGCCTGGTTATTTGCCTGATTTATAGTCATTTTATTGCACAGTAAATTTTCCAGAATTCTGCTATAAAGAGTAACCCCTTAGGATCTGTGGTAGTTTAACAATTAAAATGCTGAAGCTTTAATAACTGAAGTCAATGAAGCATCACAGACTTGTAGATGAAATGTACAAAGATAAAGACTAAGATCTTTGGCTAGTTCACTATCAGATGAAAACAAATTTATTTCAGCTGTTTCACTACATATACACACAAACTCCATGTAGCTGACTATGTCAGCTCATGTCTACACCCTTCTACCACTGCCTTCTCACTCTCCCCCACCAGAAAAAAGAAAATACTGTGAATCCTACAATGCTTTGGGAGTGGCAAGATTTGCAGAAGACACAGTAATCACATTTCTATGATACAGCAGCAAATCAGAAGTAGCTGCTCAGCAGACTTCTAGACAGTCTTCTAACTGTTCATATTAGCTGTTTGGGGGATGGGGAGGAAAGGGCCAACTTCTGTTGATACAAAACTAAAAAAGTTAATATGGATATACATCCCTTGAACCTTGTGATAGCCACATAATGGAGGAAGGCCTTCTGAATAAAGTGCGCTAGAAATTTGCATGGGTTGCCTTCTGAACACCATAAAAATCAGTTTCTCCCTTGCTTTGTTGTGAAATTTGTAACTTCAAAACTGTTAGCAGAAAAAGAACCACCAGACTGCCACTGCCCAAACAATTCAGCAGCCTCTTCTGCAAAAGGCTGAGTAATTACAGTTTCTTGTCCTCTTTCTCCAGAAAGAAGGCCCCTGGTACCTTAGTAACTTGCAAACTGAAATAAATTGCCCAGGTTAGTGTTGCCCATCTCCACTGGCACCATCCATTCTGCAGAGCAGCCAAGGCCTCTGCCATCCAGCCCTGTCCTCCGCCACTCTGACACTGCTGGGAGCAGGCATCAGTGCATCTCTGCTCTCACCATGGGAGAAAATTGCCAGCAACAGAATCAGGTGAGTATATTCAAACTCTGTTGCCACCCATCCCTCTGTCAGAGAGCCATGCTGTGGAAGAGAGATGGCTTCCACTTCAGCAGTTCTGCAAGCAGCTGACAGCACCACCACTCCTGGCAAAATGTCATCTTGAAAGCATGGATGTAAGATTGGCCTGATGTTTTTGCAGGGCTGCTATTTCAAAGTTATACAAGTAACTGAGCCAGTCTAGCAACAGGCTTCAAAAAACAAAGTCAGTCTCCCATAAAAGCTGTCTTCAAACATTCCCAGTGCACAACAGAGATGGCAGCTCAGAAAGCATCACACAGGTAATGGGAAAGTAGGGACACATATCTTGCATTCAACATTTATTCCTGCTCCACATTGAATTTGCCCCCATTAGCAACCCATCAGTGGAAAGACAGATGAACCTCACTTTATCATTCAATCGTTTCTTTTGAAAGAACGTACACAGTCTTACAGAAGAAGAATGAAATGCATTATATAAAACTTTTCTACTCATCAACAGCAGAGAACAATAAGAAAAACAATGCATGGCAAGTGATGCAAAGTCTTGAGTTCATTCAGTGAAATGTACAAAAATTGACCAAATAAATACTTCAAAACTCGAAGTCTGGAACCATGATATTTACTTTCTGTTGAACTTGCTGTGTGGTACAGAGTACATGATGCTACTAGGGGCAATGATCAGGAAAAAACAATGTATTACAGTTCTATGTGCCTCACTGAATTACCTATTTATGTGAATTTTAATGGCCAAAAACTGTTCTTTTTCCCATTTTCAAAATGTGTTCAATTCCAGTTCTTCAGATGTGCCTTTTCAAAAGAAAGAACTCTTCTCCTGTATCTGCCAGAGACAGACTGAAACCACATACTATGAGATACAGAGACAGTCTTTCGTATATTACTTTTGATCAAGGAGTGAAGTTTCAAAGATTAAATGATTGTGTGGGTAACTCTGATCCTTAATCTGTTTCAATGGCCTTAATTTTACTTGTTTGCTAAAATATTTTCAGGTAAGCTGCTAAAACAGGTTAAGTCCTAACAAAACTTGATTTTCATAATTCAGAAGCAAGATACATGCTGACTGAAGACAAAAAAAATTACAGGCCTGTAATTTTTAAAAAAAAAATTTAGCATGCTAAAGCTATGCTTTTTTAAAGAAAAGTTGTTCTACATAACCTACACTAAAGGGTTTATTACAGCTTCTTAAGCCCTAAGACCCTCAGTATTCTCTCTCCCAACCTGATCTAGTCTCTTTGCTCCTGCTGTTCCACAACTAGGATTTTCAGCTTTGGAGCATCTAAATTTCAAGTAGGTTTTTGTGTTTCTGGACTTTATGACTACCGTGTTATATTTTAAGTCAGCCAGTCCAGCTGTAGGGTTGTACTCAGCTATTTTTGCAAATTTTTTTTTCTTTTAAAAAGCATTAAAAAGCACTGCTGGCACTCCCAAAGAAAGAAAAGGAATTAGAAAGTCAGTAAGAGGCTTCTGTTTTTAAGTTCTGAGGGTTTTGTTCTTTAAAGCATAATGAAATGAAGGGAGGGCACATACACTTCCACAGGCCAAAGGTAGCAAAAAGAATCTTTACTGACATTCTGCAAAAACCCAACAGTACACATATGCTTTTGTATTCAGATTTACAAACATGCAGAGGAGGAAATAGCAGGACATCAATGAACCCCAGGAAGTGGTTTGACTGCTAATGGTCTAATCCTGGACTGTCAAGTTTCAGGAATTAAAATAGCCTTTTAATATCCACAAATCAGCATCCCCGATGTAGCACATCTGCATATTCAACAGCAATGTGCCTTAGGGTATTTATGTAAATCCTTTAGATAACAGAAATGAGAGAAAAAGGAGCAGACAAGTTAGCTGCCAGCTGCCAATTCAGTGAATAGAGAAGCAATAAAGGTAACTGGGCAGCATACGGCATATTTTGCATGTAAACTACTAAGAGCTTCAGAAAACCAGAGGCCAGGATCGAGGAGGCCATTGCCCCTTTGGCCCCCTCAAAGTGAAACTGAGAAGCTGGATACAGGGATCTTCCAGGGAGAGGGGGTTTATCCAAAAAGTCACAGCAGGACATGATGTTGCAGTCTTGGACAGGGAAACTGCTTCCTAGGGAATGTGAAAGATCCTTGAAGGAAAGGAAATGCACCATTTTTAAAGTCTCTTCTACTTTAGTACTACAGGGAAGGGACATATGCCGACTCTAAACCACACCACTCTACAAATGCTAAGTCAAGCCCTCACATCTGCATGATGCACAACGGCATATATCAATGATTTATGACAATGAGCTGGATCTAGACATCTGCCTGTTGTGACTATGTAGTGTTATGCCACAGCTGCTCTTCTACTCCACAATCCTATCTGCCAATCAATCTCAACCTATTAGCAGCCACCAAAACACAAGTCTGGGAGACCACCCATACTGTTCCTGACCAGGAGACCATTGTACATCAAGGAGTCAATGATCCACATGACAGTTACCCTAAGCAGGCCCAGGCCTGTGGTGCCCAAATACCTTGGCCACAGAACAAACCCAGCCAGCTGGCAATAACCAAGATGCCAGCAGGCAATTCCCACTCCATACCAGTGATTATACTGCCTGCCTGTCCTTATGTTTATCTAGAAGTGCTGCAAGTTCTTATGTGAACCTCCATTCTGTCTGACAGTAAAAATCTTGCTAGAGTTAATTTCTTGATAGAAAATCATATAGTAGTTTGAATGACCGTGCTGGTTTAAAGGTAAACCGGGAGGAGAAATGGACCCACCACAAGAGAGATTATAAGTCAGAGTTACAATTTAATGAAAGATATTACAATAAACACACTGACACAAAGAGAAAACTGCTTTCAACTCACCAAAACCCAGCAGTATAACCCAGTGTCCCAGGGCACAAGCCCAAAGGGGTTTGTTAGCC
>JAWWTY010000077.1:68181088-68202860 GCA_035222235.1 Margarornis squamiger | reverse complement strand
TACATATTCATTTAGGTCTAGATATCTAATTATAATATTCATGGTAGGCGGGGTTTGGGCGGAGCCTGGGGTGGAGTTCTCTTCTGGGGAGGTTTTTGGTGGTCGTTCCTGTTTCTTTGGCCTCAAAAGGTGTTGCTTCTCTCCTCTTCCTTGGTTGAACTTTTCACCTTTTCTCTACATGTCCAGGCTTGCAAAGAAAACCTCCTTACTCATCCTGACTTGGGGCCTCTTTATCTCTATGGATGCCCACTCTCTATGTTATTTATCTCTCTTGTAACACAATGGGAGGGATTCCTTTGGTCAGCTAATTTTTAGAAACTTGTTTTCCCAGTTTAAAACAGCATATCTCTTAGGGCAAGGAACTGACTCTTCTTCTAAATTAGCTTTTTTTAAATCCTTGCCCTGTTTCAATGAGAACGTCCCTACAGCATACTCTGGCAGTGAGGAAGGCCAACAGCACTCCAGACTGTGTTAACAGGAACATGATACAGGGAAAGGATTATCCTCCTCTATTCAGTACCTGTGAGGACATGTCTAGACACTGGATCCAGTTTTGGGCTCCTCTGGTACAGGAAAGATATCCATCATCTGGAATGGTCTCAGTCAGGAGCACTTACCCTGTCAGGAGAGGCTGAGGTACTGTGACTTGTTCAGCCTAGAGAAGAAATGGCTTTGGGGAGGACATAACAAAGCGCCCTGCCTGTACCCCACTGTGAGGGGGTTTGAGAGATGATGGAGCCAGGGTATCACTGTGGTGCATTGTGGGAAGATGAGAGAGAACAGGCATAAGTTTAAACAAAGGAAGTTCAGACTGCAGATAAAGAAAACCTTTCCCCCTTCATGAGGGAAACAAGCAGCAGAGCAAGCTGCCCAAAGGGGTTGTGTAGGTTCCATCCCTTCAAGGTTTTAAAGGCCCTGCCAAATAAAGCCCTAGCATCTGCATCTGATCCCAAAGTTAATCCTGCTTTGAGTAGGTGGTTGAACTTCCTCAAGTCCCTATGATCATATATACACAAAATACATATATATACAACCTCCTAATAAAAGAATTATGAAATGATTACTTAAAACAGAAAAAATAATATAGCAGAATTAAAAGTGGCAGTCAGCTCAACAGTAAGTAATACTCAAAATGGACTATTTTGCAAATGAGTAGATGGTAATTACATTGATTTTGAATAAATACACAAATATTTTTGTCATCTCTGATAACAGGGAAAGTCTGCATCCCTTCAGTTCAAAACGTTTAGGATTTCACACACAGAGTAAGACGCTGCATTTTGCCAAGACCATTCCTGAAGCAGCCTTGGTTCAAAAGTATCACAGCTAGTAGTTACAAACACAAACTGAAAGAGAGACTTAGCATTTTTCACTGCCTGCACACAAGGACAGGAATGCTCTTAAGATTAATGAGAAAAAAAAAATTGTTTAAATGAGCTCACCACTTTAAACTCTTCTTATCTGCCCTTAATCTAGCTATGCCAAAAATTGCCTCAAGGCATTTGGCCACTGTGGCCATGCCTTTCACAAGTGCCCTTTGTGGCTATCTGCATGGTTGACCACTGCCTCACTCTTCTCTCTATGCTCTCAGCTCCTCCATGTAGTCTCCAGCACCAGACACATCTAGAAAGATCACACAGCAGTCCCATCCTTTCTGTTGTGCTTAAAAGATCAAAATAAGCAAAGAGATGCTCTGCTCTCCCCGCCATGTTTTTCACCAGCTCCTGGACAGATTTCCCACCTTTTCACAATGAAAACTGTATCTCCCACAATGGCTGGAACAAGACTGACTTTACTGCTGGCAGCCGAATAATACAACCTCCTTCTACTTTGGTTAGTTGTCTGGAGGGGAGGTATTCAGGTCTTTCTATCCCTACTAGCAGCCACTGAAGGAGTTAAGCTTTACCAGATTGTCCTTTTTCTGTCCAGATATGCAGTGCAGCTGTCACAGCAATTTCCATGGGTTTTCATAAACAAGCAACACTTAGGATATCAAATCAAAGCAGGGGCTACAAAGATTCTAATGGGACAGAGCTCTAATCACATTGCAGGTGCCGATAAACTCAGCTGACTCAACATATAAAAAGACTCACCCCAATCTGTCATTCCATGGTCAGAAGTTACAATAAATGCAGTTTTCCCATCATTTCCATAGAAATTGTCAATCATTGAAGCAATTTCTTTCACACCTTCATCAACTTTTTTAATATTCTCCTTGTATTCCCTTGAAAAACAGGAAAAAATATTAGATTCAAGGTGGCTGTCATATTTGGTATAGTCAGTTATCCCTGGTCAAAATGCTCAGTCCTTTGACTATAGCCGACTTTACTCTCTACAGAACCTCAAGATAACAAAAGGCTTCCTAGGTGTAAAATCTCTCCTCCTCTGAGTCTTATGTGAGATAGTAAGTTGTCATAGCACAGTTTGAAAGTTCCTGAAACCACAGTTTCAAATGGATTTATATTTCAAATTTGACCTGTCCTTAAGACTACAATTTTATCACTCACAGCTATCAGGCAAGTTAAGAAGAATAATAAAACTAAGAAATTCTGGAAAACTTAAATACCTTAAAGTGCAAGTTGCAAAAATTACTTTAAACTGGTAACTAAATAGCAAAGAAAGATCTCACCATGTAGGCACTGCTTTGAGATGATTCATAGATCAGAACAGATCCTAGAGTTTTGTGGAATAGAGGCTAAATAAAAAATTTGCACATTTTTAGAAAAAGTGACTGTGATTAATTTTCAGGCAATTAATTTTCTATTTGTTGATGTTGCTAAAGTCAGTTTTAGAACTTCCTCCAAAGAAATCCTAACAAGTGAACATGAGACATACAGCAAGTATGAAATTTGGAATGATGTAGGGAATCAGAGTACGAATTTTGAAACTATGTAAGGGTAAAGAGAAAGACATAACATCCTACACTCAAAGCATGTAAAGAAACAAAAAGACAGTTCTCAAATAATGCACTTCAAGACAAATTAAGTGATGAGAACTGCTAAACTAAACTCTTCTTTGTTCAAGAGTCATAAGGAAAGCCAAAGCATAATGCTAGAATTTGCAGCCATTATAGCTGAGCTTACTGTTCTCTATAAACTCAACCATATCATTTCAGCAATGGGAAATCTGAAAACTGTATCCGTTTTATGTTTAAAACTGCCATTTCCTACATATTCCCTAGATTATGTGTTGGCCATAACTAAGACAATCTGCCAAAAATCAGACTTGAGTACAGGAGTATAACCAGGTATACTGTATATTGCAAAAATTTTTCACTTCTACAGATGGTACCTTAAAAAACAAAATAACCCAGAAAATTCAGAACATAAGCAATCATGGTGGCATATATGACCCACAACACTACAAGTCTTGCTTTTGGCTTGATAAATAGCACTGTTAAAGAAGTTACTGCATGCATTTAAAACTAATAAGATATACTTAATATCTTAATTACCTTGAGTTTGGCCGATGAGCATGTCCATTTGTGTCTATGCCTAGCAAATGCAGGAACAGAACCACTTTCTCTTCATTCAGTGCAGAGAACAATGTTTGATTACTTCTGGAAGAATTAAAGAAGCTCTGCATGAAATAAGCCATTAATATATTAATCTGAGTAAAATGGAGAAAGATAGGCAGCCTATTAAAATTAAAATACATGTCAAAATACTAGTAGTTATTAGAGTTAAAAAAAAAAGAAAAAATAATGTCTTCCCAATTTACTTCTTGGAGGATAATTGCTATCAGTACAGCCAACCCAAGTTTCAGCTTATCTAAGGCAATACTCAAGTTGAGGTGTCCTTTTTTTTGTTTTGGGGCCTTTTTTCTCTGTGTTTTTGTTGTTGATTTGTTTCCATTTTGTTTGGGTTTTTTGGGTTTTTTTGAGTTTGTGTAGGCAGAAATACCAGCTAATTGCATATCACCCCTTCTTTGCCTTCAGTATAAACACAATGATGAAGCACTCCTGAGCACCACTTACAGCTTTACATTTCTATCGATTTACTGAATCCAAATCAGAAGCAAAGGTCTCAGAAACTCTCGCTTTGAAAGCAGGTTCTACAGGACTGAGATACCAAGCTACAACTTGTTTGCAGAAACTAAAAGAACAAAACAAAACATGACATATTTTGCAAATATGAAGTACAGAACATACATCTGCCTTGCACATATCCTACTTAAGCATCCCTGAGGCAGACGCCAGGGGACAATTTTCCCCTCAGATGGAATGACTCTTGACACGGTTATTCTGTGTTAGACTAGCCATATTAAAGCAATGCAAAATGCAGGCAGACAGCTATTCCAACATCAGCTCCTTAGTAATAACACTGCCCAAGGAAACAAAGTTGAGTAGAGTTTTAGTCCAAAGAGCATCTAGAGAACCTTTCAGTACACTAATATAAATTAATGTCTTCAAATTTCATGAAAAAGTCCAGGGAAAATGCTGGTATAGCAGTGAACCATTTCTGCCAGCAAAGGACAGGGCAGTCCACCACATATTAGTGATAGCAGTGGAGCTCTTAAAAACCAAATCTCACACCTTGCGTAAACAAAAGTCACTGTACCCAGAGGAAGATCCAGCCTGCAGCAACAGTATCATAGTAAGCTAAGTCAGAAAACCATGGCAATACACAATTCCAGCTTTTTAACTCCATGAATATACACAAGCCGCATGGACTAAGATTTGCACACTCTCAACTTCAGCTCTTGCCCAAACAAAATCATGACCAAAGTCCAGGGATATTTTAAATAAGAACAAAATCCGATTACATTAAGTAGCAATGTAATTATTTTTAAGATTTCCATTCTCCCACAGAGATATGTCCACCTGCATATACTTGACCACTGATTGAAGAAGCTTTCCAGAGCACACCAGTAATTTGCAGGATACAGTATAATTATATTTTCTTATTTTTAATTAAATAAAAGGAAACAACATATCAAAACAGACAAACGGGAAACTACAAAATGGTAGATCAATATTAGAAGGCATATATTTTTCTATCACAGAAGAGATGCCTAAATTCCTGCAAAAAACTCTCAAAGCAACTTTATTGGAGATAGACAGACAGACAGAGGAATTTTGTTATTGGAAGCTTCCAAGGTTCACACCAAAAGTATGTGCATGCATAAGCCGGATGTTAAAGCTTCAGTAGTTAACATATATGATATCTATAACCAGCCTGTGGAACCCATTTCCCCTAGTGCCCATCCTCAGAACTGCCCCTTGGAGCTTCTCCAAGGGCTCTGAGCTTTCTCTTCTGTTTTGTCTTCAAGCTGTCTTATATTTCTTGCATGTGCTTCTTCAAAACAACATGTCCTTGGGCAAAGTGTGAGAAAATGTATAGTGATTTCATTGTGTGAGCAACCTAGGAGAATCCATTCAACCTGCATAATTCTAAAAATCTACAAAATACACGCTAAAATCCTTAGGCATCAGAATGATTATATGAAAGAAACCACTCAGAGGAAGGCAAAGTCTGAGCTTCTCCTCTCTCACCACACAAGTCCCCATGACGTACCAAAACCATCCCACTCCCCCAGCCCCAGCCCCCCTGTAATCTCATTAGCATAGCTGAAAGTTGTTTGAGCTGTAATAAGAGTGACGTCAGTTTCAGTAAGCCTCAGGTACCACAATACTGAAGCAATTGTTCACGTGTAATTGGAGAGATGATTAATGAAATGTGTGGTTTACACCAGTCAATCAAGTCCTATCGATTCACAGTATGAAATTGAGATGGGCAAAATAAGTCTTTATGATAATGGTACTGGTTCCGAGGAAAAAATAATCAGTAATATGTATATTAAATGTATCATTATAGTTGGAAAGGAGAAATGCCATTAGGTGTCCTGAAGCAAAAGAAAGGCAGTACCACCCTCACATACTCGTACAGCTCCAAATGACAGCAGGATACACCTTTATGACAACAGCTGTTCTAGTGTAACTGACAGCCCGTTATAGTTTCAGAATCTGCTAGGGAATTCCTTCTCCCACCAACACAGGGTTTGAAGCTAACGCCCAACACCCCTTCACTACTAGCTAACAAAGCTGTGGCCAATTGCTCAAATTCCAACTTGATGGCTGAGGTGAGGGTGAGGGGGAAGGGAGAGACGTTTCTTCCCAGCAGCTGCTGGGTTGGCACTTCGTTTCCAGCAGCCGCTGGGAGTGGAAGCATCTCGGAGGGAGGCCCTCTTTGGCTTGGATCCTCTTCCCCCCACTCCAACCCCTAGCTCTGGACACCCTGTGACTCAGACAGAGAGACAGAGAGAGAGAAAGAGAGTCGTCACTGCCTTAGATTTGCGACGGACTTCCTGAGGGGGGCCGAACAGAGTACCACAGCAACATATTATAGTGCTCCAGGGCCCAAGCTGCCTCCGCCTCCCTCTTTCTCCTCCCATACTAACTGTGACTCCTCTGACTCATCTGTCACAGCACAGTGTGAACCACAGCAGATAATCAGAAGCCAGCTACATGTATCTGAAGAAACCACACCGAACAATTACAGTCAGGGTACAAGCCTGACAAAAATTAAGTCAATAATATTGTCCATTTCTTTATCATAATGCAGACTTATAATTTCTGTCATGCTGTAACACCTGTTACAAAACCCTTGACTAAGAGCATTCAAGATTGTAAAGGGTCTGTAGCATTCTAAGATGGCTTTCAGCTTATAGACAAACAAGACAAAGAAAAGGCAAGAATGTTTTTAAAGGGTACTCTTATTAGTGTTAGTTTTTTTAATTACCAATGAATGACACATACTTCCTCTGACCATCCATAACACTAGCCGTGAAAGTTGATTCAAGCAATTTTTACCTATAACCCCAAGTGACAGGCCTTTCAAAAATTTCTTCCTTTCTAGTTCTATAAGGTTAACATGTTCTATAATAAATATAACATCCAGCTATGCTTTTTAGAAGATTCTCTCCTTACCTTAACATGATCAAAAACCCATATGTCAAGCTTGGCTGCATCTTGTGCTCCAAAGTCTTCACTTTCTGCCGCGTAGCAAAATGTATAAACGTGATTTCCAGTAGCACCTGCAAAAACAATATAGACAACATATAAAAGGTTTTTTTCTCTTTTCATAGTCAAAAATACTTTCATGTACAGGAGTAGAAACTTACCAAGAATGACAATCCTGAGAAAAGTAAAAGAAATTTTCTCCTTATTTTAAGCTTTCCTATAATTAATGTTTTTTTTGAAGCCTGGATGCCGTATCATATTACCACATTAGCTTATCAGCACCTCAGAGAAATGAGGAACAATGTTATCCAGTATGCTCAGATGAGGAAATAAAGTATGGAAAAGCAGATACGAGTAAAACAAATCCCAGTTCAACAAATTAAATGGAATTTGGTTTTGAAACAAAGAGTTTCACTGGGCAACTTCTAACCAATGAAGATACATATTCAGAGATTGATTTAAACACGTGTTTTGGTGGGGAGACTGTTTGAGAAAAACATACTCAGCTTTTGGTTGTTCAACTGAATCATATAAGACAATGCCCTATCAATGAGGTCTTTTACACAGGAAAACATCATGTATCACATATGACAAAGGCATCAGGAGGGTTACTATATATCAGTTCTAGCTGTTTAAAGTCCAGTGGGCAACTTCAGGAAGACAATATTCAATGTCTTCATCTTTAAAACCTCCATCCAATATAGAAAAGGGAGAACTACTGGACTATGTTCAGTTACAAAATACAACACTAAGGCCACTGATGTGCAAACACTGCATCTGGACAAGGTGATTTTGTTCTCTACTCACTGTCACAGAAGCAAAGTAGAGAAAAGGTCTGGGGGGGGCGGAGATGAAGACCTAGAAGAAAGAAAACCTTACAAGTCCTAGAAAGATCTGAAGCTAGGTGAAGTTAATTATTCGGTCAACGGCAGAGCTGCTACAGCTCAGGGATGCCATTTATACCGTGACAATGTAAACTCCCAGAGGGTAAAATCTTCTTCAATAGGCTAATGACCAGCAAGAACATAACCGATTTGCTGGATGTCACAATTATATAATGCCACTGTGTAAGCCTGCAGGCTTGTGAACAAGCTAACATCCCAGGATAAGGGAGCTGCTTGACTGAGGTTATGTGCAAACCCACACAAAGGCATGCAGATATGTCAGGCCAAGAAGATGAAACCTGGCACAGATTTTCTGGCACAGCTCTCCCATGCCCCAGGAGACTTTACTACTACTTAGAACACTTGCTGCAGTTACCAGTCTGAAAGAAAAGAAAGAAAATAATGCCAGGCATTAAAAAGCGAATTCAGGAGTTCCAATTCGTGGATGAGTTCAAAAGAAGAAATAAGTCCTGTCCATCACTATCTAAGAGGACAGAACACTGAAGTGGTTTTCCAGTGTCACAGCAAACCCAAGAAGACCTTCCTTGAGAAGTGCCACATCAAAGACGCCAAATGCCAGTACACAGTTTGCAGATCGAGCAAGGGAACACATCTATTACTTACCCATTTCTGATTTCTACCAGAGCAAAACAAAGCAACCCACCCAACCGTGCCCAGCTATAAAGAGAAACAGTGGCAAAATGAAGTCCTGCTAGGAAAGTTTTGGAGTGTCTGCATAGCTTATAAAAGAACTGTTCCTTTATTTTTTTTTTTAATAAGAAATTCTACTATGCAAAATGTTAGAAAATATTATTTTCTTTCATTTCTGTCATTTGAGAGGTGGCAGACAACAGTATGCCTGCATTTATCTTTAAGTCTGGGGATGAGGAAGCAAAGATGGGATAGAAAGTAGAAGAAAGCCAGGGATGAAAACATCCTTTAGGAGCAAGCACAGAACTCTACTGGGTTTGATGAAGCCATTACACTACAGGAAATAACTGGAGGTGCCAGAAACTCCCAAACCAGATACTATCTATTCCTTTTGCTTTCTTGTCTGGCACTTCATCTCGCCCTCAGCATCAATATCCAAATATTAGGGTCAGGGAGCCAATTATCACCCTCTTACAATAAGATTTATATCCCATGGAAAGCAAAGCTGTCATTCTGCTAGTGAGGCAGGTCCTGCGTCTGACAAGCTGGTCATGTCCAGAGTCCAGATCAGCAGGAGACTTTGCTAGTAAATTTTGCAGTCACAAAAGAAGGGAAAGAAGAATGAATACACAAGGACAGTCAGACACTGAGCTGGACAGTGGGGGCATCAGAATGCCAACATCAAACACAGCCCTGGGAGGAATGTGAGAAATTCTGCATTGTTTAGCAACAAGGAACTAAAAGAGCAGACTGATAGGTCTGTCTGTCCAGAATAACCCTAACAATGGTTTGTCCCATTCTCCCCATGGTCTTGATGAGACCCTTCTCCATACTCAATGACCCTAGCCTTTCTGAAAGCTTCCAAGAAAGAGAAAGGGAATGTGTGGAACAAATGGCAATCTGGGTGAAACAGACTAGCATCTACTACCCTTAAGAGAAGGAACAGACTCAGCTTCTTTTTCAGTGTGACATTTAATACTCTGAATTATACTCCAACCCAGACCCATGACCCATGTCAAAAGACTGGACTTTTCAAGTCAGACCTCAAATTCTGGCAAGTCTAGAAAAGAAACTCAAAGTTTTAAGAAGCATTCTGGAAACAAAATAGGCATTTTCAAAGTACATTCTTTTCAGATAAATTCAATGTTATAAGCTAAAAGCATCATAGAAATATGAAGGAAAATTAACACATTGAATTTATGTATCTTAACTGAGTTTAACTATTATAAACAGACACCTTTTAACCCTGCTCAAGATAGAAATATTGGACGTTTTCTTGGACTAAAATGCTAATCACACAGTCATTAAGGCTTTCAGAAATTTAAATTTCATGTATCTCTACTTTGATATTGAAAGAAATCTGTGAGCATTTTATTTATCTTCTCAACAGAATCCTCAACAATTCCTTTGAAATATTTATTACAAGAAAAGTACCTAGAGAATATAGACAATTACAGGAAACAAAGGATTCTTCTATCTTTTCCAAAAAGCAGCAGGTGTTATACAGTCTTTATGCATCATTCAATGGAAGTGGTGAAATAATTAATAAAATTCTGAACATTTTGGCACAATAAAATACACACAAGAAGAGTCCTGTGACCTCATTAACTTGCAACATGAAAACAAGGAGAGAAATTAAGCTATGCTCCCCTGCATCCCTCTTGGCTTTTTTGTAAAAGTAAAGAACAAACACTTGATTACATTCCTTTCTGTATTCTAAAACTTTTCCTCTTTGAAATAAAGAAAATACTTTTTCCTAACTAAAAGAAGTTAATCTATCTCTCTGCCATGAGAAACTATGATTCATTTTCCCACACAGACACTATTCATATATATTGCTGCACTAAACCTTTGCCAACTTTGGGGGATTTCCTTCCTCTCTGCAAAAGGAAGTTCCATTGTTGATACCACTCAGAACAAGCCTTATTGAGAGTATTATCCTTGCATATCTCTACAGATAACTTCAAAGTTGTTCCCAAGTCCTCTGTTTATCTTCTTACTCAAACAAAACCAGTAGGATGACAGAGGTCTGGGAAATTCTTGAATTCTCCAAATATTTTCTCAAGAACATATCGCCAAAAATATAAACAATCTGTGCAAGGACAACTACCTCTCCCTTCTCACCAGCTATTATGACATAATTTCCAAATACAAACTGTAATCTGTGATCATGGGAAATTATCAGGAGGTATTTTTACAGCTAATCATAAAGTTATGAGGCTTAAGCAAAGAACAGAAAAGAGGGATGTGGGGGGCCTATCAGGATGAGAAAGGGAAGAGATACAAGTTTAGAAAAAGTTCAAGAATTTTCAGCAGAAATACAATGAACATTTTTTCTAAACCAATATTATATTCTACTGCTATTCTGCCTATCCCATTTTTCTCACTTGTCAATACCAATAATTAGAACATAACAGAGGCGTATGTCCTTAGTTTGTCTCCTTTTCACTTCAGTCTGTTTATTCTGAGATTATGTGAAAGCAGTGTATATGCCCTCATTCTTTCAAGAAAACAATAATATTCAACTTGGAGAACTTTTGGACATTTGAACTGTTTCTCAGCAATCGCTGCATGCTCAAAGACCAGTTGCACTGGGCTGACAAGACTCTAAAACACTGCACACCATGGGCAGAAGACCTCAGCTTCAGGAATAGTACCAGGAAGTCCCTGCTTGCATACAATTCTTCCCTTTACGTATTATTGTTCAGAGTAGGAACAGGATAACCCACAATGAGCTACTTCTACAGCTCGGACACTCAAAAAGCATCGTTGCAGTTCTGTCTCCCAAATCACCAGAAGCTGCAGGCATAGGAAGAAAAATCCCACCTGCACACTTGCAAACCAGCTTTAAACCTCAACCAAAGAAAAAACACATTAGGTCCTTATATCTAGAGGTGTGCTTCTTTCAGTATGCTAACAGAATTAGGTAAGGCCTATTTAAACTGATCAGCAATAGAGATACCCTCTTTAAAAGCTTGCTTCTTTTCCTTCACCCCCTCTTGAATTCACAAACTAGAAACCAAGCATAGAGTATACACAAATACACAAAATGGAAATACTACATTCACCTTCTTAGCTAACTCAAAAATTTTAAGTCTCTGTTTTACTATCTGATAACTATGTGTTCAAGATTCATAGAATTTAAGTCTTACCTCTTGCAAACATTGGCAAAATATCTGGGCTTCCCCAGCTCCAGGTATATTTACTTTCATTGAAAACTGAGTCAAATTCCACTGGATTCTCCTTCCATCCTGTTAAACAAACACACATGGCTTTAAATGTGGTTGCCAGAAGATACCATTGACAAGACTGATAGTCCATGCAAAACATTGTCTGGTGTGGTTTTTAATAAGTTTCCCCATTATTATTGCACAATGAACTCCAGTTTGCGAATCTTAGTTTTAATTCCATTTCAACCTCTATTATAATTAGTTCCCCATTCATTAACAAGTGAGCTGAAAATCTAAACCAATCTCATTATGCAGGGATTCAAACAGGCAAAACACACAGCTGATTTACCTTCTAAACAGCTAAAATTCTCCTGAATTCTAAATCCCGTGTTGTCTGAACTCAGCTTTTGGCATTTCAAGCAATAAATGACACACTCATATCGTATTTCCAGCAGTCACATTCCACTTCATCACAATAAAACCTTCAAGATGTTCTGTTTCCACAAAAAGGCAGCTGGCAGAAATACAGTAGATACTCTTAAAAACTATTCCTGCTAATCCTGCATTTGTAGCGGTTGTCAGAAGGAAGAACCTTTTGATTAGGAACGTGGACAAGACCAAGTAACTCCTCTCACCTACCCTGTCCAAAACTAAAGCACAACATTTATAGTGTCCAGGCCTGGAAGCTCGGGGGAAGGCAGAGGACCACACAAAAGACCAAGTCAGTAGCACTAAGGGTTGTTCTACATAATAAAGCCCCGAGCACAGAGTGACAGTTAGCTCTGAACAAAATACATGCTTGGGGCTTTTGCTTTATTTTGCTCCTGATTCTCCAACTCAACATAGCAATGGTGCAGCTAGGACACTGTAGTTAATTTCCCATTTGCAACAGCTACTTAGACATCTCCTATTACATCCCAAATGATAATTAAAAACTCTGTTACATGAAGAGGTGAGGCCATAAGATACTTCTGCTTTTAGTCTCAGAGTGATAAATTTTACAATGTTATGAAATATTAACATAGGTAAGCTATTTTCATAGCTATCAATATTAAGAGTGGAAAATCCACGCAAAATTACTATTTTTCATATAATCTTGGTATAAAAACCACTATGCAGGTATTTATTAATAATCATCTAGAAGCCCAGCATATCACTGAAACACCTTATTTAGGAGGACAGAGTTCAAAGCTTTAAGACCAGCATACCTTTAGCAACCGCACTGACATCTTCATAAAATCCAGCTATAAGTGCAACATGCCCTGGCCTGGATTCTGTTGGGACCCGAGTGTGAGAGATTCCCCAGCTGCCATTATTCTCTAAAATACCCCTGAAAACAGAATACAAGGCAGTTAATGCTCATGACTTCTTTAAAGTACAATAAATTACAAATAAAAAGAGCGACAGATAGATGTGAGGCAGGAAATGCAAAAAAAACCCACAAAACAACAACAAAAAAAAAAAACATAAAAAACCCCCCAAAACACAAAAAACCCACAACCAACAACCAAAAACCCAAACTAAACCAAATTTTCACTACCACCTGCTGTGCAGTAAAACAAACAGAACATTAACCTGCCAGTTATTATGACACCCCACAGAGAACATTACTACTGTGGCCCATGAGCACTGCAAACAAATGGCTTTAGCTGGTGCTCTAACACAACTAGAATTAATATACTGTTTTTTTCTGCTGTTTTCCACGTTAGCTTACTTTGTTTTTCCCCTAAGAGATTGTTTCTGCCTGGTGCTACTTTTCTTTGTTCTTTCCATTTAGCTTGAAACTGTCGAGTTAAATCTTACCTTACTCATTAAATATGCTCAATTTTAATTAGTTTTTGTGACCATGTCTGCCTTTATCTGTGCTGAATATTAGAAGCCAACATCAAGAGAATTTGAACCCCATGCAAATTTAAGGTGCAAATAATTTCAGCTACAAGAAGAAAATTTAAGTAAACCTTTTGCAACAACACTGAAGTGAAGAAGAATACCTTCTCACAACATATAGAAAAATCCATCAAATTGTCTAGGGTTTATGCACATACAATAATTACGACAAAAAGCAAAGAAAACAGGGATAAACCCCAATGATAAGAAACTGACTCATAAACTACTCCTGTCTGCTTTAGATACGAACAGTTGGGGCCAGTTGGAAAGCAAGCAGTGAGCATTACCATATACTGTTTTCTTGTCTCCATCTTCTGGAAGACAAGAAAGAATCAGTTCACTGTCAGAGCAAGGGGAGAAAGAAAACAAAACACACCAGAATACACCTTATACTGATTTCTAGGAAAAACAAGCAGAATCTTCTAAACAAATTCAAAGCAGTTTTTAACAGTGAAATTACTGGAAAATTGTATTTTTGTTCATTATATAAGATATAAAACTGGCTATATTTTTATCAGACGTGTTTTAGCCCAAGTAAATTCTTATTTTGTGCTTTTTAACATTTTTTTTTTAATCAGAGATTTTATACAACTGTTAGTTACAAGATCTGTACACTCAGCTGTAAGTATATTTCTCAGTAACGAAGCAAGAATGGCACTACAACCTAAAATTTCAGGCTCCACTCTAAGCTTGTAGCGACGTGCGGAAGAAGACCCCACAACTAGGTAGGTTAGTAACAATCAAAACCAAAAATAAACCTTAGGTTAGTAACTTTCGTTCAGTTTATTTGCTTGTAATAAAACCGGGTTTTCCACTTCTCATAGTTCCGTTGGCAAACCATACTAGTCTAATTAGCAAATTTCTATAATTATCTTATTCTCTTGACATATTTCCTGATTTATCTTAGTTTCATATGGTGTCCATTCTATTTTAGAAGCCTCAAGGCCAGGTACTGATAGCAACCATAACATATTCTTTGTTTCTATATTTGTATCTATTTATGGCCTCAACTATGCAGTCTGTCTTTGTGATTTCAGCAAAAGTCCCTACAATTATTTCAATTAAGCGTCTCAGTGTTAGTTCTTTATTGATACCTTATATCTGTAGCATGCACAGTTTGCTTATTGTGGTTTTTTTTTAAACTTATCTTAGACCTCACATTCTCATGCCTACTTGAAAGCTCACAGAACTACTTGGAATAGCCCAAATATTAATGAGAAATATAAAAATACATAGAGACATAGCACTCTGATATGTTATTCCTAGCTCTCATCTCAGCTAGGTTTAAAGGCAAGTTGTACTGAAAAAAATACTAATTTGAAAAAAGGATTTAAGCATTAGTTAAAGAAGTTTCTAATTTATTCTCTCTAAAGACTGATCAGGATGTATTGCAGCAGTATTGATCATGGATGATTTAAGGCAAAAATAAAATATGTGCAGCTATTCTACTTCATTGTCACAACAGGTAGGAAATTGTTTAAATTAAACTTGATTTCTATTGAATTGGAAAGTAATCCTCTACCTTTGATTTTGTGGGACTTTTGTCATCAATAGGATGACTTCAATAGGATTTGACATCAATAGGATCTGAAGTCAACAATAACACATACCAGGCAGAAAAAATATAGCCTGATATCATAACTTACCTATTCAGAATTCATTTAGCTATTTTGAATTATTTCAAAGCCTTTTACTCAGAGGAACCACTGAAAAAAAATTAATTTCCTTGACATTATAAACATTAGCTACCCATAATAACAATGATGAATACTAATATGATATAGTAATATGGCTGAAACACGACAGGCAAGGAAGAAAACGTCTTCCCTGAAATCACCACTGCAGCAACTCAGACCACCTACTGTTCCTCACAGCTATCACAACACTGCTGAAAAACAGATTTTTCAAGAATATTTATAAAAGACTAGGCACTTGGCATATATCATTTAGCAATCTGCTTCAAGCCTAATGGATATTTATTTTTAATTTCATGTCGCTAACAAAATTTTGCTTCTATTTACAGCCCATTGCTACAATAAGGGTTCTTGCTCATTTTTAGATAATCTTTCCACATTAATAATGCAGTAGTTCCCCAAGTGCTCCACCTGAATAAGACTAGTAATCTGGCTGTTGTGTTGTGCACTACTATAAAGTGGATAAGGGACTGAACACTTAGGAATGAATGTGGAAACATGCAAACTTGATACTAAATTGCATATACTTTGAGTTAATATGATTGGAAAAGGAATGATCAGACAGCAATAATTTGGCAGAATAAAAAAGGAAACGTTTCCAGAAGCCAACACGTGATTTTGTCAACCTGTTTTCAAAGTTAACTTATGGAAGTTGTGTAGCTCAAAGGTCAGTGACAAAACACTGAGTCTCTTGCTTCAAAATTGTGGCAGCTCACTTAATGGATCTGAAGATATGCTCTGGCCTGCTTGGCCCTACACATTTAAAAAGGAACAACATGTCATGTTTTTTGTTTTCCTCATCTCTCATATACACATGCTCACACACATAGGTACTTCTATGGAGAATGAGAGCCAAGAGAAATACAGATGGCACTTCAAACCTCTACTGGCATTTTCTTCTGCTCAGTGATCTACCAGCATATTTACTTCTTACAAGACAGTTCTTCCCCTCCATTCACCCATGTACTTTTATCACAGGCAACTGTGGTTTACTTTTACAGATTTTGAAACAGAAAAGCCATAACTACACAAGCATGGTAAAGCAGAGACTGCAAAAGTGCCAACTTCCCAGCACTAGGCAAGCTAATACATGGTTTAACTTTTTTTCCTAGTCATGATAATGCTGAATGGCTTAAACTTAAAAACTCAAACGACTTAATAGCAAAAACACCCATTATAACTCTTTCCTGGCCAGTACCCACCACTGCTCCTAGTGATGGGGACATTACACCCTTCACACCTTGATGGTGTTAGAAATAGAGTTCGGGTTTTGCTGAAGCCAGTTGCATGGGTAAAGAGGAGACGGGGGAGGAGGGGATAGTTGAGTTTCTGGCAGTTGGGACTTGGGGTAGTTTGAACCTGTTTTTGCACTTTTTTGGGAGGTGGGGGTCTTGGGCAGGTAGGCGGGTCGGGCCAGATTGTGAGCTTCCTAGTATTAGCCAATAGGAACGGAAGCAGGGACCCCCCCGACCGGGACAGGGTATAAAAAACTCTGTCTCTTGTTGCTGGGGGTCTGTCTCCTAGGCCAGAGGGGACACACCAATTCAGCTGAATTTGTTAAATAAAAAGTTTAGTTTTGCTTCGATGACTTGGTCCCCCTTCTGAATTTTATTGGTAAATGTGAGCATTTCTCACAATGATGTGGGTTGATAATGCAAAAGACCAACAGTGTTACTGATAAAAAAAGAAACTGCTCTGAAGTAAGTGTGAAGTCCACCGCTAAAAGACAACAACTCCCACTGATGTGGCAGACAGCTGCCAGTGGCAGAGAGCATCATATAAAAATAGTAATAGCAGCAGAAGCAGGTATAAGTAAGCCCATATAAGCTGGCAACCGCTGTAGCAAGGATTTCTTTACTACTTTTGCAGTAGTGGACTGCAAAAGCCCTAACAGCTTCAGATGATTGATTATTTGGGTTTGCTCTGATATTCAAACCAGACCAGCACTATTATAGAAAAGTAGTCTTACACAATAGTATCTTTTTTTTTTTAACATAAAAAATTATCATCAAATAATTGTCTTAAGGAAACAAGGAAAGTTAATGACAATTAGTTCTAAGCACGCAAGGATATGACTTTTTGGCAGGATGAATTTTTCACAACCTTAAACCAAATCATTCCTTTAAGCAATCAAGACACACAGCAGGGAGCACAAGGGCAGGGTCACATGTGCAGGAAGGGTGGAACTAAGAGGAGGTGTCAGCCTATTGTTTGATCCATTCCGGACGTTACTTAATCACTCCTTTAAAAGCTTCATCAATAGCTTACAGTTAGAAGACACGCACCTTAATAAACTACTACCCTTAAACTGAACATCGAGGAAGCAGTTAAATTAACTCTGTCAGGCTTTAGAGTTTATTCCGTGCTGATGTGAATGGAGAAAAGTTCACACTCCTCTCAGTTACCGGCTATCTATAGTGCTCAGGGGACAATACTGATTCCATTGGCACTGTTCTTGTTTTAGCAGCTTTCCTGACAAGGGACACCAACCCAAACTAACGCATTTCTGCAGAGTGTAACTCTTTAAAGTTTGTCACTTCAAAGGCAGAGGGAAGGCAGTACTCAAGCCAACACAGCTGCCGTCATTCTTCCTGTTCTATTTTTGTCCCCGAAATTAAATCTCGTGGATCAGTAGAGTTTTCAGATGGACTTACCGCAGGTAAGGTGCCTGGGGCGTATCATTGCTATTCAATTCATACAGTGAATCTGCTCGCAGACCATCAGCAACAAAGAGTACAAGACGTTTTGCTGGAGGTGGCAATGGAGTCTGCTGAGGAGTCATTCCATGGACCAGGGGAGAGCTGAAGTAGATGTCAAAAATGGAGACCAAGAACACACAATGCACAAGTAGACCAGCAAGTATGAAGATTGGCATATCCATGGCAACAGCCAGCTGGCAAAGGCAAAGTCCAACACTAAGGGAGTGAGAAAAATAAAGTCAGGTAGATGAGACTTACCAGAATCAGTATTTATTTCATGTGTTATAGAATGGGAGTACACCAATCACAGTCATCACCCAGGATCCATAATCAGTTTCTGCTTCCAATAAGCTTTTTCCCCAGAAATCACTGCATGACTGATTCAGACTTTCAGATAGCCTTTATGTCTCAGCAACTCATGTTTGGTGTTTACTGGTAGACAGCTTCAATAAAGCACTGAATCAAGCCAGTTTGTTTTGTGACCTAAGACTCAGACAACACAATGTCTTCATGAACATACTACCCTCTACTGCCTGGTTGCATGACAGACAGTTGTAAGTCTGTTCAGGCAAATGCAAGCAAGACAGCTAGAGAAAGCCATCCTATAGCAAACATCCATCCAATACTGCTTTTCTTCCCAAGTCGTCATTATGTTCAGCCTAGAAACAGAAACCTTTTTTTTTTTTTTTAAAAAAAAAAAAAGAACAAAGATGCTGTACTGAGTGCAGAACACTATCCCTCTTCTAAAACAGGTGACAAAAGCAACAACACATGCAGAATTATGTTTCAGGGATATATATATTCCCTTTTTGAATGTTTTTCTTTCTGACCTGCCATCCTCTGATGTCAGGCTAGGGATACAAATATGCTTAATAACAGGCACATTAGAAATATACACGTCTGCCAAATATACTGCAGGGATCATGTGATGCCTACTGCAAGTAAAAATATATATTGGTTCAGGTAAGTGTGGGATCTGAGCCGGAAGGAGGCTTAGTTCTGACAAAGTACTATTAGTGCTGTCCAAGCTGCTTAGTTATTTAAATATTAGCTAATTATCAATCTTAACAAAACAACACCTCTACTCATCAATTTAGAAACAGATGTTCCTAACAGCCTGGAAGGTTCAGATTACCTGTGTAAATACATACTTCTCTCTAAAAGAAACTCTTTGTTAAGAATCTAGTTAACGTTTCTAAATGACAATATATATATTTAGTTTATTTTGTTACTTATAGAATTCCAGGAGCTGAACAGACAGAGGCAGCCACCATATGGTAAGACTATTACTCTTACCAAATATGGATAAAAAACTTCAATACCAAATAACCTCACCTCTGACCAAAACTCTGAAAGATGCTTTTTAAAATGAAAATTTTTAAAGGGCCAGGAAAACCAGAGGGGAAAAAACAAACACACTAAAAGATTTGAAAGTTAATATGTAATATTACTTACTAAGCAAAAGAAAATTCAGATCTGTATATAACTTAATAATAACTTCCAATTCCACCCATTTTCCTTACTGAAACTCAGATGCAACAATTCCAACCCTAATCCGAAAGATTACTACAGTGATTTCTCATTTTAGAGATTTGGAGTGAAAACCACATAAAAAAATTGAGATAACTAATTACAGCTTCTCAAGGAGACATGTATTAGTCGCATTTAAGTGATCAAGTGAAACTTTTTGTTAATCAGGTACTCATATGCCTCTATGTCTACAAGTGAGATTTCAAGAGAGACTAGGAATATCTGTAAATATGAGCTAATTTTTAAGTATTCAGGGTTCCTCCATCAATTTAAATATATGAAATCACAATCACAGAAATACCACTAAGTTCAATGTCAGACCTCATTTTATTCAATCAGTTTTATTTTCCATAGGGCTTTTTCTTTTGATGTATCCGTGCTTGATAAGAGAATCAGAACTATTCACACCTTAAACTGCTGAGACTAAACATCCTACTAAACAAAGCAAGTTAATTCTATCAGCTACTTGTTGCATATTCCCAATGCTACAATTCTATAGCTTAATATAATCTATGTACTTCTAATTAAAGTGTTAGTAACCTAATCTGTTTTCTGCACTAGCTATTTCTCTTTGCTTTAACTCTCCCCAGTGCTTGCTTGCAACAAGAAGAATGCAATAAACACAATTCAAATTTAATGCTGTCTTAGACTATAGTATCTATGGAATTAATAAAAAAAAAAAAGTATACTTTCTTTTGCAACCAGTTTGACTACATTACACTAGACTATTCATCTGGGCCCAACATACCCAACAGCTCAACACCATCACATGGTGCCTAGACAGGCAGTTCCCAGAGCACTGCTTCTGCCACATCCCTCATAGCTGCTCCTTCTGCCTCTAGATTAGCTTACATTGCTCCTTTAATGTATGACTTTGTGCATTATCACTGTGACACAATATTGTGAAAAGTATTCTATCCTCAGGTTTACAAATACTTTCCCACAAGTATAAAGGGTTTGGAAAGTTTCTAATTGCATTCAGCTGAATGTCAGAACGGCACCTTGCACTCTTTCCTGCTGGATTTCTGGCTTTCAAACTACTAAGCCACTGGTCAAGGTGTAGCAAAGGAGCATTCATCTGGGGTTAGTGAAGACTCCAACTCAAAGAACAAAGTTTAAACAGCAATTCTAGAGAGGCACCACTGACCTTCAACACTTTTTTATCTTGATGAAGTTAGAACTAAACTCGGTTCTTGCCAGCCCAAGTACCTGAAGTTCATTTAAGACAGTTGTTTTGTGAAATATATCCTCTTCAAACATCAAAAGTACCAAAGAACAAAATATTTCCAGACTGGTTTTCAATGGAAAAAAGTTATTTATCACTAACCAAGTTCCCTCTGGGACTTCCAAACCAAAGCATCTGTTCTACCCCTGTAGGGCAAACATCCAAGACCATGCACCTTTTTCTTCCCCTTTTGTGTTTTTGCATCACCATTTGACAGGCTAGTTCAAAAACCAGCCTGAACCTGCCAGTCTGATGTGGAACCCAGAAGCTGAACAGGATCTCATAGGTATTCTGGCAGGCCCATCAGCATCAGGAGGAAATGCAAATGAAAGCATTGGTATCAAACTCCTTGGTGCCCAGTGGTCTTGTGGCATGCTTTTCTGGCTGGGAAGCAGCTAACCCAGTAAAAACTGGGTACTCAGACGTTCCTCAAACCGATAGTGTCTTCACTCCTGCCTTCCAGGCACAGAGCTACCACTGTGTATATATTCATCCCAGTAGGAAACATCCTTAAATAACTCCTCCCCTCTGTTATAGAGGTCAGAGTGAACAAATGTCTCTGTATAGCCTGGCGCTTGTCTGTTCAGGGCAGAGAGCTCAGACGGCATGGAAATAACAAGGATAACAATTTCAGTAACCATTTCTTCCTTGCAAGGAAAAAATAACCAGGATAAAAGGAAAAAGTGGACTAACCACTAGCTTATAAAAAAAGCAAAACCCACAGCCTGATGAGAGAAGAAAACCAGAGATGTATTAAACACACAGTTTTGAGGATGAGGAGCCAGATGTATTTATTACTAGTGCCAAAACATCTCTGCCTGCTGTTTCCTGGCCATCCAAAAAGTGGATAAAAAAACCTGTCACTAGAAAAATAGATCTTGCATCTTTTTATCAAGAAAACTTCAGCCAAGGATATTTCAATATTTGTGTGTCCTGTGATATTCTCTCAGACAATCCCTTAGTAAGTGATTTAGTGCACTACCTTCTACAGTCCTAATCACCATGGTCATCACCACGGTCGTCAGGGAATCACAGCTTTGAGTCCTTTGCGTGCTTTCCGTGGGGTCCCAA
>JAWWTY010000077.1:68136193-68180988 GCA_035222235.1 Margarornis squamiger | reverse complement strand
TGGGCAGGTAGGCGGGTCGGGCCAGATTGTGAGCTTCCTAGTACTAGCCAATAGGAATGGAAGTAGGGACCCCCCGGCCGGGACAGGGTATAAAAACCTCTGTCTCTTGTTGCTGGGAATCTGTCTCTTGGGCCAGAGAGGCACACCCGGTTCGGCCGAACTGTTAAATGAAGGTTTAGTTTTGCTTCGAAGATTTTGTCCCTTCTAAATTTATTGATAAGTGTGAGCATTTCTCACACCATGACAGCTGTTGCCTATCACACCAAGAGGAGAGAGCGAGAAGCTTCTAGTCTTGTAGGTAAGAAACACATGTTGCAACCTATTTGACACATGCCATTTCTTACTGTCCATATAAATACATCACTTGTTATAACAGAATCCTAGAATCTTAATACAGTTCAGGCAGCCAAATCACGTCCTCTATATATAGACTCAGCCTAACCAGTAAGCTACATATCAGTCTCAGATTTATTCTTTTCTTTCTATATTTTTCCCCTTCTGTCGCCGTCTCCTAAACTAAATACAGAGCCAATAATGATACTGTACAACCTCCAGTATATCAGAACTTAAACTATTTCAACAAAATATTTTTTGTTCAAACAATGTGGAGTCAACAACACAAAGGTGGCATGAATTCTTAAATGAAGACCCTTTTCAGATCTTTTAACAGGAAAGTACTGAAGATCCACTAAGCTACTCACTGCCTGTTAAATGCAAGTTGTTCACATGAACAGATCAAGTAGAAAATTAGCACTGCCCTGGTGATGCTGGGGGCTTCAGCAGATTTCAGAGCTTCTCACTTTATCGGATGTTGTACGTGAGCAGAGTAAAGATCAAGAAGATGCAGGGGAGCAAACGATTTGAGACAGCAAAGCAGAACCAGAGGACACCTTTCTTAGAGTCTAGGATATTGAAGAAAGAAAAGCAGCAAGGACCTTGTGACTGCAATTAATTACTTTTTCAGAATAACATGATACACACAGATTAGAGTTTTTTCGTGGTTCCCTCCCCTCATCCTGAAATCTCAAAGAGAAAGTTCAGCTCCTAGTTGGTTGCAGATGGGATGAAGAGACCCTTTCTTTCTTGGTATGTGGACCTATCAAAACAATACCAAAAAATCCTGCTCTTAGCTATGAGTTCCTAATCAACAACCGTGTCAGGGCAAAGACTAAAACACACAGACTGTGATGGTGGTAGGGGAACAAGACAGCGGCCATGAGCCACCTAAGCCCAACCATAGGACAAGAAGCAGGCAGGTTACTTCTTCACATGAGCTCTTCCCTCTTTTCAAGCTGATCTGTAACTTGCTGACAAGACTTTGTAACCTTCTTTTTGACTCATGCCATAGAAACTACATCCACAGCCCCAGGCTGGATCAAGTCCCTCAGCACTTAACAGAAAGGCTGACATAATTAAATGCAGCACATATTTTCCCTAAGTAATCCACGTCTAAGCTGCATTGCCTCTGAAGTTATAATCTCTCAGCATTATTTAGAAAGCAAAGAAAATTGTATTTGTACTGCAATACAATATAGTTCTTCATAAGAAATGTAACATTTCCCTTTTATATTTTTCTTTCTCCAAATATGCAACAAAACAAACACAAAATACTGCATGGAATATGCCCCATTGGCAGGGATATTTTCTTAGGGACAATTAACTGTCAAGACAGGGAGCTCAAGATGCATTAGTCATTTCTTTTAGAGGAACCATGCTTCACTAATACTGTCAAGTCTGTTGATTAAGATGAAGAAAATCCATTAGAAATGCAAGAAATGCATTTTCAATAAGCATCAATGGCCTTGGTAAGCATCTTTTGCAGAAAAGAGCAACAGACAAGAATGTCTCATGTTTCTGTCTGACTAATATACTTTTCAACTAGACACGGTTGTGTATTTTGTAATTTAACTGTCAAAGCAGTGACTGTGCAATTTATCCATACATAAAAAATGATCCTTTTCTTAGGGCAAAGGAGAAAAGTGGAAGTTGTGTGGTCTAACAGCATTGTGCATGGTATGGCAGCTAGACAACATGTAAGATGGTGTTAGCAGTCCCTACCCTATTCTTTTACTAATTTTGATTTTTAAAGGCTTGTACTAATCAGGAAATGCAATCAAGTCCTTCCTCCTGTAACAGCACATACACTTACTGACTGCACAAGACTGTAATTTATACAAGATTGTACAAGACGCTGACTGTAATTTATACAAGAGATTTACCAGCCAGTCTCTAACTCTCACATCTTTACACACCTCCTAAACATAGGAAACTCAAAATTGTCATCTCGACTTCATTGTGTAATCATACTATGAAGCAGGAAAATTATATAAAGCCCCTATTCCTCTTTTCCAAAATTTCATTTTCTTTCTCTGTTGAATCACAACATGCTCTGACAGATAATGAAACTGCAACTACAGTATTTCCACTTTCTCTGGCACTACAGTGGCTTTTGTAATTCAAACCATCTGTTTAAAATTATTTTACGTTCAACATTTTCACTGAGCATTTTAGGGATTATAATAACAAATGATATCTGTTTTAAATTTTAAATGTGGTTCGGTAAAGCACATCCAAACCTGAGGGAAAGAACTGAAAGAATATTTAATTTTCTTTTTAACATCACTTGATTATCAAAATTACTCTGTCTGCCTAGAAAAGTCTCTTTTGCAAAAACTTTTCAAGGAGAAATTTGACTATGGCCTGCAAGGCACCAGTAAAACTTCAAGTGTCCTAATACTTGAACATACTGCAAATCAGTCACCCCATTGTCAGCCTATGGAATTTTCTCTGAATTATCCTTAAACATGGAAAACTGTATCCACAAGTCTCACAGACAAAAAAAGACACCTGAGAACAACACTGACAACAGCACAGTATTGATAAAGAGAACAGGGGCTCTTCTTTAAGAAATGATGACTGCTTTGAGGCATGAAGGAGAAAACAAAAGCACCACCCTCTGATACCAGTTGTTAGCCAAGTGAGATAAAAAAAAGAGTAGAAATTCAGCATTACATCTGCTTAGTTTGCAGGCATCTAGAAATTCAGAACTCGGTAAAGAAAAACAAGAAACCCTGAGTGGTCTTGCTATGAATTAGGTATTTCACTGGGTAATGGCATTTGGGGGGCCTATGCCTGTTCTCAGGAGGTATCTGCAAATCCTCTTGCACATTGTTGGATTTCCAATTCATCCAGCAATACGCCACCATCAAGTCTTCTTCAAGCACCACAGTTCTACAGCTTAACATCATGTTTTCATCTCAATATGGATTATTTAATTCTTTTTTGTGCTACCAAAAGTAGCAGATTCTCTCAGATTTCTCTATTCTTGGAGGGGAAAATGTGGGGGGTTTTTCCCCATCACTGTCTTTTTCTAACCCTGTTTGGAGATTTTGTATACAGATCTTTCATATTAAAAGTTTTATGGGACACTTTTGGGGAAAGAATGTCAGGCTCAGAGTGTCTGATAGAATCCATTCCACTGATTTTCACAGGTGCCAGGTCAAGGGACAAGTGGCACTTATGAGAACACAAGCACATGGAAGATAGCTTGCCACAGCAGCCTTGCTGTCTTGTTGGAGTCCTCCCTGACAATTCAAGGCTAAAGGCCCCTTGAGACAATTTCAAAGGCATTTCCAATAAAACTGTGCAATAAAGCACAGGTATCAATACAAGCAGGACAGTTCTGCCCTCTAACAATAAAAGGGGCAAGGATCAAACTTTTTAAAGTCATACAACTAATACTAATGTAGAACATATGAGGAAGAGGATGGAAAAAAGAACAAATTTCAGCTGCATTATTTTGCTAAATCAGTTGGTAAATGTATTATATATACACAGAGAGAAAAAACCCTCACTCTTTAACAAAAAAACCCAAGCAGTGCTTAAAGCATGTTCCATAGAAGCTAGTATGAATAACGCAAGTTTAAAAAAAGCTGACAGTTGGGGTTTTTTTTCCTTTATTAAGTCACATTCGCTTATCGATATCAGCCATTACAAATAAATAAGAGTTATGTCAAATAGTAACAAGCCACATCTGTTGAATCTTATATATAAGCCTCTGAATGCCAATCTGCCAATACCTTCAGTTTGAAGGAAGAAAAGCACAGAGTAATACCTTCATAAAAGGCATACAGAAGTCAAATAATCAATTTGTAGTTTTCTACCATTTCAAAAGCTTTCTTTTTTTAAAAAAAACCCCAACTTTGGAACTTTTAAGTTCAAAAGCCCTACTTACTTATGCTAACCCGTTGACTAGAATGTATAGCTGAATACTATTCAACTGGCTAGCATAATTTATATATCTATACCTGCCAGACTTGAGCTCACAACAAAGCTGACACAGATAGAGGCAAGTTAAGATTCCCACTGAGAACAAAAGCTCATTTAAGGCCTGAGGTGAAGACCCACCAGCAAAGTGATGCCCACTGGAGATGCATGACACGCCACAGCCAGGGATGGGCACAGCTCGGGGGCTGTGTAAGGGCGGAGGGGGCCCGCAGCTCCCCCAATCCCGGCGCTCTCCAGGGTCCTGCAACACACTCACCACGAGGGCTGAGCCAGTCCCTGGCGAATCTCAACCTGGAAACAGGCTGCCAGGAAGTAGTGCTTCGCCATAAAGAAATATGGACATGGGGGCCGGGGGGAGAGGGGAAGGGTATGGAGGAGAGGGAGGGTGTGTGTGTGAGAAATTCCGATTCCTGTAATTACCAAGTGAAACAAATTATTAGAAAGCATTACAATAAGCAAGTTGTAAAGTGCAGAAAAACACTAAAAAGGACGGATTAGACCCACTTAAAAAGAGCATTCAAAGTAGTAATGTAAGTATATGCAGTATTTGTCCAAGGATATATTGAGGTCTAGATTCTTTAGGCAAAGGAGTTACCTCCATTTAACTCTTCCACCAGCAGCCATAGTTGTAAGTTGTTCACATAGGAAGCATTTTCCTGAGCTCCCATAAGACATGAAACTCACTCAACTTACCAGTCACTGCAGCCTGAAATACTGATATTCACTTTAGAAAAAAGTTTTATTTGCTCCTACATCAACCTCTACTAACTAATTAACCTTTTTTAGCATTTGTGATATATCAACTTGTCAACACCCTCTGCTGAAACCTTTTGAGTTTACATTTGTTTTTATGACAAAGCCAAGCCACTTTTCATTTGTATAAGACACATTTATTTTTCAGTTGCTGACTCACTCTAATAATTACTAGAGCCAGGAAATTATTCCTAAAAACAATCAGTATTCTGCCTCTTTGCAATATGAGGCATTGCTGATTTAAAGCAGTACTCAAACTATTTTGACAAATGAATGGCAATAGATTCATTGTAGAAAAAAAAGGAGCTTAGAGAGCAAGACAAAAACTGCTAGAGAGAGATTGTGAAACCTAGAGAAGGATAGGCAACATCTCTCTGGTTCTCATCTTCCCCTCCAAAATGGAGAATCATTTGTAGTTTCCTGAGTTCTCTGTTGGCAAAAGAGGGGGGCAATACACCACTAATAGAGAGAAGATTCCAAAGAGATGACAAAACCTATTGTGAGACAGGCACAATAAACAGCTTCACGTCAAGAATGTGAAGTCTACCTATCCTAGTATCTGTTCTCAGGACAGACACAAGCAGCTAGTTTTGAGGTGACTGAAAAAGTCTATTATCTGTGTATCAGTTATTCACTTAGACAGTACCATCTATACAAATTTGTTTTTAACTAAAAGCATATTTTCCAAAATACTTAGAACCAGCAAGGCAAATATATTTTATCAGGTATTTTAGACAAAAATGGCTGTCACTGGAGTAGCAGTTAAAAGAACAAAAGGTCTTCATAGTAGCAGATACTGCAAGGAAAACCAACCCAGTACAGCTGCAGAGAGCTGTCCTGTCCTCCTCTGCTTCTGCCCACTTATTTCCATGTCAAATCTCTTCCTTTTATTGGCATAACCATCTGCATAACTGTATATTCAAGCATTCTGGAGAATTAATTCAAGTGAAAATAACCTCAAGAAAAAAAAAAGGGGGGGTGTGGGGAGGAAGAGTAAAGATGACTTTGCTGCAGTTCAGTTCCCCAAAATCCCAAAACAAACTTCTGTGTTGGCACCAGGACAGGACTGTATCTGCTTCCAGCAGTGCAAACTCAGCATCTTCAAAGCATGTCCTCAGATCCCTTCTCTGAGAACTGCATCTCAAACTAGATGTAGTCAGCAGGCCATATAAAGAAAATATATGGATCTATTTTCCAAAACTGTGCAAGTACTAAATTGAAGTGGAATAACATGAAGCAGACAACCCATAAAAGCACAGAGAAACAGCACGGAGTTAGCATAGCAGCATCACTGCAAGTTGCCCCACATTTCTGCAGTGAGAGGAAGGTCAATAAGACCTTCTTAATGTCGTCTTGATTGTTTGTACCTCCACGAAGTTTCAGTAAAAGACACCTTAACAAATTCAGACAAAACAGCTTGTCATTTGAACTTACTACCTTTAGACCTCAGAATTCAAGAACAATTTTACGGTGTCTGCTTTCCTATTTCACTTCGTGCACTGTCTCCCTTCCCCAGTTACACTGTCCTTCACCACGATGAGGCAGGGTAAGGCACAACATCTCAGAGTGGTATGTTACCCTCTACAACAGCTTTCTGGGCAGCCTACATTCCAGATAATACACTCCATCTTTCAGGCCAAGGTAAACAAAGCCCAGACAATTCAATACTCAAGTGTATGCAGTGTCATAAAAGGGCATATCTTTGATTTGCAATTTATGTCTCCTCACTCAATGATAACGGCATTTTTTCCATCTATTCTTTCTCACAAAAGCATAAATACGCACATAATGAAACTTGAACAAGTTTTCTAAAATAGTCCTTAGGCTCTGTGTTTGTTTACCCTGTTTTCAACGGTAGGCTTCCAAATATTCACTATTTACAGTAATGCTCCAAAACAGCAGTTTTGGAGGTAGAAAAACACAGCCAAACTTGAATTCAAAGGGATTTGGGGTTTTTTTTTGTGTTTAATTCAGGTCCTCATCTGATTTCATGGTCATTATTGCATTTTTGAGGAGGCTGAAAATATTTCTGAGAGCCCCTTCACATTGCTGTACTACTTTTACTTAAAATCCTAATTAAACAAGTCAGTTTCTCCCCATAAAGCTACATCTGTATGGAACACATAAGCAACTATTAACTACTGGTATATGCTACTCTCATTAAAAAATCATGCCCTTAAAACTGGGAGAGATATAGTTTCAGAGAAATGGCAGAGGTCTTTAAGCACAAGCTTCCAACACTATGAATCTCAACATTTGCATTATTCAGCTCCTGCAGAATATCAATATATTTTTGAGTTCACAAAGCACCGAAATTCATTTTTTAAGGTCTGAAAGCAAACATATGAAAATCATAATTTCCTTTAAGTTACTTTTGAAAGGGGGTAAAAGTTTGTCTTAAGTAAACATATGTAGACAAAGATTCTTTCAGGAAGCTCAGTTTTAGAAGAAAACAAGGAAGAGTTGGCACAGCTCACAGATCAGCATTGTTTTAAAGTAGAAATCAGATTTCCTTCAGATTTTCCTCTGTTATTTTGTTCCCTTTGCCTTGATTGGGATTCCAATAAAATGAAAAAAAGCTACCCTACTTCACTGTATGATTCATTAGATCACATTACTTCATATACGCCAGGTATTCAGCACAGAAATAAACCGATAGGTACCTAACAGAATTAGTTATTTTAAATGAAATTAATCTTGTCTGTAGAAGCTGAAACAGAAAACCTCTTATAGCTTGATTTAAACTGTGTTCACTTGCAGTCATACATAAATAATTTTGCAGCAACTCAGTGACATCTGTAAATATTTCAATTCAGTTTCATAAACCCAAACAAGCCTCTTCCGAAGTAATGAAACAGCTTTTACTGTAACGAAAATAGTTTTTACTATTACTACTATTTTCCGTGAGAAAGAATGAAAAAAAGTTACTTCTTACTCTAACAGCACGCAGAAGTCAGCAGAAATTAGTTTCTTAAGAGAAAGGGAGAACTGAGCGTTTGGACTCCCCTCACAGCAACCCTTCCCTGTAATCGAGTCACATGCGAGCACCACCCATCGCCACCAGAGGCCGCCGCAGGACACCGCCAGGGCTTTCGCTACATCCTAAAGGAAGAGGCACAACACCCAACTTGGCTTTCAACAAGCCCGTACTGACCATGCCTTAGCTCGTCAGAAAGGAAAGGAAAGAGCAGAAGGTTTCTTTAAGGATTCCTAATTCTATCGGAGCAGCAACAGTAAAATGTTTTTGTTCTTATTTTTATTGTGATCCCACTCAAATTTTAAAGCATTTTCAACACAGCACCATTTTACTTTATGCTACAACCAGTTCACACAATGCTGCTTAGCGCTCTTTTTGTATATCAAAACCATAAAATAATAAAGTAGTGATAAAATGCAAAGCTTATTATAGGAAAGAACACAAAACTGATCATACTATTTACAAAAAAAATATGCAAATGCAAACCAGAAGGAAAGCACTGTCTTTCATAGGCACACCAACATGTGAATAAGAGTTTTCAGTCAGCACTCAACAGTGCCTTTAAGTCTCCGTATCACTGCAAAACATTCCCACTATTCTATTACCAAGAGTCCAGCCCCAATAAATAACTCCTAGCAAACCAGCTTTACACAAGGGTCCTATTTGTGGAAATGGAACATTATTTTAAAGAAACAAAGGAGAAACCAACACTGGCCCTGTTCTGCATCATTTTTAATGAGCTGAACTTCCTTCAATAGCAAACACTACCTGTTGCTACACTCTGGCTTCAAGTTTCTTTCCAGGTAACACACAAAGTAACCACGTTATCTTTCATACTCCCAGGTGCTCAACTTTATAAGATCATAGGGCTCTTAAGGTTGGAAAAGACCTCCAAAATCATCAAGTCCAACCACTAACCCAGCACTGTCAAGTCCACGGCTAAACCATGTTCTTAAGTGCCACATTCACACATTTTTTGAATTATCTGTTGCTTATCACCTGGGAGAGGAGACTAACCCCCACTTTGCTACAATCTCATTTCAGGCAGTTGTAGAGAGTAGTAAGGTCCCCTCCTGAAACTCCTTTTCTCCAGGCTAAACAACCCCAGCTCCCTCAGCTGTTCCTCATCAGACTTGTGCTCCAGACCCTTCACCAGCTGCATTGCCCTTCCCTGGACCCACTCCAGCACTTCAGTATTGTTCTTGTAGTGATAGGCCCAGGACTGGACACAGTACTTGAGGTACAGTACTGAGTACCGGGTAGAGAGAGAGGATGACCACTGCCCCGGTCATGCTGGCTACACTATTTCTGATCCAGGCCAGGATGCTATTGGCCTTCTTGGCCACCTGGGCACACTGCTGGTTCATGTTTAACCAGTTGTCTACCAGTACCATCAGGTCTTTTTCCACTGGGCAGCTTTCCAGCCACTCCACCCTGGCCTGTAGCGCTGCATGGAGTTGTTGTGACTCAAGGGCACTTGGCTTTGCCGAACCTCATACAACTGGCCTTGGTCCATTGATCCAGCATGTCCACATTCCTCTGCAGAGCATACCTACCCTCCAGCAGATCAACACTCCCACCCAACTCGGTGTCATCTGTGAACTGACTGAGGGTGCACTCCATGCTCTCATCCAGATCATCAATAAAGATATTAAACAGGACTAGCCCAAATACTGAGCCCTTGGAAACTCCACTTGTGAGTAGCCACCAAATGGATTTAGCACCATTCACCAACACACTCTGGGCCTGGCCATCCAGCCAGTTTTTTATATAGTAAACAATGCACCTGTCCACACTATGAGCAGCCAGTTTCTCCACAAGCATGATGTGGGAGACAGGATCAAAGGCTTTTATAAAGTCCAGGTAGACAACTTCCAATGCCTTTTCTTCACCCAGCAGGTGTGTTCACCTGGTCACAGAAGGAGAGCAGGCTGGTCAAGCAGGATCTGCCTTTCCTAAACCCATGCTGGCTGGGCCTGATCCACTGGTTGTCCTGTACATGCCATGTGATGTCACTCAAGATGATCAGTTCCAGGACCTTCTGTGGCACCAAGGTCAGACTGACACACTTAGAGTTGCCCAGATACTCCTTTCGGCCCTTCTTTGCCAACCTCACGTCATTTGGCACTTGTCCAGTTAGTCAGGACTGTGATAAATGATTCAAAGTGACTCAGTGAGCTTTTCTGCTAGATCACTCAGTACCCTTGGGTGGATCCCATCTGGCCCCATATACTTGTGAGTGTCTAAGTGGCATAGCAGTTCAGCAACCATTTCCTCCTGGATTATGGGAGTATCATTCTAATGACTGTTCCTGTTTTCCAGCTCAAAGGGGCTGTGTACCCTGAGAGTAATTGGCTTTGTTATTGAAGACTGAGGCAAAGAAAGCAGTCTGTATCTCAGCCTTTTCCTCACCCTTTAGCACTGTTTCCCCTTGTATCCATAAAGGATGAAGATCCTCCTTAATCCTTCTTTTGTTGCTGATGTACTTGTGAACGCATTTTGTTGTCTTTTACAGCAGTAGCCAGAACAAGTTCTAGTTGGGTTCTGGCCCTTGTAATTTTTTTCCCTGCAGAACACCACAACATCCTTGTAGTCCTGAGTTGTCTGATCCTTCCAAAAGCTGTAATCTTACTTCCCACCTGTGCTCGTGCCCTCCCTAATTCCAGGCCCGTCAGGCACACCTGACACTAGGCGATGGCTTGCACATCCAGTGGGAGTGCATAGTCATGGAATCAATTAGGTTGTAAAAACCTCTCAGATAGTCAAGACCAAACATCAGCACGTCAACTCGACCATGGCACTAAGTGCCATATTCAGTCCTTCCTTAAACACCTCCAGGGACAGTGACTCCACCCCCGGCACGGGCAGCCCATTCCAATGCTGCCCGGGGGCCTTCGCAAGACGCTGCTTTCCCCGAGAAGCCCCACACTGGCCCGGTAAACACAGCCCAGACGCGGGGCCGTCCGGCGAGGGCCTGCGGGCCCCAGCCCGGGCTGTGAGGCTGAGCCGAGCACCCCTCCCGTCCCAGCAACAGGCTGGGCGGCCGCCGTGCAACGTGCGGAGTCGCTAAAGCTCTCCAGAGGCTGCGAAGCACAGCTTGAGCCCACTCCCATTCCCAAGGACGCCACCCAAGGACGAACCCAAGGACCCACCACACGTTCCCCGCGGGAAGCGCTCGGCGTACACATTCCAGACCTGCCTCCTCTCCCCCGCCGCGAACCACGGCCGCTTCCGCTTCCGCCCGGCCCATAGCCACGCCCCCGCCCGGGAGTGTCCCGCTCCTGGCCACGCCCCCGCCCGCGCTGCCAACAGGGCGCGGCCTGGAAAAGCCACGCCCCTCCGATCTGGTCACGCCCCTTCGCATCGCCCCACCCCCACCCTCTGGTCTCGTCCGCCGCGGAGGGGGCGGGTCCGGCCGCCCGGGAACCGCTCGCGGTTGGCCGCGGGTGCTCTCGCGAGGGCTGTGATCCGGAAACGGCAGTGGGGCGGTGGGAGGCGGCGGCGGGTGTCGTTGTAGCTGCCGGCGGCGGCATCAGCATCATCGCCGCCACCCCCCCCCCCCCCCCCCCCCCCACCCCCCCCCCCCCCCCCCCCCCCCCCCCCCCCACCACCACCACCACCACCACCACCACCACCATCACCATCACCATCACCATCACCATCACCATCACCATCGGAAGGGACCGGCAGCGGCCTCGGCCCCGCCAGGAGGGGCGGCTGCGGCCCCGGCCCCCGCCCCGCACAGGCTTCGCCGCGGTATCGCAGCGGCCGCGCCGTGCCGGGCTGTAAAATGGCGGCGGCGGCGGCGGGCGGGGGCGGCAGCGTGAACCCCTTCCTCAGCGACTCCGAGGAGGACGAGCCCGAGGAGGCCCGGGCCGGCGGTGGCAGCAGTAGCAGCACCGAGCCGGGAGCGCCGGCGTACCCGCAGCAAGCGGCGGAGGTGGCGGCGGGAAGCACCGAGGAGCTGCCGGGACTAAGAACGGTGGCGCCGGGCGATGCCGCCGCGGGGGCGGGAGAGCCGCCGCGGGTACCGATGGACGCGATAGCGGCGCAGCTTCTGCGGGACCAGTTCCTCCTGACGGCGCTGGAGCTGCACACGGAGCTGCTGGAGAGCGGCCGGGAGTTGCCCCGGCTCCGCGATTTCTTCTCCAACCCGGGCAACTTCGAGCGGCAGAGCGGCACGCCGCCCGCCGGCGGAGCCCTGGGCAGCCTGGGCAGCGGCAGTGGGCTCGGGGGAGCCGGTGGCAGGGAGTCCGGGGCCGGGCAGCTCAGTAAGTGACCCCGGCTCGGGGGGCGGTGGCCTCTGGGGAGCACTGGCAGCCGCCGGTGGGCGCACGGCGCTGGGCGGGGATGGCTCGCGGTGCCGCTCTGCGGCCGGGAAAGGCGTTTGGTATCGCTACTGGCTCCAGTTATTCCTTGCTCTCTGTAAGCTGGGACTGGTGGAGGCTGTAGGAGCCGGCCGGCCGGGGGCTGGGGAGATGGGCTGCTGGAACCGCTGTTACCCTAGGTCTACAGGCATAGTTTAGTCGAGTACCGTATCCCTCTGAACGTCACGAGTGTTTGCTAAATGTGGAAGAAATGTAAGGGAATGATAATTTCAGCTTTGATTTTTAGCAGTGTCCTAAAGTGTTTACTGCCAAGAGGTAAGTCATACGGTGCTAGAAGAGGGGGCTGTTAAGCAGTGACTGCTACTTTTAAAGTCTGGAAACTATCAAAAAGGGTGTGTAAGATGCACAGGCAGGTGTCAACATGCCAGCATTTCTGCTGATGAATTCAAAGATATGTCTGAGTTTCGTAGGTCTTGCACAACTAATACCATGTTTCCTATAATGAATGTTGTCTGCATCTTTGCCTCACCGTGTTGGGATTTGGAGATGGGGAGCAGTAAATAAACTGGGTTAGTACAGCTTTAGGGAGCAAAACTAATGCAGATATTGGGACTGCCGTCACATAGCTGAACATAAAAGCTTTTGAGTTTTAATAGTGGCTTAGAATGAAATTGCTTTTGTGTCTTCTCTATGTTACTGCCAAAAAATTTAGAGTTCTTAAAAGAAGGCAGCCTGTGCAACTGCCTTTGAGAAAGAGAAGCTGCCCAGCCATCTCACTTTTAAGGATTTCATGAACTTGTGGGAAGGTGTTGATATTAAAGGAGTTATGGATAGCAGACAGGTTAAAGACTTACTTACATGTATTCTAAGATACCTAAAGGCATTTTGTAAATACTATTGTATTTTTGTATGCTTTAAAAGTTCCTAATGTTGCAAAGACATGCAGTTACGCTTGAAATTTGGAAATAACTAATAGTATCTAGATGGCTGGGGTAATCAGATGTCTAAACCTCCAACTTGTTAATGCATTTCAAGATATTTTAACAAATGAATGGTGCTTTTTAAAAAATTCCTGCTGTGTTGTTTATGTTCTGGTTATCTTGTTTATGAATAATTAGCATATCATACTTGGGTTTGGTTTTTTTCCAACTGAGAGCTTCAGCATCGTCTCATTCATGATATGATTAGTGAATGTTGGAAAAACTTGTGCTTCAAGGCTTTGAATGGGTATAAATTTCTGTTCCATCCCCAAGCTGCCTCCTGGGGGGTTCCAGTCAATTCACCCAATTGATTAAACATTCTCTTATCTTTGTTAACATTATTTGTTGTTTCCAGTTATTGATACTGAGCATACTGAACTAGAATTAGAAAAAGAACAGCCTGTTTAACTGTGCTGTTATGCATGCAAAAAAAGGAACTCCTGCAGTCTTAGACCGATATACACTTATGTGAGAATGTCTTAATTATTATTTTGCTGACCAGCTAATTGCTAGATATCTGGGATGTCCCTGTTAAAAAAGGAGGGAGGAGGCAGGAGACAGAGAGAAGGAGGGGCTAACACTTATTTTGGACAAGTTTAATAATACTGAAGTGTACTAAAGTTAAATATCACACTAGACTTTATGATAAAGGTGAAGTGTGAAATCTAATACCTACAATAGATTAGGTGTGTTTTTCAAAGGATTTTTTTTTGTCTCAACAGCAACTCAAAAGGCAGTTCACACTGAGTGACACTGAAAGGTGAAACATGCAGAACAAAGGAAAAAATATTTTTGTATAGCTCAAGTAGGTTTTTTAACCTAGTGCCATCAGACTTTCTTGCAGTCTGGAGTCTAGCATTGAGTTAACAATTGTGACAGTGCCGTTCAGACTGATTCTGATTCAACAAGAGCTGACAGTCTCATGCCTCTGAAGTTATGTCATTTTCCAAATACTAGAAAGTAAAATTCAGAAGACTCTGATGGGCTGAAAATCATGGTCTTTGGAAGTGTTTCCTCACTGCCTTCTTAAACATCTGGTATTACTTGATTTAGGTAGATGACTGAGCTACAGTTCAGATCCAAGAGTAAGTCTGAATAGGTTCCTAGGTTAGTCAAAATGTGCAGTTTTGTTGAGAGACCCAGTTAGCTGTACCTGCGTTTGTGCATTCTCACAGGGAGACTTGCAGAGGTTGTATCACAGAGTCATGCATGTACCTCCTCTTGCTTTAATATGCCAAAGGTATTTGAGACTAAACCAATAGTTTTCTTAATAGAAACTATTGATGTAGGAATAGTGCAGGTTGGCATGACTGCCATTTCAAGATCATGTGATTTTTATGTGTCAGTGAAAATATATCATAGTATCATTAAAAAAATTTAGTTCTGTTGATTTCTAAAGTCCTAATTTCTTCTCAGTGCCAGCTTTGTACCTGCTCCTCCCAGCCCCCAAGTTAGACAAATTTCTATGACTTTATACTGAGATTTTTCATAATTTGAGTGGATGAAAAAGAAGTGGGACTGGCAGTTCTTACTGAATGTGAAGTATGTTTGGAATGCTGCCTGAGGATTTCCACTGAGCAGTGGAAAGCTTTTGTACTGTGCATTGCTATACAGAATGGGGGAATTTCAGTACAGGTCTTCACTGGCACTTTTCAGAATCCTTTTAGGCAATCTAAACTAGCAGTGCATGCTGGAATTTATTTTGGTGGGGTTTTTTCTTCATCTTCATAGACTGCTATAAAGAGATTTTAATGAAGTGGCATCAGATTTAAACAACCACCATCATGTGATCAGCTAGTGACTTAGAGGCTATTTTGACTTTGAACCATGCTTCAGGGTGCTTGATTGCAACAGCAAATGACAGTCAGATGACTAGGATTTCTTCTTTGCAAAAACATGCTTCCCTTTTCCATCACCCACAATGTCACAACTGCAAATGGAGATCAAGATATACTGTAGTGAAAAATCTCCTGTGTTTTGCAAATTTGCTCTTCTAGTTAGAAGAAAATTCATGCTGTGAAGGTGTTAACAGTATTCCTTTAGGTTACATGACTTTTATACAGTCATCCTTCATGTCTCGTGTCTCTGCTAGATCTTCCCAAACTTCTATGAGAGCTTCTTCCACGGATTTCAGTAACAGTAGCTCCATATCTGCTGACCATTTTGATAACCACATTTCTAGTGGTGCTCGTGTAAATGGTATGGTTTGGAAGTCCCTCCTTTCTACTGTAAAGACTTTTATAAGGCCTTAGTTAGTACCTGCACATTAAATTTAAATTTTTGTCCCTATCATTTCTGCATGAGAAGGTACAGTACAAATTGAGGCACTTGACGTTTAGAAATAAAACTGTGACTCAAATATCTCGTTCCGATTCCCATAAATCAAATGTTTTTCCATATATACTCATGACCATAATTCAAGCTTGAGCATAGTGGATGAAAAAACCTTTCTTACTATTTTCTTTAATGTGATTGATATGTTGCACTTTGGTTACTATACTTGATGAATACACTTTCCAGAAAGGGTGCAGCTTACACTGTTAGAACTAGCTTTAGTCTTAAAATTTACCATTTATTTTTTTTATGGCTGCAAAAGCTCAAGGTTCCCAAAATTTGACATAGGTTTAATGAAAATCATAATGGGGAGTTTTGAACACTTACGTTACATTTGCAGTTTTGAAGAGATGATTTATTTCTAGTTGCCAAAATAAATTTGTTTATAACTTTCTGGGGATTTGATTCCAGTTATATTAAACTAATCTGTGAGCACAAAAATATGAAGTATTGCTGCTTCTTTATAGTTAGTTCCTGGTTTTGTTTGTGATTTGGTGTGCTTGGATTTTTGGTTAGGGTTTTTTAGATATTGTGAGGTATTGCTCTGGTTTTGCTTGTAGCCTTTGAAATTCAGATGGTTCTTACTGGAGAAAGCCATGTGGGAAGAGCATATTAATTATACTTTTGTGAGAAGAGGGTGTCTTGGTAACAGCTCTCAATCCTGTGTCACAGACATTGTAAATTTGTGAGGGACTTTATCATCAGTGTTTCACCAGATTTTTGTTCTGAATGAAAATACAGCAGGACAGAGCTACCTCAAAGAAATTCATTATACCTCATCTTAAATGGCAGTCTAAACAAGACAGGAAATTGGGAAGGTGACAAATAACTTTTGTTGTTCTAACTAGTCATTATGTGTTTTCTTGTTGTCAGGTCATATCTGTTGCTTGTTACTTTATGAAAGCAAGCAAAAATATCTAGTCCTGTTGTCTCTCTGCAGATACTGGGAGGAAGACTAGCAACTTGTGGCTAAGACAGTGGTTTTTACTACCTTATTTGGGAAAGGTGCTCCACTAAGTAAGGACAGGATAGAAGAGGGCAGATAGACAGGTACTCAAAACCGCTGGTGGTAACAGATGGGAAAAGACTGAATGTTGTCTCTTCAAATGAAGTACAGAAAACAGTTGAAAGAGTAGAGGTTTCTGTGTAACACTGAAGGAAAGGGAAGCAGAGTTCCCTCCAGAACTGCCAGAAGACAGTACTGCCTGAATGAAACTTGAGAGGTTTTGTAGTGCTCTGATAAGAGAAGCTTTACTGATAGAGAAGCCAGGCGAACTTTCTCTGGCTGTGACTGCTTTAAACCCCCCTCCATTTTACTGACACTGGTGTTTCTGACAAGTTTTTAGCGACGTGCACTTCATAGGTTACAATCTGCTTAGGCTGAGACTTTTGCAACTGTTGGACGTGACAAATGAGTGAAACCAGGTCTGCTGGAAGATGTTCCTGATGGATGAGTTTAAGGTTTGGCTGATATCTGTGTTGGAGTGACTTGGGATGTAATGGTAGATTGTTCAGGAGACAGGTTCATCCCCATAAGTATATAACTACACAAAGAAGTAGCAAGATAAGGTAGCCTGAGATAAGCATGACATTGATGGGCAAAGGAAGACAAACTAGAAGGTACTAGTACTAGGCTAGCAAGTATCAAGTTATCTGCTGAGTAGCAAGTGACTATGACTCCATTGTGTTTTACCCTGCAGTAAGTCAATGCATGCACATTCTTCTTCTTACAGGATCTTCACAGCTATGCTATGGGGAATTTATTTTCTTTAGTCCTGACTTCCAGTTCTTTTTGTGTGCCAGAATTCCTGTTACTTTCAATGTTGAGGAAGGCAGAAATGAACTTGCATCTACATGCACTTGTAACTAGTTCAGTTATGTGAGAGTTTAACCATCCTTTGGCTGAAAGCTTCAGCCTAATGAGCAGGATTTGTGCTGAAGCAGCACATCATCCTTCTGATGGTTTTGCTGTGAGGGAAAGGAGAGATTCTTTTTCTTGGGTGGGGGAGAAGAAGGGAATTAAGATGAGCTACAGCTTTGCATTTCAGAACCAACCATTGAAAACTTGTCTGAGTTCTCCCGTACATAATTTCAATTCTGTAGAAGTTATATTGAACTTTCTGTAGCTTTTTTTCCCTCTGAGAATTACCTTTTTCTTGACTGAAGATGTGACTCATAAACTCTGTTCAACTGAGGGAATGCTTGCTGAAAATTCCATACCAGTTTTATTACCTGATATACAAAGATTTGTCTAGGATTTGCAAGCAAGTCATTATCAAGTAGGTATTGAAATCAGCTGTGTTGGAAGCTGATATGTGTGCAGCTCATCTCTGCTAATTTAAAACTTGTAACTACTGGACATGAAAATGTGGGAAAAGAATCTTTTTCGGGAAGTTCTTACTCTTTCGACTAAGTTTTGTTACAAAATCTGAATTGGGTAATTTGTATTTATGGAGTTCTTCAAAGTATAGCATCAGAAGTCTCTTTTCTATCAGTATGTAAAGATAAGTCCTAAAACCTTATGCTGTTGGGTTCAAAGTTACAATTTTTTGTCTTCAGTGTCTTACTTGTATTTGCTTTTCTAGTGTATTGTAAAGATGCAGATTTGAGAAACTGGGTTGAAATCTCCTCTAGCATAGGCTAAAACATTGAGTGATTCAGTAAAGGTCGTAGGCCTTACATTTTTATTTATGATGTGCATGCCTGAGAGATGGCACTAAGTACATTGAGTTTGTTGGACAAATATTTTAAAAAATTGTTTGTTTGTTTGGTATTTTTTTAAGACAGACCAAGCTGAAAAAGGCTTTGAGAAATAGTGACCTCTTTCCCCTGGTGCAACATAAGGGAGAGGTATTTTTCTTCCTCCCGTCCTGCAGTGTAATGCTGCATGATGGTGATGCAACTGATTACTTCGTTGTTGAATTGAAGGAAATACTGTTACATAAAAAGTCAGAGAATAAGAATTTCTGATTTATATAACAAGTACTTTTTCATCTTACTTTGATGTTAGAGGAGAGGGAAAACTGTCAGCTGTTTTGTCAGTTGAAAAAAACTTGGAGAAAGAGAAATCATGGCAAAAATAATGACAGAATCACAACATAGTTGAGGTGGGAAGGGGCCTGTGATGATCATCTGGTCCAACCTGCTCAAGCAAAGCCACTGTGACCTGCAGCTGTTTTCACAGGATCATGTCCAGGTGGCTTTTAAGACTCCCTCTTTTAAGAATACCCTGTCTGGGTATTCTGTGCCACTGCTTGGTCACCCTTACAGTAGAAGAAGTATTTCCTGATGTTCCAGGGGAGCCTCCTGTGTTTCATTTTGTGCCTGTTGCCAGTGGTCTGTTACAGGTCACCACAGCGAAGAGCTGGCTCCGTGCTCTTTGCATCTTACCTTCAGTTATTTATACACATAATGAGATTCTGCCCTGAGCCTGCTCTTCTTCAAGCTGAACAGCCCCATCTCTTTCAGCCTTTTCTCTTAGGAGAGATGCTTTGGTCTCTAGTTGCTAGTTTCTGTAACTCTTTGAATTCTTTGTAGAATCCATGTGGACACATGTTAAAACTTAACTGGATAATTTACTACTCTCCTGAGGTAAATGTAGAAAATAGGCAAAGGAGAACATACTAGAATTTAATTATGAAGAAAACTGAGGGAATACATTTGAGAATGAATATAGATATTCATAAAAGCTATATGCTTTAAGTAGTCCCTCAGCAAGGGCAATCATTTAAGGACCAGATTGATATAATTTTGCTTGATGTCAGAGAGTATAACAGAAAGCTGGGTTACTGCAGAGAATGGAAAAAATCCTTGTAATGCAAGTTAATGGATATATTTTGGAAAAAATAGTTCTGTAGCATTAACCATATGGAGTTAATTTTATGCTGCTGCTGCTTTCTGATTTCTGCTGAAGCCAGCTTGGGTCATGAGCTGGAAGAAGTAAGTCCCTGCCATGTTTCTCCCTTAGCTGTTCTGTTTTGGGAAGCTCTGGTAGCTCAAGTGCACTGCAGCACATGTGTAGGGAGTCAAGCTGAGTTTAATGCTTTCCCCAAGGTCATATCCCTCTGGACCTCAGTGTTCACTGCAGCAACATTCAAATGGCTTTGTACAGGGCAGGTTTAATTCTTTCAGACTCTGAATTTGGATTCTGCCTGAGATTGTCTGTGGAGTAGGCCTCACCTCAAAAGCAGCCTGGTTTTGGTTTGCCTGTCCATGAGATTAGGCCAGGTGCACCTGTATCTTAACCCAGTCCAGTGAGTGTGTTATTTCTGTGCTGGGGTGCAAGATCTATCCACTTTCTACTTACAATTTCATCTTTCTGTTGAGGTTCTGCAACGTGCCTGTCATGGGAGTGAGGGCTATATCTTTTTGCTGCATTGTATCTGCAAAGTATCTGTTTTATGTATCTGGTGGTTGGGGTTTTTTGTTTGTGTTTTGTTGTTTTTTTTCTTTTCTTGCTGTCCTTGGCCAGCAAGCATACATTAGTTTTCTCCAAGTAGCTTTAGGGGTTTACCCTCATATACATTCTATGAATTTTTATATCTTGTTATTAATAAGAAGTAGGTAAGTGTATTTTTTATCTGTTTTCATTCTGGTTTGGATTGCCCATCGTAGAGTAGTACTGAATGTCTTTCCTAGGTAATTTGTAAGTGGATTGCTCTGATAGCTTGAAAGCTGATTTTATTCAGTTAGCCTTACTCAACTAAGTTTCCCTTTCATTTGATGATGGTCTGAAGTCTTTTCAGAGCGTACCAACTTTGAAAATTTTGCAGATCTCATTGAATAAGAACATCTGGGAGAGAGCAAAAGAGGCATTTGCAGTTGTAAAGCAAGGTTGGTAGGTTAGCTGCATGCAATTTTACTGCCTGATGCAATTAATTACTTTAAGGCTCTTCATTCCATCCCATAGTTACTATAGCATGTGGAATGTCTTTGGTAAAATTTACTATGCAGATTCAAATTTATTTAAAATATTCTTGTTTAAGTCTGTTTCTACTGTAAAGGTTTTATGCTAGATCAGATATCTGCTGCCATGGATCCAGTTTCCTTTGCACTGGTAAACTAGTAACAAGTTAAAAAATAAAAAGTTTTAAATGCAGCAGTCATTTAAGACTTCTCCAAGTAATATGGCTCCAGAGTTGTCTTGTGAAATTTGGTAAGGCTTAGAGAAATTTTAATTATCATTTATGGGGAATTAAATACTTTAATTCATTTATTCATATTTATTGCACAGCATACCTATTTCGGTTGCTATATAATGTAGCCACAAATAGAAACTGCAAAGTGATGATCGCTTGTTAAAAGAGTTCATGATGTCTGATTCTTTCATTTAATGCAGAAAGGACTCCATTAAAACTGTTTAAGTTTTTGCATTATCCCACATCTGTGAATGCTATCTCTCTTTCCATTTGATTTTTTCACATATGCATATTTGCAGTTCTGTACTAATATGGGTCCTAGGGATGTACCAGTAAATACAAGATGAAGTTTATTCTTTCTCCCAAGGAGCCTCTCTCTCCAGTTTCCTTGACTTCTGCTGTTTTGTGCCTGTGATACTGTGCAGAACAGAAGAAAATGAAAGTTATTCAAGGACATGCTTGAATGTCCTTGAATCTGTTCAAGGCCATCTGTTATATGACCATAGGGACTAGTTTATTCTAGGTATGGAATATTTAAGGTAGGTAAAATAGCCAGTTTGCAGACTTCTTTACCACCAACAGAAGCAGATCTAAAATATGTATTTATACATCTGCATTTCCTTAGGAGTGAACTTCCACAGTTCTATCACTGTACTTGTAGCACAGACAATAAAGGACAAAAGTGGTAGACCTGAGTAGTTTTCATAGAAACTTCTCAATTGGGATCTGTTAGTTAACAAGAGTACTTGCTTGAATTGCCTGTATCTCCTTGAATTTAAAAATTAGGTTGTGTGTCCCAAATGTAAAGATAATTTGTACTCTATAAAATATAGGTACTGTTGTCCTTACCAGATGTATATGAAGTTTTTTTCCAGCCTTTGATTTGCAGACACCTCAAAGTTTCAACTTGATCTCTTTAGGACATAATTTTCTTTTGGATGGAGAATTTTCCACCAGAGGTTCTTCCACGCAGGAAAGTTTCTATGTGTATATTGGGGGAAGGGAGACCTTAATTCATAGCAATAGCACAAGTAATCAGGAAAAACTTTCATATGTTTTCTGATGTTACATGATTGTCTTAAAGCTAGTCTTACTAAGAGTTCATGGGTCGTAGGTTGAAAAACATTGCAGTTGGGGGCTTTTATAGCTTCTCGCTTTTCATGGATCTGAAAGAGCATCTCAGAATTGGAAATTTTTGTTTTCTTTCAGCTGCAGCTGTAACTACCTGGTTTTCTCACATTTATAATCCCCATCAGCTTTCTTTGTATGGTAGTTCATAACATTTGGAGTCTAATTTACTGCCATGTATTAAAGTGTAGCGTGTTTGTTTGTTGAATTATCCTGTTGTATTGTTTTTTAAATTCATTATAAAATTAAACCTTAACAGTTCCATATTTTAATAATTTTGTTCTACAAAACAAATTTTCAATGACCAGGTCAAGTATGAAATGCATCTTATTTCTACTGCTGCAGATAATTGCATCCTGGAGTCCTATTGTTTGGTTTTTTTTCTAGAAATAGCCATCAAGATGATGATGCTAAGGAGTAATTTTTGATGGCTTCAGTCATTCAGTTATATAACTGTGTAACTTTCAACATCTGTTTTTATTCAGGAGAAGCTAGAAGGCATTAACCTGTGGTGGCTTCTAAGTGGGGTTGTACCTAACACTGAACTGAGAGGCCTTATTAATGTTTCTCTCTAGTAAAATCCTGTGTAGTGAAAATGTAAGTTAGTGAAGAGGGTGTATTAATATAAAATAAAATTACTACTGGTAGATTAAGTTGCTTGTGTGATACTTCTAACAGCAATGTTAAAACATTTCGCTAAAGTTAAAAAAAAAATAAAAATTAAATCAACTAAGAATTTCATGCTACTGGAAGCAGAACTCTGCTTGGATGAATAGTTGTGTCTTAGTTCAAGGGGAGAACTAAGATATCTATGTTGGCCAAGAACATAATCCCTCTCCTTTAAATTTAGAAAACAGAACTTTAATTGGGAAAAAATATATATATATATGAAAGGATAACAGTTCTTAACCACAATACACAGATATATATATATATATCTATATCTATATCCAGAAAGAACCAAACAGCAACAGTTTGTAATAAACCTCTCCACCCCCAAACAACAAGGCAAACAGTTAAAATGTCTTTTGGCTACCCCCAAAAAAGGGGGCAAATGCAATTATATCTACAGACAGCAGGTGGCAGTGTTGCACCTCAACTGCTGGCCACTCTCTCTCTCAGGGGATGCAGTTATATTTACGGACACAGGTGGCGATGCCGTGCCCAGCTGGCTGGCCTCTCTCTCAGGTGAATGGCAGGAGCAGATGCCAGGTGAGCTCCAGTGGGGTCGATGACAAAAAAAAGCAGCAGAAACCCAGCCTCTGTAGTGTAGAAAGCAGGCATGTTCTTTTCCTCGCAGCAGTCTGCGGTGTCCACGGGTGATCGGTGAAGCCAGAGAGCAAAAGACACAATCCTGGTCCCCCAGCGATGCCGGACCTGGTGTGTGTCCCTGTCCTCTCTCCTCCATGCCGAGCCAGTGAAAGCCTGACTTGCGCAGAAAGCCCAGAAACGCTGACCCGTTCCTCCCCCACCCCGAGCCAGTCTTCCCTCCCCCTCTGGCCTAGGGAGAGATCAGAACAAAAGGCTCTGGCTAAAGCTGTTAACATCAGGATATGTATACCCATTGTGCCTTTTGTTAACCATCTCTACTGACACTAAAGCGTTGGCTCCAAGCTTTTTGGAAGGAATTCCAACTGAGTTTTGAAACTATAACAATTAACTATATTCTTCTCCACAAGGCAATGTCCCTAAAGGGGATGAAATATTTATGAGAGGTTCAGCTTACAACATTAGCAGGTGAATCAGTTAATCATATGTCCTGGGTTAAACAGCGTTACTGTTATATAGATGCTAGATCTCTGTTCTGGGGCACATATGCTGAAGAGAAGGAAAAGACAGCACCCCAGAGAAGAATGAAAGGTATCATTATTATAACTTGTATGACAGCATGATCTCATTGATTATTCTCAGTATCTTATTGCAGTTTCTGTTTTAATTTCATTTAATAAAGATGGCAGCATATTTTCTGGGCTTACTGTCACTTAAAGGATTTAGTAATGGGTTCAGGGTAATATATAATTACTTCTTGCTGCCTATAAATCTGAGGTTCATGAAATGAAATATTTTGCTGTCTTTTCCTTCTCCTCTACTGTCACTTCTCATATGTTACCAGCCAGCTGCTTTAAACTTGGGAAGTCTGATTTCCTCTTTTACCTAGGCTCTGTCCACTTGATTAAAATAATCTGAATGGAATAAAGCAGTAAAGACATTTCTAAATAGCACAGGGGGGCTAAGGGAGGAAAGCAAACGTAATATTATTAGCTCGATACGCAGGATAGATTCCAAGACTTTAAGAACAGGAGAAATCATAGGCTGATCCTATATGACTTTATATTTCAGAGCAGTAAATTTCACTCTACTGCCCTCATATTAACCCTAGAGCTTCCAATTGCCTAAACTCAACATTTTAAAATGACAACAAAAAAAGGGCAATCCCATCTCCAGTGGTACTCCCTTTCATTGTGTAAACATCTTACAGAATCAGAGTATCATATAGATCAGAAAAGACCTCAAAGATCATTGAGTCCAGCCATTAGTGGTTGTGCAGCACTACAAAATGCACCACTAAACCATGTCTCTAAGCATCACACCTATGTATTTTATTGGTCACTTCCAAGGATGGTGATTCCACCAATACCCTGGGCAGCCTGTTCTAATGCTTGACCACATTTTCAGGGAAGAAATTTTTTCTAATATTCAATCTAAACCTGGTGCAACTTGAGCCTGTTTCCTCTGTCCTACCTCTTGTCACTTGGGAGAAGAGACCAACCCCCACTTGTCTACAACCTCCTTTCAGGTAGTTGCAGAGAGCAAAAACGTTGCCCCTGAACCTTTTTTTTTTCTCTGGGCTAAACACCCTCAGCTCCCTCAGATGCTTCTCATCAAACTTGCACTCCAGGCACTTCAGCAGCTTCGTTGCTCTTCTTTGGACATGCTAATCTTCACAGTTATTACACTTAATTTCATAGTCAAATTAACCTGTGTCATTTTCCAGCCATTGGATAATGCTATATCCCTTTCTGCTAGATTACAGAGCCCCTCAGTGCATGGCATTCATAAGCTAACACACAGAGAAAAATTATAGAGGTAGGTCCTTAACAACAGGGATCTAACCTTTTAACTAACCAAACTCCATTTTAGTATGTTTATAGAGGTAACTTCATGCTTGCTTTAAGATAGAGTTCCACAAAACATCTAAAATTAAACTTAACAGAAAACCTGCCTAGTTTCAGGTTGCCCAATAAACTTCTAACTCAGACCAGACCACAGTTTCCCATACAAGCCCAACATCAAATGAATAGTTATTGCTCTTTTTTGTAAACAGACACCAAAACTGAGGTGCCACATGCTTTCACAGTTATTATCAAGTAAAAATTCATAAATACATACTTTACACTTGCATAATTTTCAAAATAAAAGGACAGGACACACCCTGTGCATTAACTCTGCTTGTGTTTGTTCTTCTACCTCTTAATTTTTGAATGATATACAAGGAATGCTCTGAGTTGGAGACTTGAAGGCCAGAAGGGTCCTTAGACATATATCTATATCATTTATATCTATATCTATATCTATATCTATATCTATATCTATATCTATATCTATGTCTATGTCTATATCTATGTCTATGTCTATATCTATATCTATATCTATGTCTATGTCTATGTCTATATCTATATCTATATCTATCTATATCTCTATCTATATCTGTATCTTTATCATCATATATATCATCATCTATATCTATATCTATATCACAGATCATAGGTTTCATCCAATTAACTCTGTATTAAGTGCAGTAATGTGTGCTTGACAAATGCATGTTTACAGAGAAGGAACTAGTGTTTATCTGAAGAAATCAAAAGATGGAAAATCCATCATTTCCACTGACAGTTCCATCTTATAATAATTTCGTTGTTACTAATGCATCCTGTATTTTTAATTCAATATGTATTTTTATTTAGCTTTCATCCACTAGTTTTTTTTTAATGAATTTCATTGTTAGGTATAAATATCCAAGACATTTTGAAAATTATATGAATGCAAAGATAGACCACATTTAAAAAAAACTAAGTTGAATATTTATAACTAATTTGCCTCAGACTGCTCAGTTGCAACAGTCTTCCAGTGGGAAGTGGTTATTTTCTCATTGGCCACAGAATGATATGAATACAAGGAAAATACAATGTTTTTCTAGGATAGTACATTCCCACTTTATGTACAGAAATCTCTACTATGTGAGTGGAACACCACAGTTCCTATCTTTACTGAAAAATCAATTTCAGTATAATGACAACAGATTTAGGACCCTGCTTGTGTACATGATAAGTAACAGAGCCACAGACCAACACAACCATGAGGAATTTACTAAAGTCCACCTTTAGTTAGACAATAGAGGAAGGAAAACATTTGAGACTGGAAAGATCTTTAACAGTGTGAAGTTGGCAAGAACTCAGATGTAGCATGAGGTCAAGACGTATTTCTTCATAGTAACTCTATATTTGACCTTCTTGGCATCCAATCAGTCATATATTTCCCAAAGCTACTTCCATATATAGCATCAGTATGTTTCAATTCAGGTTTTTGTCTGAAAATCATTCAGTAAAAACTCAAATGCTGTCAAAACCAGCAGGCATAGAAGTAGAGTATTTTTCCATACATTATGTTTTCTGTCCTCCTGCAATAACAGTGTCATCAGCTATATTATAATGACCAAAAAATACAATGCAATGGTGCCTTTGTTGTGTTCTAAGATCTACTATCACAGGCTTCTAAGAAAAAAAACCCCAAACTGAACAGACTAAACAAGCAGAAAACAAAGGTCTACATAGCACTTACTAAGCATCCTTGGTTATCACTAATTTACCTGATGAGTCCTGCTCAACATAACTTCAAAAATCAGGCAACAGCAAAATAAATTCTGAAAAGTCATCACTAGATTCTCAACCCTTTGCTCCATTTTCCTGCTAATCTGTCATACTGCTCTCACTTAATTTAAGTGAATTAAGTTACCCTGGATTTCTGCAATTTTTAAAGGATCAGTAAGATCAGTTGCCATGTAAAATCAAAAGGCCTGGAATAACAAAGCAAATTTCAGAACTTTTACCATTGCTGAGTGACAGAATGTTGTCTTGAAATATGAATAACTATGTACTGTGTGTTGTAATACCATACACGTTTATTTGCAAAGGAGTGTCAGTTGATTAAATATGGTCATTCTATGAGGAACAAAAGAGACGCTTAAGAAAGTAGAAAAATATGCAATTTGTCTGTTCTAGTTCTCTGGGTTTTTTCTTAACATGGTCAGATGTATAAATGCCAATATAATAGATTTATATCTTTATGTGCTAGTTTGACAAAAGAGACAATCAGATGGTAGCTCAGGACCATTTAGGACTATGCTTTAAGTAACTAAAGAAAAGTAGTGCTTATCTAGAAGAATAAGTCCCAAATTGATAACTTTCTCCCCTTAGAAAAAAAATAAATTAAAATGTCATCGTCATCAGTCTTTGATGGTCGTTCTTTGTGACACTGGAAACTGCAGGAGTCTAGATTATTTTCTGTGTAAGATATTTATCAAAACAGTGATTTCTAAAGGTAGTGATCACTATATATCCTTTCAACTCTATATATATATATATGTATATTGGCCTTCAAAATCAATTGTTCGCTTCTTAATAGTTATCTGCTTTAATGTTTCAAATGGTATTATTTGGGGCTATTTCTGTTATTTTGGGGCTATTTTGGAATTTTTTTTAATTTTTTTTTTTTTTTTTTTGCGTTGCATTGCAAAGATTCTACTGCAGCTTGCAATTATAGAAATAACAAAGCGTATTATTCTCCAGAAAAATATGACAAACACATATCTAAATGGATTTAAACAGTCACCTAGAGAAACAGAAGGAAGCACTATATTTTCCAACAGTTGTATTTCATTGCTTTACCATTGGAAAGTTTTCCATCTTATTGTTTCCAAAGGAACCAACTAAGAGATCATACAAAGAATAGCAGAGAATTAAGTGTACTGTGATGCACTAAAAGTCTCATGCTAGTCCCAAACTTCCATCTGTTTCTTAACTCTCTTTCCCAAGCCAGTCAACACAACTTTCCTTATAGGAGATAAATTCACAGCATTAGCTTCCAAATGCCTTTCACAAACAGCAGATTTCCATAAGACTGCCAATGTTGCTGTTGACAATGAGCAACAACACTGTAAAAGTTACCGGAAAAGTGCTTCTTAATGCACTTATTTAAAGCTGGTAGCTAAATTTTCTTGTCCTGCACCCAATCCTTATTTCATAAAATGTCACATGTCACATATGTTTGGTGAAGTGCATAATTTCTGGAGATTTTGGTCAAAAATATTTAATAAAAATACCAATGTTCCTATTTTAAAAATATGTTTAAAGCATCCAGTGAAATTACATTAAATATCTTTTTTTTTTTTTTACTTATAGTCTATTACAGACCTTTCATGAGGAAGTAACCAACAAAAACCCCAGACAGAACATAGCTCCAAAATGGTGATCTGTGGGCTGATCTTTAATAATAATAATAACAGACTTGCCAGAACAGATGAGATTGTTTTCTCTAGCATTACGTCCAGCAAATGAACATTCCTGTGCTGCAGAAGTGGATGAGAATTTTTTTTTGTATTTGACTACTTGTACAGTACTTTCAATGTCATGTCTTAATTTCTGATCCTCAAAGGCAAATATTTGGTCCCCTTGAAGTGCTGAATTTGACTATCACTTGTTTTGATTACATAGTCACAAATGTTGTTGTTAGTGAAAACACAATGCAGTCATTCTATCCAGTCTGTTCCAGTAAATTGTCTCAGAGACCTTCACTGGTACAAAATACCATGATTACTAAATTCTGAATAAATATATGGTTCCTTTCATTGGCTTTAAATGTAAGAACCTGTGATGCAAGGGTACAAATGGAGAGCTTAATGAGCTGTGTTACAGAAGAAATGAATGATAAGAAGTCAGCAAGAATCCGAAGCAATGAGTCCTGTGATTCCTCAACCAAGTTTTCCTTCATATTAAACTGTTGTGTGCTTTTATCTCTCCTAGCTCTAGAGCAGACCATGAACAGAAATATTACTGTCCTGACCAGATTTTGTGCTTGTATTTAGAAGACTGGAAATGAACAGAGAAACAGGACACAGTTTTTCTGAGTCTTAGGCCTGCTCAATCCTCACTCACCATTACTAAGGAAATGGCACCAAATCATTCCTGCTGTGCTGCTCCTCCCAGCAAACCATATAATAAAGAACATCTGATTACCCAAAAGATATTTGGGGTCTAATGGTTATGCAGCAGAGGAGGTCCATCTATCACATAGTGGTTAAGACTGTAAAGTTACACTGCATAGCCTACTGTCATCAATTTAAAGGGATGTTGCCCACACAAAAGCTAACACTGAAAAAACCTCCACCTCACCACCCTCTAAAATGTTTGGTGTAATACATTTAGAGTATACTAGAAAATCATTAATATACCCGATGTGTTGTAGGTGTTTGATACATATGCTTCTGCTTTGCTGCCTCTCTTGGAATCCAAATCAATAAAGTAACATTTAAGAACTTGCCCTCGTGAAGTCCTCAGCTAGATTGGAAAATTGTATTGCATTAAACCAGGATGAATAGTTTTACTGTTGGGTTTTCTTTTATTTTGCCTTCAGCTTTTCATGCACAACATGTTTGTTTTTTTCCATTTTGATCAAATTTGTGATTAATTTTCCCCCCCAACTAATAAATTGGAGAAATATTCATGGAATTGTTCCTGTTTTCCTGCTGGTGTGTAGTCCCCTTGAAAAATCACACTAAAACTGGGACTACAGGAGTATTGCAGAATTCCTTTAACACACAAAATTGGTCTAATAAAATTCAGTGTAACTCCTGGTTACAGTAAATGTCTTCAGGGATACCTTGTTTTAAGAGTTAACATCAGCTATTTATCCCTCTAATAAATGTACTGACCTTTTCCAAATTTCTAAGAAGAAGCAGTCCTGAAGTTTCAAAGTTATTTTAAATATAAACAGTTAGGTAACCTCTGCAACAGTGGATCTTCACTTTGAAATGTCACAGCAAAGGCTAGGTGCAGGGAGAGAGCACCCAGGAAAAGAGAACTGTTCTGTGAGTTTTACTGCCATCTGAAGTCTTTGACTATATGACCTGAAGCATAAACTGAAATTCTTTTCTCTCTCATTCTTTCCTTCTTGCTTTCTATCTATTTAAATCAGGCTTCTAGAAAACAGGAATTTTGGGCCTCAGTGAAACAGAGGTCATGAGGACAAAAAGTTATCAATTGGTTTAATTTATTTAATTTTATTTCTACAGAGAATCTGGCAAGTTCTCTGCGAGTAAAAAAAATATAGAGGGAGCAGTGTTCAGCTTCAATGAGTAGGGAGGTTGGGAGGTGAAACACAGTTTACTGTATTGAACTTTTTTCTTTTTTTTTTAATTTGCCTTGATGGAAGTTGACAGCTCAGTCTGTATTTCAGCTCTGTCCACAGGCAGTGAAATGTGTGAGAAACCAATACTCTGAAAATTCTCATATGCATATGAAAAATCGTGGTATGAAAAGCGGCCAAGGGATTAGGACAAGATAAATTTATACTAAGCTTTACACATTCCATTGACAAATTTGCTGGTTTTGCGTTGTTTCCTCTGACCTCCTGGTTACCGAGGGGATGACATTAAACTGGGAGAAAATGGCTTATTATGTGTGATAAATTCAAACAAAGATGACGCACTTTACCCACCAAGTATATCTAAGAAATTGTGAGGAAATGTCAAGCATTTCAAAAGAAAGCTGCCATAAATTCTGATGCTGGAGACTTTAACGAATTTCTGCCAGAGTAGAAAGGTTTCTTTGTTTGGACTCAGCTGACACTCAGCGTGTGGAATATTATGAGCTTGGAGGTCACATAAAAGCTGTGAGAGAGAGAAAGAAAACTGTGGATGTGACAAAACTCAGGCACTAGAGGGCTAAGAACCGGCAAGAAGAGTTTGCATTGACTCAGTGCAGATGGTACATGGGAATCTGCACTCACACATCAAAAAAAAGGTTAAAACCAGAAACAACAACACCCTTCTGCTCACTCTTGCTCATTCCCATTGCCCCCAGTCCATTCATTTGGTCTTTACTCAAGACTTTATTTGTGCCAATTTCATCTTGTATAAAGTTTTAGGAGAGAGTAAAGACTTGGGGAAAAGGGCGGGGGAATCCAGACCCTGCAAAACCTCCTGTCCTGCTGATGTTACATAATTGATGAACAAATGATCACACGTTGTGTCTCTGATTCAGGTCAGGAGGTGGCAGGAGGAGGAAGTGCTGTCAAATCTTTGAAAGAAAAAGGAGGTGGAGGAGTAGCAATGAGACCCCCTGCCACTGTGGCAAATTAGCTATTTCACAGCGATGTTTACACTGTATAGTGCTGTTCACATGCTGGCCCCTTGGGTACAGACATGATGGAAAGGGCAAAAATGACTAAAAATGACAACCTAATGCAGTGAAGAAGAGCAAGTGGAATGAATTCGAAGCTCCCTTGCTCTCTTCCTGCTTCCATATGCACAGCACTCTTGGGTGTCATGGAGGAGGGCTGGCGGTAAACTCTTCACCCACAAAAACATCTCAGCAATGGTCTTTGCATATGGCTTTGGAGCAGGTTTTGGTAACATTTCCTTCAAGCAGAGGAGCAGCATGGCAAGACATGCTTAATTTGAAATGTTTACAGACTGTGTAGCTAAAAAATCAATAAGTAACTGAAAATTCATTATGGAGAGAGGTTGTTTTAATTTTACAACTTTGTTTTAAATCTCAAATATCCTCCTTATTTATTTATTTCAAGGAGAAAAAAAATAAAGGAAAACAGAAGAAAGGGGAAAATGATTCTAGCAACAACAAGAGAACATACTTCTGCTCCCTGGATATCCCTCAGTCAGTCCTGAAGATGTATTATAATCTGTGCCTGCAAGAAAAAGTCACCTCTGTTTGAAGCTGACGTAATTTTTCCCAGCATTTTTGACAATGAGTATTCATTACACCCTGATAAGGGATTGTACGTACTGCGTATAACAGCAGATTCCAACTTTTCACAGGATTTAGCCTTATCAGCAAAGTACATAGTAAACAGAACAATACCAAATGCAGCTGAGGCATTGTCATCCGTAAGATCTTTTGGGAGGGTCTCTTCACTCGTGCCCATGGGTCCCTCTGCCCAGAGAGCTGCAGCTGTTCTTTCCTATCCACAATGTGTCAATAATAAGGCAATAGCTTATCTTGGACATCCACCACCTGTCAAAAGAAAGGATCAATGGGATAGCCTGTGACACCCATGCATCTTACCCTACTCTGAATCCTGAGGTACAAATGCTCTCAAAAAATTTAACTAACTTGAGTATTGGCCTGGAAAGTTTTTTTAAGTCTTTTTCATGACAATTGTTATTCAAACACAACTAGGCTATGGAAATTATGCATGACCACATGTTTTATTACAAATAGGTGTATATTCCAATATTCATGCCTGAAACTTTGAGTCTGTGGGCAGTCCTGAAACGGGCATGTGAAGAAGAATAAGAAATGATGGGCCTGAATCATCCTGTCTCCTGCAAAACAAAGGCAATCAGTGAGGCCCACTCCAGCTGACAAGCATTGATGACAATGGGAGTCTTAGCCCAAGGCTGAAGTGTTTTGATAATCTCGTCCATAATGAATGACTGGCAAGTTGCCAGAATTCATTAAAATGTGTTCATAATTTTTATTTTCCTCTTTATCACCTAGCATTTTGATTAATAAACGTACTATATTAAAAACACTAATATAATAATGAACAGCCATCTTAATATTTACTTGGAAATGAGGTTAAATATAACCCTTTCCTTACTTGGGGAAAATGCATTAGCTTTTACAGACATTGCACATTTTATGTGTGATTGTTTAGCAAAGCACAATTTGAATGCTGGGATAGAAAACCTAAGTATCTTCACTTGAACTGACCAATCTTCCAGCTTCACTTGACAGGAACAGAGTCTTGTTCATTTACTAGTTTATTACACTGGCAAACAAATCTCTTCATCCCCTGCTAAAGACTTCATATAAAAGATCACATTCTGTTTGCCAACCTCTCTTTAGGGACTTAAATACTATGTTTAATTCTTCTATACAATCCTTCCTCAACAACTGCAAGAGCCGGAACATGTCATTTGTCAATGCAGCAATTCCTAGAGCCTTGTCCTGAAATAAAGAAATGCAAAAGCTGATTTTTATCAGTGTGTTTAGCAAGATGTGATCACAATGTTTTCCACAAGTCATAAACTTTGACTTTCCTTGAGCAAATCTCTTGCACCTATGGAACAGATATCATTGAGAACGTTTCTCCATCAGTCTTTACATAGACATACATATGCTTACAGGGAAGATCACTAGCAATTTCCTGTCCAGAGCCTGCAACTTTTTCCCTAAAACAAACATTTATTTATTTATTTTATTTTTGGTTATTAATGAGTAATAAAGTAATGTCAGAGTTCAGAAATAAAAGTTGTGGTCTCCGTTTAACTCCAGAATTTCAGCAGTAAAAGTACTGCAGCTTGAAAATATTGTAGGCCTAGATGACAACGTGGATGTACTGCTATCTAATCCTTCCTAATTATATCCAAGAGCAAAAGTCAGCAGTTTATCCCTCCTGATACCAATTGCTGTGCCTTAGGATGGTATTGATAGGAGAAAGAAAGACAACTTTTGTGTGTGGTTAAGAGCAGTCAGAGCCAAAACAGAAGGGGGATCACTAGAGGGGATGGAGCTGGAATGGCAGTGAGCAGAAACTGAGGACAAGATACTCCTCCAATTTGCCAGTAAGCAAGATAAATGGCTTATTTACCTCTGCAGTCCCCTGTTTTATATATACTATTATAGAAACATATTTTACATTTAATTTTTTTACATTACTGTGACAACTCTGCAAAGGATCAACATTGTGCTCTGAGTGACTGCACCAAAAACTAAAATCATAACTCTATTTGTACCTCCCTTTTCCTTCCACTTCCTAATAACCTTCCATTAAAAAAGAAAAATGAGCAGATCAGGGAAGATGTTGTTTGCCTCACCTTTGCCCTGCTCTCAGTCATAGTCTTCACTTCCCCTTGTCAGAAAGTCATTACAACAACGTCCCTGACAATTCCCCTTCAGTTGGGCTGGCTCCCTGGTCTACATTTTCTTTTCTAGCCTGGTGCTTGTTTAGGTCCAGTGGCTGGGCAACTGAGGGCAAAGGAGAGGCGAGCTCTGTCTGCATTTCTGCTGCCCAGACCTACTCTCAGCCACAGGAACCAAAACAGCCTTTAAGGCTCTAGTTTACTACTTTCCTTCATCTCTCCCAGAAAAAAGCTCCAGGTTGAGAAAACACCTAACTATGGAGAAAGAGTTTTGGTATAGGAAGCACCAAATATTACCTAGTAATGAGCAATGCAAGCAGGCCTACCTATAATAGTTTAGGTTTAATCAGAATTACACAAAGATGGTTATTTTTTCCTAATTAAAAAGACCATTTCTCTCAGAATTTTTTTAGATAATATTTTCCATTTCAACTTGTTCTAATTTAAATATCATTGTCAAGTCACACTTGGGTAGTGAAATGTTCAATACAAGTAGAAGGGAAGCGATATTCTAATTATCAAATGGCAGTATGTCTCCAAAAGGAGACCTGACTTTTAAAAAAAACCACTTGCCATAAACTTTGGGCATAGTGGAATATCCATTTGACCATCATTAATGCATTGGAGGCAATGTTGCACTTTAAAAATAAATTAAAAGAAAGCCTCTGCTTATTGACCTATCAAGACCCTCTATTGTAAAAATTTCCTGAATGCAAAGAAGAAAATATAGAAACAAACTGCTCAGTGCTTGTACTGGAAGCAGGAAGGGTCAATACATTTATTGTCATCTTACATAAAAGGAAATGAGGAAGACTAGGGATGAGAGTCTCATGTTTACGTAGTTACATTTTATATAACAAAAGATCCTGATGTTGGAACACCAAGTCGTTGCTTTTGTTAAATAATTAAGGCTGTCTAGGAATCTGTTTCACAAGCCAGGTGCAAAATTAAAAAGTTCTAGGCAGGAAATAGGAGATCTCTGTACTCTTGAAAGCAAGTAGATACCAAGTAAAGATTAGGTAGCAGTACTTACTAAATTTTTTAATGCCGTCCAACCAAAGCTGAAGCAATGAAACAAGGCAATTACACAAGAGCTACACAGAACAAGAGATGTCAGTGGTCATGCCCTGCCAATATTGTTCTAGGGATCCAGTGAAGTTCCTGTAAAGGTGAAATAAGTTAGAAAAACTAAATCTTCATCTGCATAGCTACACTTTCATGTTAAATCAGTTTTTTTGAAGTGCCTCTCCTTATCCCACTGTGGCACACTTTTTGCCAACAGAATGTGATCAATATTTATTAGAGAAAAGTCTTATGAAAGCACATTTCAAAGTCTTCCTGGGTCAGCTATCATGGAAGATTCATTTTAACTTTTTTCAACTCTTTTTGCCAGTGTGAAGTGTAATAAAAAAGTTGAATCAAAAGCATGTAAATGAAATTCAAAGAATTTTGTTCTGGTTGTTTAACAGTGATGCATCAAATAAAAACATATGACATTAATATACCATCACCTCCTGAGAGTATTCAGAAATATTAGAGACACTCTCCAGCTACTCCTTGATATCTCTGGAGTGGAACTGCAGAGTCATACAGAATTAGGTGTTCTCCTGGAAAATTACAGCTTTTTTGGGACATGTTCTGTAGTGAGACATTTGGTTTCACTTATTGCAGATCCAGTTTCAGTCCTTCTCTTGACATAATATGCATTGCACTTGGACAAATTTGAATATCTGTGATTTCCTCCATTGTGATTTCATGATCACTTAAATATGTTGTGCCACCACAAAAGGGAATGGCCTTGAATGACTACTTTCATGTTGCTGCAATGTCCTTTGTGCTACGTCAATTGGGAATTATGAAAAAGAGGATACTGATTGGAGACATAACTCATCTTCAAATATTCTAGAACCTGCCAGAATGAGTAATATAATAAACTGTTCTCCAATTTTCACTGGAAATAAGACCACTTTTGTGCCTCAGTGGTAGGAAGGAAGATTTAAACTAATCATTAGGAAAACCTTTCAATAGTAAGATAGTGAAGCAGTGGGGTGGACTGCCTAGTCTTTTTTCTGTCACTGCATTGTTTTTAAAATGAAGTGGGGCAAATACTGTCAGGAATGGTTTACATATTATTGATTCTGCTTTGAGGATGAGAGACAGGGCAGGTGACCTCCTGAGGTCTTTTTCAGCCCCCTTTTTCTGTGATCCCATGTGTGTTGAATAGGAAATAGAGATTATATTCTAGTATAAATCCAAGTAGTAGCAAATCCACCGTAATCTGTACTTCAAAGTACATGGGAATGCTGTTTACTACTCCTTGAAATAAAGGGAGATGGTAGAATGATGTATAACTTCCAACTCCCTGTTTTCCCAATAAAATCAGTTGAAGAACCGTGGCTTTCTTAGACAGCAAAACATGACTGATACTTGCTTCAACTCAAAACATGGAAGTAACTTCACTTTGGCCATGGACAACTAGCCACAATATAGAATTAGAATTAAAAAGCATAGTCAGCATTTTTCTCTTCCTAATGAAATGAGGAAAAAACCCCAAAAAACCCAACTAAACAGATTAATTCTGCCTTGACAATATTTTATGATTTCTCTATAGGTAAAATTCAAATCAGAATGCTTGGTGCCTGACTATTCTGTCACTACAAAAGGAAATAGCCTGAATTCTTCTTATGAACTTTCAATCACAATGTGCAAAACACTATGCTAAACTTGTTGCTAATATATATCTATATCTATATCTATATCTATATCTATATCTATATCTATATATATATATATATATCTCACAGCTGCAGATTAATCCTAAAGCTGGTAAAATGTTCTTGCCAATCATAACTACCAAAATTATGTTTAGAGTAAATATCATACAGTTTCATAAATCAAGGTCTCTGTTTTAAGGCAGATGTACAGATGCCATATGTACATAATTTATTAAGAAGGATGAGCAAAACCTGAGATCTTCTTGCATGTCCAGCTAGTAAGACCTATACAAAAAAAACCCATTCAGCCTTAATGTCACATATTCAGTAGCAAGAACAGATTTACAAAATAACCCAGTTGTACCATTTAGGTATATAAATCCTGTAGTTCAAATTACAGTTCTGATAGTGAATTCCATTTAAATGTTCATCTATCCATATATCAAACTTTTCCTGTAACATTTGAATTTAGTAATCACGTTCACAAAGAAAACACAATGTATTTGCTACTGTCTAATTAGCAAGTTCAAAGATGGTTTCCTACACCATAATCAGTCAGAGTCTATAATGATTATTGACAGATACTTAAATGAGTTATGGTACATTTTCTCAAAATTAGTTTGCACATCAATATGAAACACGGTTTTGCAGCTAATGGTCTTTGAACTCAGAGTGAAAGGGATTTTGGAAAAAAACAAAAATCAAACTCTTCCTGGAGCAAGTATTATTAATTTGAATAAAATTGTTCTAGTATATAGCATATCACTTTTCATACACTGTCTCATTTAACACCGTCTGGAAGTTAACAAGTTTTCTTCTTAATGTTCCAGGTCCTCTTAGTGATGAATCTTTTCTTAGAATACAGGCTTTCATAGAAGTTATTGCTAAGTATTCAAATTCTAAAGTATAGGCGACAAAGAACAGAACACCTGTAAGCAATGCAGTCTGTAAGTGAATTGAAATCTGGCCTTTGAACTTTTCTTGCATTTCCCTCTAAAATTGTTTTAAAATTTCATCAAACTTGTATATGTCATTATTAAAATATTTAGAAAAAAATAAACAGTAGTGTGCAGCCACAGTATTCTTCAAAAATCCCATATTAAAATTCAAAAAAAAATTTATATGTATTCTGCCAACTATCATTTAAAACTGTGATTCTTTTCTGTGAATCTCAACTGATTGGACCAGGCATCACAGTGATTACTGGATCAACATGCAGTTCTCTCAGAATGAATATGATTATGATGGCAGGTCTGGAAAAGGAAGACAAAATTCTGTATAGTTCATTTAATATCTATACTAGGTATACTAGTAAGAAGGAACTGAGGAAGTTTTTTTAAAAAAATTCTTTTCTGAACAAAAAACTCCTAAAACTTTATCATACTGATTCCTAGAGCAGTTCAAATATCTCTGAAGATCCAAACACCATTGTTTGTAGCCATACCCTAAAACAGACCTCAACTGAAGCAATTTCTGAACAGTTATAAACCCAACTGGCATGCTACAAATTGTACATTTTGCACTACACTATTAAATTTCTGATAGTCATGCTCCTTTGTGAAGTTTTAGTTCACTGGACTCCAGGTGTTCCAAGCTCCAAGTCCCTTGGTTGCTCCAAGTCACCGAACTGCCATTGTTCCCTTGCAAGTTCATTATCTCCAGTACCACTGAGAAATGAATCTCCAAAGCCAGACTTCTTAAAGTGCATATCATCTTTCCAGCAACAGCCTTTGCTCCTTTCCATGTTAACCTCTCCTAACCTGTTTTCAGTCTTGAACATGCCATGACATTTCACATATGATTTGTGTAAAGAGTTTCTCTTTGTTTCTTGTTGTCCTCCATGATGGAGTATAGCTACGTTGAGCATCAATACCAAAAGCAACACAACTGATGTGGAGAGAGAAACTGGTTAAAACTTGAGGTCTGAGAGTCCTCATTAACATGAAAGTAACAAAGGCCCATTTACAAACTGGAAGAGTCGGAGGTTGCAAGTGTGTGTTCCATTCTACTGTCAGGCACCATATGGGGAGATTTTTTTTCAAAATAACAGTCTACTTGTCAATATTTGATGTTCTTCCTATACAACAGTTGATCTTCAGTGACTATAAGAGAATTATTTCTCATGTTTGTTTTTTTCCCTAACATGACTATAAAGTTCCATTTGTTCTGTAAAATGACTACTTGATTCTTAATTATTTGGTATCAGGACTTTCAAAAAAGAAAAGAAAGATCAACAAAAGAAAGATCTAGGAAAGAAAATTCGTTTTGAAATATGAAGAACATTACTCTGTCTTTTGAATACTATTGTATGCCAAAAAAAAAGAAAAATCATAGGTACTTTTTTGTTAAGCATAAATAGATAGATACAGTAAATTAAAGCATTGGTTTAAAATGGGAAATTTTGTTGATGTTAGATTGCTAACAAAAAAAGAGATGTGGCCCATGGCTGTTGTAATTCTCTTTGTGCAACTCTGAGTATCATTGGCGACACTTCTTTTGCCTTCCCGCTAAGCTAGCAGCCATTTGTCACTTCCAGCTTTCACTTGTTGCATTTATTTTAGTGAAACAATATCAATTTTAAAATGTCATAAGAAATTATCATATTTTCTTCTGTTAATGTTTTGTGAATAATTAATTCAACAGTCAAGACCCTGTGAGGAATTTTTATCAGATTTATAAGCTCTCAGAATAAGGGGGTTTAGTGGAAATGCTATCTTAAATTAATTATATCAGTGCTAGCAGGCACCACTATATAGTAATAGTTTATGAAAATTCCTAGATACCAGTAGATTACATCAATTGTAATATGACTTTTTGTGTTATGTTCTAAAAATACTCATAATTTTTAATGGGTTCAATGTGACTTACATAAAAATCAGCAGAGGACACCAGGAGGCAACTTGTGAGAAAGCATTAGCAGTCACCACAGACTGATTTGGGTTCAACAGTGCTTTCTGAATTGCCACTGCATTTAGTCATGCTATTTAATTTTTTTTATTTTTTCTTTATCCTCTCTCACCTGCCCCTGCCAACTGACATGCCAGAAAACAATTCTGTGTCTCTAAAATCCACCTAGCCACAAAGGTAATACTGCTGGCTGACAACTACAAAATGGTAAAAAGTTTTCACAAAAAAACTCAACCACTTTTGATACCACAGAAACAAATGTTAAGACTAGATTCAGCTTTCTAGCATAGAGTTGGAAACTTCTAGTTGTAAGGGACCTTTGGAAATCTCTATTGCAACTTCATCTCAAAGCAGATTTAATTAGATCAGGTTGCAAGGGACGTTGTTCAGACAAGTTGTGAGTATCACCAAGGATGGAGATTCTACCTCTCTTGGACACCTGTGCCAGCTTCTGATCATCCTCACAGTGAAGAATTTTTTCTGATCCCTAATCAGAATTTCCCTTGGCCTGCAGGATGCACTTTTGCTAATACAGACTGTTATGTAGAAGGTCTTCTATCCAGCAATTACTCACAGCTGACTCACATCCAACAGGTCCACCAAGACCTCCAGATTCTTTTCTCCTTCAGTGAAAAGCAGCCCTACCCTGCAGCTTACTGGTCACCTTACTCAACTAGGTATGGCCCACAAATTTAGCTCACAGAATTACAGAATCACAGAATCACAAACGGGTCAGGTTGGAAGGGACTGCACTGATCCAATGTCCCTGCTCAAGGAGGGTCATCCTAGATCATATCGCACAGGATTGTGTCCAGGTGTTTCTTGAATAACTCCAGTGAGGGAGATTTCACAATGTCTTCGGGCATTCTGCTCCATTGTGAGGTCACCTGCCCAGTAAAGAAGTTCTTCCTCATGTTCAAATGGAACTTCCTGTGCATCAGTTTCTTCCTGTTGCCTCTTGTTCTATTGCTTGGCCCCACCAAGAAGAGCGTGGCTCCATCCATTTGGCAGCTGCCTTCAGATGCAGTGACTGGTCTCCAAGTAGACCCTGTGCTACTGATTACAACCCTTGGGGATCTGCCATTCAGCCAGTTTTCAGTCCACTTCACTGTCTGCTCATTCAGTCTACACTTCCTGAATTTGCCTGTGAGGACCATAGAAAGCACAGACTATATGTATATTTCAGGAAGAGATGAATTTTAGATTAGAAGTAACAGTTTCACACCACTGGCTGCAGCACTAATTTGCCTCAGCACAACTAGATGCTGCCCCATGTACCCACTTCCCAAGGGTTCCTCTTCTTTCTGTCTACAACCAAGTGTGATTAGGTCCATTTCTTAATGCTCAAAAAGACCATTTTAGCAATATGCAATATGTGGAATAACAATCATATCTTACTCAAGATCATCTTTCTTTGGACAAGCTCACTGCTTACACTAGTAAGCATAATCCCAATACCTGTAAAAATGCTAAGACCATATCCAGAGTGATGCCCTTTTCCTGCACAAAGCATATTTTCTTCCTGTGCCACTGCAGCTGACTACTGCAAAACAGGAATAGGACTTGCCTGAATTTATAGCCCAATTAGGTACTCAGTATAAAATTCTGCCCCAGATGAAGTAAATGGAAAAAGCCTAGCTAGTAAGCCCTAACATCTCAGCTTGTTCTTGAGTTTACAAAGCTGAAGGAAGGCAGAGAGAGAAATTTCTACAGCTCTTGATTTAACCTAGACATACATAAAGATATCAGCGTAATCAACACTGTAGCTAGAAAAAATACCTTTACTTTCTTTGACTGACTTAAGAATAGTTAGAGGTTCTAGTTTGTTAAGGCCAGCACCACAAATCTGAGAAGAACCCCCCACAAACATAAAAAAAATATAACACATTTTAAAATTTGAATATTCACAATAAATATTCTTATCTCTCTAAAATCTTCTACAAGTCTGCTACTCTAAATTTTAATGTCAGTGAAAATATATTTTTATAACTTTCTCTTTTCACTATTTTGAAAAGAGTGGGAACAGGCTTCAGCATTTGCTGAAAACATGAACAGTTGTATTACATCTTAGTGTAAAGGTTCTTTAGGCTACAATTCTCAAAAAAACTCTTTGAAATTTGGGTGTTTTTTACCCTTTTAATGCATTAGAGCAAAAAAATTGTTTAAAGCACCATGCCATTATTTTAGAGCTAAACAGTTAAATGTTTTATACAGGAACATCAAAACCATATATGCTTCAAAAACCCAACATTTTTTAAATGGCTTTCAAATAAAACAATTTATTTATGCAATTAACAACAACATGCAATTTCTAATAATTAGCCGATAATAGTTATCTACAAAGTACTTTATGGAATTGCCTTCTGAAGTGCATTTATTCTGCAGGGAACCACTGAAAATTAGACTATAAAATTACTACAAAATGTCCTGCATTAACAAGAATTCTCTGTATTTTGTTTCTCCTACAGATTTATGGACTTGAATATTTGTAAACATTTGTTCTATCACCTCACATTTATAAAAAAGAAATAAATATTGCAGCAGCTTTTTCTGAAAGATTGTATTTGAACTAACATTATTCAGCAAAAATAAGTGAGAGTATATTCATATTGCAGTGTTGCAAAATGTACACTTCAAAAACTAGCTGTTAATTTGTTTTCAAATTATAATAAGTTTTGGGCATTTTAATGACCTTATGGCTCTTAAGCTTTTTGAGTTTGCACTTCTGAGCTTTTTCTGACAAAATAAAAAGGCATCTGAAAACAGCATTCAGGAGAAAGTTCAATCTTTCACCTGATTTGAGACTCCTGGATCTAGAGCTGAAGTCCCTTGCTAGTTTACAATAAAGCCAAGAAAGCTGAGAGTGGACTTATATCAGTCAGTTGGGTGCTTTCAATTCAGTGAGGTTTATACAGCTCCATTTAAAACAAAGGTTCCACTTTACTAAAGTCCAGGAACAAAAGACCACTACAATCTCTCCTTTTGCACACAGGTGAAAGAAGAATTAGTCTACTACTCTGAGTTCCATTGACAGGAGTACACTTTGGAAAAAACGGAAAGATCTTTTTTGCAATTTTCTTTTAGTTATGGCTAATGGTATGAATGACTGCTAGAAAGGGCCAGAGGGCTTTTTCCTGACCTTGATAAGCCAGTATCATTAAAACACAGAAACATTTTGAAATTTACATTGAAGTATTTATCTATATCTGGATAAAAAGAATTTGTTTTCTGTGCTCTCAAACATATATGTCACTGATCTACGTGGACTTCTGGAATTTACTTCTAAGCAGGGCTCTGCCTGTTGTACAATTGGGCCTACTGTAGACCAGCCAACAGGTTTTCTTGGTATTAAAAGATATGCTAATCACATTGCAGACTTTGAAGGACATACTTTATTTATTTATATTACAACAGAAAATATTCTTTAAGTGCTCATGCTGCTGTGTGCCTGCCAGCTCAGGAAGGTGGTGAAATACCATCCAGCCCTAGAAGGAACAGCTCAGATAAAGCCAACAAAAGCAAGTCAGTAATGTAAAACTGAGAGTTAAACTTTACTTTGAAGACAACAGGGACTAGTGATGAGCTGGTGTAGCTATTAAGACCGATTCTTGAACTGGTTCCAATTAATGTGAACTTTCTCTGCCTTAGAGGACATAGCTTCTGATCATATGATAAAATCTCTCAGAATAGTTGATGTAGAAACTAATAATTATGAACTGGGACTTCAGGGCAAAAAGATGGGTCAAGGAGAAGCATATACATTTCATCAGAAAGGCAAAAAAATGGGAAAATAAAGTGAAAATATTTGAAAAAGTCATAATGAAAGAAATTTAAGAATGAAGTGACAAATGTAGAGATAAAGAGGTAAATAGTATTTTATTTAGTAAAATTATATAACTGTTCATCAATTCATCTTTTAGAGTATTTATTTTGGAGCTATCTTTGTGCATTGGCAATATTCCTGGTTTTTCTGACAATGGTTATGACTAATGTGGCTTTAAGCAAGGGGAATGAAAGGGAATTCTTAAGATGAAGTTCCTCCATTACTGTGGGAGTTACCATAATTTCGTCTCACTTGAACCATATAAACATGGTTTGCATGATAACCTTCACATTCTTCCAACAATTGCTCTGTTTTCCTTGTTGATGACACATCTGGGAAAGCAACAATGTGCCTGTGAGATCTTGGGACTCCCAGACTCTGTGCAAATTCCTTCGGAAAGTATTTCTGAATAACTTTCACTTTCTAAATGTCCTTAATTTTCTAAGAACAAAGGCCATTTATAATACAAAAAGGTAGTACCTGACTACTCTTTAGTCTTACTTAGGCCAATAACTGACAAACTGAAAAATTACTGGAACCAAAAACCTGTTTATATGACATACACTATATTTTGTTCCCAGTCAATACACCAATCCTGTCATCTATTACTACTAACCAAATGGGATGAACTAAATGTAGTAAGTGCAAGTAAGTGTAATAAATCCTTGTGTTGGTAACTCTGAAATATGTCCGACTACAAATTCTCCCAATTATCTGTCCTAGAAGGTGGATTTCCCACTGGTTACTTAGAGACCTAATTTAATATCCTTGCTCCTATAAAAAACACCAGAAAATGGTTAGCTCCAAGAAAGTGAGTTTCAGCACATAACCAAGGTGTCGGTTTCACCAGAAGCTGAGACACCAATATTTTACATTTTCATATAGTCCAGCCAGGGCAGATACCAATCAGCTAATTCTGTACATCTGAACTTTAGCTTTAGCTTCAAAACTTCCTGTGGAGCCCAAGAGGGAGAGGTGAAGTCAAGCATTTTATATTTGGTCCATTCGGAGTTCACAAGACCTCTTAGTATCAATGTCATATCTAAAGCTAGTTGACTATAAAATCCCCCAAATATGGAAGGCACTTAAGACCTTTTTAAAAAAGAAAAAAAAAAAATAGTCATTGTAGTCATTTATCCCAGCCACAAATCTGTGGTATATTTTCTCTGTGACCTAAATTGTGGATACAATTACTTGAAAAGGTAGAAACAAGCAAAAAAAAAAAAAAAAAAAAAAAAAAAAAAAAAAAAAAAAATGGTGCCACAT
>JAWWTY010000077.1:68015391-68136093 GCA_035222235.1 Margarornis squamiger | reverse complement strand
AGATCAGAACAAAAGGCTCTGGCTAAAGCTGTTAACATCAGGATATGCATATCCATTGTGCCTTTTGTTAACCATCTCTACTGACACTAAGCTCCAAGCTTTTTAGGAAGGAATTCCAACTGAGTTTTGAAACTATAACAAGTTGTAATTCTCTCTATAAATCCTTTGTGGTGTGCAGTGTAATGTGCAATATCTCCTAAGAGTATTTTTCCAAGCCTATGTAGTGCATTCCTGTTTGGTAATGCTACAGTAACTGACAAATAGAACTATATTAAGCGATCAGGTATAATGTCTTCAAAGAATGTTTTTTGTTGGTTTGTTTGTTTATGCAAAGTAGTGTTTTGTTTTTGTTCTCCAAATATTGATATATGAGGATGGATGTTGGTGTCCAGATGACAGCTTCATAATAGCATGATAGGTGTAAGTTATGATCCAGAATAATGGACTCTGGATTTTTACTATCTCAAAAAAAAAGGTTACATCTCCGATGATGTATGAACTGTTTGCCTGCAGCCATTTCGTCCCATGTATAACCATGTAATTCGTGTACAGCCTGGCTTAAACTGGGAAATATATTGTCCTAGTATATGCAATATCCACTGGCAACCTGCTGTGGTCTTGACTGGGAAGGCTTCACTTTAAGTTCTGTATGTATGTTAATCAAAACCCAGTTTCCAGTTATTTCTCTGATCAGTTTAAAATGTGGTTAGCCAGCTATTTTGTGCAGCAGTTTAAAATATGACAGTAGTCTGATTTCAGGGTTACAGATATTTTTCAGTACAAGTGAACATTTCGTTAGAGATGCAAAGTGAATCTATCTTGTACAAGCATAGTATCATTATTTCTCTTTGAATGTCAAGGAAAAAAATTTGAGTTCTTGTTCTTCATATACTCCATTTGGTTGATTGTTAGTATATGATGATATGAATTCCTGTGATCTTAAAGGAAATATGACAACTTCTTGGCTGCTTTTCAACTAGTAATTTTTAAAATTGATTTGGATGTTTGCAAAATAAATTCAAATAGCTTCTAAAACAGTGTAATTTTTTTAAATATTGCTCTTGAATCTTTCTATCAAGAAGTAATATTGCTTAGTTGTCTAGATTTTTAGCTGATTTACAATGTTATGCTCACATAAAGATTATTTAATGTGTTTTTGTAGAAGAATTCAACTTCTATTTAACTCATGTACTGTGAAAATATGGCTAAGATGGTCCCTCTTCCTGTCCTTTTAGGTAAGCTGGTAAAAATAATCTTGTTTTACCATCAGAGTGAATGAAACTCTTTCGTATCGTGTATGTCAGTGGAAGGGGATGTATCACATTGAGATTTTCTTATATTTTCCTATTTTTATAGTTATGCTCGATTTTCAGTGAGAACTGGATATGCCTAGGGAGCAGAAGCTGTCAACAGAAATTTGCTTGTCATACTGGTCACAGTTCTGAGAATAAGAAAAGAATTGAAATTCCTTTCCTCTGGAGCGAAGCAATATTTTAAAGGATTGTAGAAGTTAGTAAGCAAAGCATGGTGTTGAACCTGATTTCTAATTTCACAAATGAAATTAAAAACATTGCATTTTTTTAGCAAATGGATAAAAAAATCTTCTTAACTTTGAGTATCCAGTATGAATCTAGACATTCTGACTTTGTTCATCCTTTTCCACTAGTAAAGGTAAGAGACAAGAACTACACAGGCTCTTCTTTACTATTCCAATCTGTCTCCTGGCAGTTCACTAGGATGAGTTACGAAAAGCCTAAGCCCATTTCACTTTTTCTCCATGCACCCATGGCACTTGTTCTGTATTGAGGTGATCTGTGTTCTACCTGCTTGTCAAAACTGTTCTTGTTATTTGGCTTTACCGTTTCTGAAACATGAAGCTGACAGCCATTATTTTGCCACTATTCCATAAGAAATGTTTTAGCAAAAAGGAATTGCTGCTTGAAAAGTGTTTTCATTCAGAGAAAGAAGTCTAAAATCCATCCACAGGAGACTGTTGGTAAGAATGCAAAATGGATTCCTGCTGCTGTGTTACATTTCTGGGAAGAAACAGAATTCAGCCAAAGTGTACTTCTCCTTTTCAGGAGAAAGATTCTGTTTTGATATTATTTGCCAAGTAACTTAAATATAAAATTTTTATTTTTTATTAAAAAATAAAGTGAATAAATGTGTTTTCTTCTAAAAAACTGATTTTTTTTTTTCCTTTTGAAGTTTCTCCTTTCAATTCAGAAAGTAATTTTCTTTTTTTGAACGCTGTGGTTGAAATACTTTTTCTTAGTGTCCTGGATTACAACTCTTTGTACTTCAGACGAATGGTGATGTTTCATGTTCCTCAGGTGAGCTGCGTGACTGAGCACAGCCCTTCCCTTGGCAATTCCTCCTTCAAACAGCCCTTCCCATTTTCCTGGCAAACAAGGCTGTTGAGTTGTCAGCAGGGAGGTACCTTTTCCACCCTCTGATCCTGAACAGGTACATTGTATATGGAAGTGTAAAATTTGAGGTTATAAGATGTTACTCCATGATGTTCTGGATGATAGCATTAGTTTTAGGAGTTAAACCTCAGCTGGTGACTGCCTACAGAGCCAGTGGTAAGGAGTAAGGCCACAGATACAGTTACCCCATGGAGACATTTTGGGTAGGTGCAGCAGTGGGTCCAGCCTGCTGCTGTTCAGCTTTGGGCACTACTTGGCACTGCCCAGCCTGGCAGCGTCTGTGTGCTATGACCCTACTGATAATGATAGATCTGGTGGGCTTGGCAATATTTTCTCTTAACTGTCTTGTTTAGCTTTCTCTTCTCACCTTGTTCTCCCATGGCTGATACCACAGTAGGCTCTATCAGAAATCCCTCTTTGCTGTGTAAACCCACTGGTGGGAGTTCCCATGTGGTGCTTGTCTCTTCCTTGAGAATGCTTCATTATGTTGTGCAATTACAGCTCCAAAATTCATCTTGCCTAGTCCCAGCAGGGCAAGGTCCAGGTCACTAGTGCTGCAGTGGCATTGGAAAGAAGCAGCAGGTCCCTTTGCTGCTCAGTCTTTCCTGAGCCCTGGCTCTGCTGCAGCTGTGCCTTGGGGCAGAGATTGTAGAGTAGCCGGGGCAGGCAAGGGCAGTATGTCACTACAAGCTTTGCAGTATGAGGGCCAGGAGGTGGAGCCGCCATTTGGATCTCACCTAGCCTGGCTGTGGTGGAAGCCAGTCATCCCAGGTGGGTAACAGAAATAAGTAGCTGTGCCAGCATTGAAAGTAGCGGGAGCTGCTCCTGCATCACTTCCTTTCCTACTGCTTGAAGCACTGTCTCAGTGAGAGTGATGGCAATGCCTGGGCTTTCCCTGCACTGGGGCCTGGCAGTGTATAATCTTAGGACTGATGGTTCATTTGTGCCTGTGGAGCCCCTTTAGCCAGGAGATGTCGCAGCTAAAGTGCTTCAACACTGGTGCCCTCATGTCATTAAGAAACCCTTGTTTAGCCACATCACATATTTTAAAGGCATTATCCTATAGCAAAGTAGTGGTAAAAGTCTTGTTGCATTATAAGATCCTGTTATACATGTACATTACAAGCTGACCATTTAGTTGGAGTTACATTGTGGAAGCTATAATTTCACAACTTGAAATTTGGCAATATGTATCATCTAATGGGACACTCAACTAAGAAGATACTGTTCAGCCTGTATGTGTATATAGTTTGTCTCTGGTGTATATACAGGTTGTCTCTTACTGTTTTATTTTTTTCAGCATTTATCCAGATAGCTGTAGGTAGGTAGTCCTCTGTGCAGATTCAGGTTCTACCAATGTAATATGTAAAGACACTTTTCATTTTGAACCTTATCTTCAGATTGAACACTGGACATAATGACTTCCAGCATCCAAATTGGCTTGTTTTAGTGATGACAGCATGCTTGGGGGATGATGATAGCTGGGGTATGTATTTTTGTAAGGGGAAGGAGGATCAGCATTACTGGGAGAGGGAAATGATAGTAGCAGGAAGCAGGCCAGGAGGCTGATGTTTCTCTAGCAGATCGTTGTTTGGTTTAATCAATCTGAATCTATATATTTGTGTATCTTTGTAATGCCAGCCTGTATGGGAAGTGTCAGATGTTTGAGTTATTATGAACACTGTAGCGATAAGAGAAATCTAAATGGTGAACATACAAGTTTCAGCCCTTCAAATTGCTGCTGTACTTGTAGATGTGGTGCATGAGGCAGTTTTTGGCTGTTAAAATTGTAAACCCCTTTGGTGTTTAGTTTCTGTAGAACCATGAAGGCTGTAGAACAGGTTGATATTGTGAACTGTTGGAGTTGCAGCTACCAGTATGATCTTAAACACCTGTTTTGTACATCCTGACAAAGATTGTGATTACACTGTGTATTGTTCTATGCAACTGTTTTAGGTTGTTTTTTTTCCCCCCCAAGAACTTTTTGATTGCTTTGGCAAGTAAGTTTGTGTTTTATAGATGGATTTGTTTTATCAATTTTCAGGAGAGAGCCTTTGCCTCAAAAGTGGGCCACTACTCATATGAAGAAAGGTGGTGTTACCTACGGCTTTGGGTGCTTCAATGATTGTTATGTGGTTGACTTTACCTGAAAATCTGAGCATTGTTTCTCTGATTGTCACCTTGTTTCCGTTCAGAAATCAGTTAGAAAATTGATCTGCGAACATGGCAAGACTGCAGGAGGAAACAGTTGTATTTCTGGTTTTGCCATAGTGATGCTATGTGTAATTGGTTCACTTTTTTTCAACATCAGCTTTTCATTGAGATCTCTGTTTCTTTAACTCAAGTCATGAATTTGATTTCAAAAAATTATCTTGCAGCTCCCAGTGAAATAGATACTGATCAAGGTGTTGGGTGTTTTGAAAAGTCAGCTCTCAGGACTTTCATGCTGTGGATGCAAAATTCGTGTTTACTTTTCAGCTTAACCACCCTAAATATGATTCCCCTCTTATTTTCAAAACAGTCAATTTTGCAAAGATGGTGTAAAAATAAGAGTTTGTACTGTGCTGCTAAGCACTGCAGAACAGCCTAGAGTGAAATATTAAATCAGATTAATGTCTTGAAAAAGTGCAGTAGATAAGACTAGAACCTGCATATGAATGAGGTTTAAAACCAATTACTGAATAGAGGCTCATTGAGGAGCAACAGTCTGTTTCATTATTTGGATGAGAAAGCATAGTAATAGGAAAAAAACCTGTGGTCAGATATAAACTATGCACTGTCATATACTTTTATGTCCATGGAACCAACAAGTTAGGGTTGGCAGACTCTTCAGTTTTGGTACTGTGTCACTTAGCTAGAGTTGGTAAATTTAGTATTCTCTATAGCTTTTCAATGTAGATGCTTTAATTAGTCTTAATCCAGGTGTTCTAATTTCAGTGCAGTGCTTGATCTGTATGGAGAGAGGATGTCACAAACCTAATAGGACAACTTAGGCACAGGAAAGTCATTGACAAAAAAAAGCAACCCCCTAAAAATTTCTTTTACCTAATGCAGGATAGAGGAGAGGTTACATACTTATTGATCTTAGTCATGACAAAATTTGACTGACAAGTGATGAAATTACTTCTATTTCTACTGACAGGAGGTTTTTCTGACAGCTCTGTGGAGTTTGTTCTTTGTTAATGTGACAACAGCTCTAATATAATTAAAAATATTTCTGAAATGCTACATAGAAATTAATTTCAAAAGGCAGGGAAAGATACTGAGGTACTTAATGTTATTTCTGCATGTTCAATTGTATTAAGAACATGTTCAATTTATTTTGAGTTCTGTTACTGAGTATTTTGTGCATTTTTCTAATAAAAAGGTGAATGTGTTCTTCAATAGACATGAAATTATCAGACTTGTGTTTTGGTTCATCTTTTTTCTTTCTCCTTCCCCTGAAATGAAATATGTCAAGATCAGATCAAAACCTTTTGCTTGTTACTGAAATTCTTGAATGTTTTCATTTTTCGTTTTTTTTAAATTAAGAATTTAAGTCTAGATTGTGAATATTATACCTGCAATAGCATGAACTGTACTTTGCTTTTGTTAGGTAATATTTTCCTTAGTAAGTGTTGATTAAGTGGGTATGTACTGTAGTTAATGGCTAGATCAGGACATGCAGAAGAGTATTTGATCATGTTAACATGCCTTAAAATACTGAAAATGGGAAAAGGAAGTAGCGTATTTGGTCAGTTACAGGTTTCTGTAAAGTGGGAACAGAACTGCTTGAAGCTTGTGGCACAACAGTTTGTATGTCTCTTGTGAGTGCTCATCTGCATGACCAAGCCAAAGTCCCTCGCCCTTGTGGAAAAATGGAAGCGCTACACTGCAGTGCTCCTCATTTGCTGTGGACCGGCTAGAAATGTAACTTTTTAGGGGAAGCAAGAGTGAACTTCGTACAATGTGTTCAGTGAACTTGTCAAATTTTCCAAGATACTCTTTATTTAGAGACAGACTTAAAAAGTGCAGTAAAACTTCAGCCTTCCACAACATACTTAGTCTTTGATTTTTAATGATGTTTTGACTTCCTCTGTCAAAGAGACAACTCTTTAGGGTTTTTTTCTGATATCCTTTTTTTTTTTTCCTTTTCTCCCCTTTAAGATCGTGCTGGAAGCATCAGTACTCTTGATTCCTTAGATTTTGCAAGATACTCTGATGATGGCAATAGGGAAACAGATGAAAGAGTAGCAGGTAAGTTTTCAGTATGATTTAGGAATCATAGACTGTTAATTTTACTGTTAGATGTTGTTTCTAGCATAAGTTTATTTAAATGAGCATTTCTGAAAATGACAAGACGTCGGTGTGGTGGTTTAACTAGTCACTTGATGGTACTGTGTTTTGGACGCTTCTGTTATAATAAATCTGAATATTCAACCAGGTGTGCTTCTGTAGGATTCTAAATGTCACTAGGATAGAAATGAGCAGTATACTTAAGAATCGTGCACAGCTTTTGACAACAGAACTGTATCTTGATACTGCCTACTGACTCCTACTGTTTAGCTGAAACATATGCTAAAATATTCTACATAGTAGTCTGTGATTACTACATGGCTGATAGCTTTCTGATGAAAAATTTGTTTCAAGCCATCTCAAATAAACATTTCCAATCCCAGAGCAAATTTGGGATTTACTCAGTTCCTTAAATCTTTTTTGCTGCAAGTCGAATTGTACTGCTTTTTTCTCCCATTTGATTCTTTAATGGTATAAGATTGGTTTAAAGAAGTGGCTTTTTTTGCCTCTTGTTCTGAACTTAGGAGCCTATGGCACTTTGAATTTCAGGTTATTTTATCTCACCAAAGGCAGAACCTTCTCTTATGTTTGAGATTATTTTAGTAGTCTCTTTTGCATGCGAACTGTGTTTCTCTAGTCCAGGTTTTTTCCTAAGTTCAGATATTAAGTTATTCACAGCTTCTATAGAGAAACCCAATAAAACTCTAGAAACTGCTGCCGCACATTGTCTACTTCTTGTTGGTTAGTACTATTTAAGAACATGAGCACATGAAAGTTGTGGATGCCGTGATTTTTGCTCACATAGTCAAGCTCTAGGAAAGCTGCTGTTCCATGCTGTTGTCTACTCTGAACCACCATGCTTTCTAGCAGAAGCACTGCCATGTTCTTAAGAACAAAAAGGCAGGTGAAACAGTTCTGTAAAGGATCTTGACTCAGAAAATTTTTCTCTCACTCAGTCTGAAATGGCAACCAGTATTGAACCAGGGAGAAGACACAAAAGTGGTGGGAAAATCTTATTTTTCTTACCTGGCCAGTGTTACTGAGTTAAAGGACTGGATTAAGTTCATGAACATGAAGCAAATTCAGGTATTTGGTGCTCTGGTCTAGAACAATAGAGACTTACTGTGCTTCATTTTATGTGGAAACTTCCAAATTGTTTTTACTATGTAGTTACTCTCTTTTTCAATAGATGTAGTCTGTTTCAAGGACACAATAGCTGGGAAAAGACAGCTAAACTTCTAAACAAATTGCTTAATTAACTCAAGTATTTGTGAATTGTGTCCTGGAATACAAGGAAGAAACAAGCAAATTTTGAGTATTTTACTTATTTTCATCATCTTAGTAGACTTTCCTGGTTTTTGTCAGTTTTTCTGAGCAATAGTATTACTGAGTGAGCTAGTTTGATCTGTGCTTGGAGCTGTCTTTAGCAACTGAATTGGATTAGAGTTGTTTATAGAAAGTCAGAATTGACATCCAGTAGAACCATTAATCTTCTGACAGAATATTAATAACAAAATATTGATTGCTTCCAGTATTAAGTGAATACTTAATTTAATATTTAATTCTAGGATATAATCTTACAATTGATGAATATTTTTGATGATTACAGTATATTGAACGATTTCTGTCATATGTAATTGACAAGAAAATTATGTCAGAGTATTTACATTACATTTCTGTGTCCTTTTAGAGATGTTTTTCAAATAGTAGTTAAAAAGTGACATAAGAACTTGAACAAAGCAAGACTGCATATTGTTTCTGGATATTTGTAAAGTTTTCCAGAATATCCTATTTCTACTCAGAATTCTGATTCATTTGTAATTGCTTAAAATATTTTGCCTCAATTCTGTTTAAAGCCATCTTCCTGAGCAATAAACTTCAAAATACTGGTAAGTATTTAATTTGCACTTGAAAAAATTGCGACTGTAAAGGTTTCAAAAACTTTGCATATCCAGTTCCTTCTTTGAACAAACTCTGGCTTATAACTTCTGCTTTTGAAGTAGTTCTTAGCTGAAGATGCACTTTGAAACTTAAATGGAAGTCCATTGTGCTTATTTCCTCTCAAATTTTTCCTTTTCAGTGAAGAGCTTTGACGCTTAGGAAATAAAATTGTAATCTGTTGTGAAAGCTTGAGAACATGATCTAATAGCCGTATTTTCCTTTTGATAGTTCTCAGATTGGGGTTTGAATAGTTTCTTTTGTAAACACTTTCCTCATTCTGTTATCTTTGTTTTTTACTGTTTGGACAGAATTCATGATTTTCATATCATTTCCCTAGTCAAATGAATGATAGGACATAAATGTGTAAATGAAACTGGTAAAGTGGTACTGAGTCAAATTACTTTAAAACTGAAGTTATATCCAGTTCATAAATACTTTCATGGCAGCATTAGAAAGACCCAAATCAAAAAATATGCATATAAATCATCCAGAGCTTCCATATTCCAGTTTCCCATTATGGATAGCATTCAACTTAGCTGCCATCTCTTCTATTTTACCAATCCAAAAATTTCTGGAAATAACTAGATCACTTCTTGTTTGAAATTGATGTCAGTATTTCAAAACTATTAGCCCAGTTCATGCCATCTGGCATTAGGATCAAAATCTGGCATAGAAGTAAACACGTTTTGAAGACTTTGTGTGAACTTTTCTTTTAGGAAGTCTTACCAAAGGAAGCCGAGTCTCGTCTATAATATTTCAGCTTGACTGAAAAGGTGCAAGTTGAGGATGTGCATAAGCATGACAAAACTAATTGCAATTTAGAAAATATCCATTTTCTTCATTATCTACCAGATCTTAATGAAAACGAGAGCTGTGTAACAATTTGGATAATACATTTGTAATCCACCAAGAGTTTAAAAAAAACCAAACTTGTATCTATCTTTGTGAGAAAAATCTTTTATTCAGTTTTAGTGAAGATACAAATATCTGTGAAATAAAGAAGTTTAGCAGAAAAAGGAAAGTCTCTATTTTATTTGCTTATAATAAAACCATGGTTTTCGTTTCTCACATTTTAGTTTAGAGGAAACTAAGATGTCTATGTTGACCAAGAGAAAAGGCCTTCTTCCCCAAAAACCAAGATAACTACCCCACTCTTTTAAATTTAGAACAAACTTTAATTAGGAAAATATATAGAAAAGGATAACAGTTTTAACATCTATCTATCTGTGAAAAAACCCAAATGAACAAAACTGTTTATAATCAACCCTTTGAGCGAAATTACAGTTTCTGCTCCACTTGGGCGCAATTGTATTTACGGGCAGCAGGTGGTGATGTCGCGCCTGGGCTGGCTGCGGGGTCAGCTCTCAGGGATATGCGGCAGAGGTGCCGGTGGGTCTCGATGATGGAAAACGTGGCAGTCCCGATTTGGCTCCCGTGGGATCGCTGGGGAAGAAAGACGATGTGGAAGCTTTTCCATGGTGCGGAGTAGGTGTGCTCCCGTCCTTTGTTAGAGAGGAGAAGCGTTGGCCCGGGGCCAGAAGCGGGGCAGCAGCAGCTTCTCTGCCGGTGTTGGCCCCGTCAGGGAAAAAAAGGGTCCGTAGCAAATCTAAGGCACAGGGTGCCCAGAGCTAGGGGTTGGAGAGCAGAAGAGGGGCCAAGCCAAGGAGAAGCTTCCTCTGAGATGCTTCCACCCCCAGCAGCAGCTGAAAGAAAAAAACAACGAACTGTCCAGCACACCGTAAGCAGAAAAAAACCCAACAAAACCTCTCTCCCTTCCCCTCCGACCCATTAGGCTGGAATCTAAGTGCTCAGCCATTCCTTTTGTTAGCTAACAATAGAAGGTTGGGCATTACCTTCAAACTCTGTGTTGATAGGAAAAAGAATTCTATCACAGATTCTGAAACTATAACAGCATCCTTACAGCTTTCTACTAGATGAAAACAACTTGTTCTGTAAGACTGAGAAGTCTTGAATCTGAACTTGTGTATTAGGTGCTTGAAACAGCTGGTACTAAGATAAACTCAGTATTGTAAGATTTATAAGGGTTAATAAATCTCCAAATGCTCATTTTCATAAAACAACCAGGGAACTGGAAACCTGTTTCCTTCCTGTGGAATGAGAGTAGGCCTAACTTGAAGTCAAAAACCCACAGCATTTGGTTTAAATAGATCATCAGACATTCGATCTAAGGAACTGAATCTTCTGCCACATCTTAAATTGACTGTGTACATAAGTATGCTTGTGATCTAAAACCCCTACTTTCCATAATTCAGAATCTTTATTATTGCCAACCTGTCTTTGACACCTACTGTTCTGATAATCTGATAATTTTTAAAAAACGTGTTGTGTTTTTAATGGTAATAAAATTAATTCTCATAGTCAAATTTCATTTCAGTCACTTGTATTCTCATATCTCCCTATATTAGCATTGATTTCTGACTTGACTATGTATCTGTGATTAGCAGAATGAAATACTGTCCCTGTCAGGATTTGAAGGGAGGAGACAAATTAAAAAACCACCACTTGATTATTTTTGCAAATTTCATTTATCTAAACTTGGGTTCACAGTTTCTGCTTTTTATAGACCCTTTTGTTTGCATTTTTTAATAATTACTGTAACTTGTGCATAATCAAAAGCAGAGGAAAATCTTAAAAAAACCCCCATCAAATAAAAAATGAGAACTCAAAAGGCATCTGTACAACAATCACATGCTAACATTGTGTGTGCAATTTTTTCATCCTGCAAGCGGGTCTGGTTTCATCTTCCGAATTCCTGTCTCAGGTCCTGTAAAGCAGTTGTAAGCCTCTTGAATTTCCTTCCAGGTTGGTGGTCTCCAAGGGTTGAACCTGAAGACAAGTCTGCCAGTCTCATTAACTTAAAAGCATTAATAAGGCTGCCAAGTCAAGTGTTGGCTTCCCACTATTACAGTGACAAGTTCTCTGTTACCTTGCTCATGAACTCTTGTGCTGGTCTTAATCTTTGTAGTGTGGGAGTCATTTCTCATGCTGTAATACAGTTTTCTGATTCAGGTCTATTTGTATTATGTCCTGAAGTGTTTCACAACAACTGTAAATAAGGTCGCTTTTCTGTTTAGTATTTGCATCAGGAAAGTGGGAATTGGGAAACCTCAGGTCCTTAAGAACGTTTGTGATAGTGGTTTCATTGCTAACTATTGTCAGAGAATTTAATTTTTTTCAAATTGACTCAAAATGTATATACAAATACGTCAAATGAAATGGGATGTCATAACATGTTTTAGAGGGCATGATTTAGAACATCTGGAGTTCCACATTTAGTTTGCATAGAGGAAGAACTCAGAATGGCACATCAAGGACCAAACAACAAAGCTTGTAACTCTGAGAAAAAACAGGGGCCCTTGGTACTTCAGAGGAGGACTGCTTTTGAAAGAAAATATCTGAATGCCATATAACAAAACACAAAACTACCCTTCTAGTGTTGTCTGAAAGTACTACATAGTGAAGTATACAAGAGTCTGGCAAGATATTTCATGCATAGAGTGTAAAATTCTGGTATAATGTGAAATAATGCTGTTTGTACAAAGGCAAGTACTGAAAAATTTTAGAAATACTGTTTACTTCTTCAACTTTTTGTCCTTAGCCCAACAAGACTGCTGTTTGTGTAGATTTTGACTCATTCTATCCCAAATCGCAACTTGTTTTCTATAGGTATCTTCTCAGTCTATGATCCAATAACTTCTTACGTAGTTAACAAATATGAGTGAATAGAATAGGACCCTTGAACAAACTGCACTTCTACATTTCAAAGCTCAGCAGACAAGTTACCGACTCCTGATATGTACGTCTCTTTTAAGGTGTATTAAATTAGCTTCATGAAAACTGAAACATTTTAAAATGGCTGATCTGAAAATGTTGATCTAATGCCTGGTTGGTTGCTTGAAAGATTAACTTCTTGAGTAAGTCTAAGTACATTTTTTTTTAGAATGGTAGCTGCAGTGATGAGAGTTCTTTTTATAAATAAGCAAGGAGAACCATTTAAATTTGTCTACCCTAAGGCAAACCATATTGTTCAGAAATGCCCTTTCCTTGTATGAAGATTAATAACCGTTAAGGCTCTTAAATATTTGTTCTCTGCTTTACTAATGTAGAGGAGTATCAGTTTGGTGTCTGCAGTAAAACTTCTGTGCATCGTTCTTAAGGAGTGTCACCTCCTTCACCGAGTGCTATGAGTTCGACATGTTATCAATTCACTTGAGCATGAAGTTAAACTTTAGCTGGCTTTCTCAATGCTTTTGAAGTTGTAACTTCTCCAGGGTACTTCAGCTGTGTAAAAGGAGGAGAGGGGTAGAGAGATCAGGTCATTACCTTAAAAGTCAGTACTTGATAATGGTTACAAAGAAAGGGGTTAGAAGTTGTCTTTTTATTTAAAAATAGTTTCTTTCATTAGTACGCATGTTGAGTTAAAAATCATTATAGATTTTTTGCAGAAGATACATTTCAGTATAACTTCTAAAATAAAGAACTTTAAATCATAATTTAACATTTGATTGAAATGGTGTTGTAGCTATTTATGCTTATATAAAAAAACTACAAACAAACTTCTTCAAATAAAAGCTAAATTTGTAACTGACTCGAAATCAACAAGATTTGGATGGTGGGAATTATAATGGTGGCATTATTAAGACTAGATGAGGTACAACTGTAACAATGCTGTGTTGTAGCAGAATTCTGTGGCTGGAAAGTGACAGCTTCTCAAATATACTATGTCCCTAATCTTCCACTTTGTGACAGAGAATCATGCAGCAGAGTAATCTACTTTTAAGGCTGAATGGGTAAAGTCCTAATGGCTTCTAAGAATTTTCAGCGTCATCACAGTTCAATAAAAATTAATTCTTGCCGTCTGACATGGGTTTGTCTGACATGAGTTTTGTTGCCTTTCTATGCCTTTAGACATGTCTTATTCCTATTTTCCTTAATGGGTTTTCTGAGCTTTTACAGTTTGCATTGTTTTTCTAACTTTTTTTATTATTTACATCATTCTAGTGCAGGGCACTCCTGATCTGCAACTGTTCTGGTCTTTGAAAATATTTTACAAGAGTAAAATGTTAACACATAGTCAATTCCATCAGAAAAATTACTTGCGTTCTTTACAATTTTCAAAAACTAACAAATTAGTACTTTACAACTTAGAATTGTAACTAAATAACTCAAATGCAAGGAAGTGCTAAAATTAGGTGCTTTACTATGAGAGCATTTTATAACTTTGTTGCACAGAAGTATTTGCAGATCAGCATTGCTGAATACTAGAGAGATTTTACATATTTTATTCCTTGTATCCTCAGTTGCGCTTTTGTATTGCTGCAGTAAAATTCTGTGCATCAAACAAGTTACTTTCATGTAGCAAATGTGGTGTACTGTAGTTACCCCTTTAGTTTGTATGGATAAATGCAAACTGAGTGAATCTTTTTTCCATGTGTGCTAATTATCAAGTCTTAGTAACAGATGCTCAAAAGAGGAAACAGTTTTATTTACAGCCTTCAGTAACATTTCTTACAAGTAAGACCCAATGCAGTATTTCTGCCATGCATTGTCCTCTGTGTAAATAGTTCAAAAATCTGCATTAAAGTGTTTCCAGGCAGTGATTAAAGGTCTCATTGATACTTTCTAATTAAAAGCAGTTACAACATTTTTAGTTTTGCATGGGAATAAAGTAGACATTAAACTATTCTGAATAGGTTATCTAAGTTCAGCGTGGTAGCTGTTCTGTGCTCCTCTCTTCTAGGTAAGAGTCCTTCTTTCTGTATATTTTGTGATTAGATTAATCTGAGAATTAATGAAATGCATGTATTTATCTGGTAATTCCTTGCATAGGTTGCCTTAGTTGCTCTAATTTTAAATGGCTGTAAAAAGAACATTTGCTTTATGTTTTGCAAAAGTGCAGGGTTTTAGAACATGAAGCCACCATATACATGACCTCAGCATCAAAACACATGAAATCCCAGTGCAAACAAAGCACTACTGGCCCATTTTGGAGGAAACACTGGAAAATGAGAAATACATAATATAATACATACAGCAAGCAGAGGAGTGGAGAGGAGAAGTAGGTGATAACAAGCAGCTAGAATTAAATATTTTTTGACTCTAAAGCGGATTCTAGATCTTTAAAAGCATTGAAGAATCTAGAATCACTGTAAACTTGAAAAATGGAATGAAGGCTTTTTATGTTTCAAGGTTTTTTATAAGTACTATAGAAGAGCTGCATTTTTTGCCGCCCCCCACCCCCCTTTTTTTTTTTATGATGTGCATCAACTGAATTCAAAATCTTAATCAACTCTAGGGTATTCCTAATGCTGTACTATTTTTAAATAGATACTTAAAATTATTTTCTGTGGTACAATAAAGTATTTTTCAAAATCTCCCCTTTAAACTGCTAACATTTTGGGAGCATAATATTCTTTTCCAAAAAAGAGTCTGTAGTCTTAATGGGGCAGTACATTCACTTCATGGTTTAAGCTTTGCTACACGGAGACAGCTTCCTCTGCTGACAGCACCTATTTTCTTCATTTAGATATGTGCTCTGGTTGCCCACATGCTCCCTTTGCCCCAGGAAATCAAAACATTTGACAATATGAGCACCCAAGTATTATCCCAAAACGCTACAGCAAGTCCTTGTCAGACAGCTTGAAATTTTGATTTAGCTAACTTAAGGGCAATGAAACTATGGAAAATGTTCACCAGTTTGCTTTCAGACCAACTCTGCTGCATGTGTTCATAAATTCCATAAAGATTGCATGCTTTCTGTTTAATACAAATGGTATATTTTTTTCACACCCATCCTTGCTTTTTATATTTTATTTTTGTTTCCCTTGCCTTGGTTGGATGCCTGTGTGTGTTTAATCCAAATCCCTGTCCAGTCCTGGAGTTTGAACTACGGAAAGCCAAGGAGACCATACAGGCCCTTCGAGCCAACCTGACTCAGGCTGCAGGTGGTGTACATAAACCTTTTCTTAAGTCTCTACTTTGAACAATGTAGAAATGTTTGAGCTCGTCCTTTGTGCGAGAGTAAAATTTAGTTACTTTTTTTTTCTTCCCCAGAAAATGAAGTTCCTTTGCAGGAACGAAAAAATTATAAATCAAGTCCTGAAATTCAGGTAGGTGGCTGGTGATAACTGACCTTTACATGGCCTTTATGATGGGTATACTTCCATTGTTGAAATGAAGATGAACGAAAGATATAGTGTCTTGTTTTCCTTTTTCTCCAGGAGCCAATCAGACCTCTTGAGAAAAGAGCTCTAAACTTCCTAGTTAATGAATTTTTATTGAAGAATAGTTACAAGCTTACATCAATAACATTTTCAGATGAAAATCATGATCAGGTAAAGTTTGCTTGTGGTTGGTTTCTGGCTTTTTTTTATGTGTCTGCTTTCCATATTCTGATCTTGTCATAAACTCAGGTGAATTAAAATTACTTCTCCTAAGCATGTATTTCACTTCATATATATATGATTACTGTAAAAGTTAAATATGTTAGTTAGCATTTTCATATATAAAGCATCAGCAGTTTGAGGAGTATTTTCCCAAAAACTGTAGGAAGGAGATGGTGCTTGTGTTCTTTAAAGGATGTAAAACAAGAAGTGAAGTACTGTGAGTTATAGGTACTTTTTCCTTGAATTCTGATGTAACAGATTCAAGGATCTGGATCTTGAACATAATTTTTTCCTTAAATCGTACTCAGTTGATTTGTTCCGTATATAAAATTTACTCATTGGTTGTCATCTCCTGGGCATATATATGAGTATACTTAATGACCTCATGTCATTGAATGCAGTATTGAAGAAGCTCTCAATAATAAGGTGTTAGGTCTTTCCAAACATAGCTAAGATGATCAGTTTTATGTCTCAATTGACCTTCATTTGATGAGAAAAATATCTTCAAACGTTTGGAATGTTCTAATTACACTGACTGCTAATGGATAAATAAGACACCCAGTAAAGTCAACATTCAATACATAGATGCATCACAAAACTGGAATATTTCAACTGAAAAATTAGATACTGAATTTCATCCAGTTCTATCTCTAACCGGTCACCCTCTATTTTTCCATGCATTTCATGTCCTAATCTGTAAAGCAAATAGGTTGTTAAATGAAATTTCCGAATTACCAACCTCCACTTAAGTTATGAGTTGAATGGTGCTAGATTTCATACAAATACTTGTGAGAATACAGCCTCCAAAAGAGAAGGGATAAGTAATTTATCCTTACTTTTTGTGTTCTCAACTGAAAATGTATGTTGTGAAACAATTAGCAAAAAAGCAGCAAATTTCATAATTTTAAGAAGTAAATATAAACTACTGCAATATAACTATACTGCAATTAACATATAGAAAGTGCATTTTTTTCCACATTGCTCACATAATTCCTCAAGAAAATGATCTTTCTTCAAATAGATATATGTAACCAGACTGTGGAAATAATATGATGAAGATTGTGAACAGTATGTAAAAAGCTTAAAAAACTTAGATTTAATTGTCATTAAAGAGACCATCACAACTCCTGTCTAACAGTGCACATGCTTATTTATATATACAGACACAGAATAATCTGATAATAACAGAATGGTAACATCAGTGAGAAAAGGAAGGACATAGAGTAATGGTTTGAGACAGGAGGACCTTGTATTGTTTGCACCTCTGTGTACTTAATACAGTTACGTCCAAATTTCACTGAGAATATGCACCATCTATCAGTCATATACAGAGCTATTTTAGCTATTTTGGACATCAGGAAGAATTTCTTCATGGGAGGGGATGGTAAACATTGGAATGGGCTGCCCAGGGATGTGGTGAAGCCACCATCCCTGGAGGTGTTTAAGGAACAATTGGATGTGTCACTCAGTGCATGGTCCAGTTGACAAGGTGTTGTTCAGTCGAAGGTTGGACTCGATAATCTCGGAAGGCTTTTCCAACCTAAATGATTCTATGCTACTGTAGCCTCCTGCCTCTGAGAAATTACACCTGTACTTGTGACTGGAATGGGAACAGAACCAATACCTCCCATCAGTGGAAAACCTGTCAATTGCACTGGCTTCTGCTAGAAGTTGAGCAATGTTATTTCTGATTCTAAAAGTTGTTCATGTCCTAGAAAAAAAGATAAATTGTAATCTCTGCAGTTTTGAAAGGTCCTGTCTTTAGTATGTTACCTAGAGCTGCCTCTAGGGTGAAACTGCTTTGGTTCATGAAGTGGATCCTTTCTGTGCTATTCTTTTTGCTATCTGATTTAAGCTTTCTTCTGCTTTACCACAATGCAGTCTCGATGTGATTATTTTGCTGTTGTATGACCTGTGGTCAAATAAGGAAGAGAAACAAAAATAAAATGAAGTATATTGTATGCTTTAGTGTTTTTTATTCCTTTGAAGGATTTTGAACTTTGGGATGATGTAGGATTGAACATTCCAAAACCTCCTGACCTGTTACAACTCTATCGTGACTTCGGAAACCATCATGTTACTGCAAGAGATGTGGTGGATGCATCAGTAGGTGTAGAAGATGATGAGTTAGAGGCTGATACTCCTATACTTGGGACCATCCCTGTATTTGAAACAACGCCACATTCAATAGAAGTAAGGCTGTACAGAAGAAATGTTACATCTCTTTGCAGTGCTACTTTATTGTACTAAACCTTTATTTTCTATCTTGTGTTTAGCAGTGTTTAATAGTGCAAAAATTAGAAGATCAAATTAGTGTATTAAACAGTGAGAAATGGTCTTTGATGGAACAAATCCAAAGACTTGAGAGGTATGTACTTACCAATTTACTCAACTGCTGATAAATATTGGATAACTTCTCAATGTTTTTCTAGCACATATATGGAAACAGACAACTTGCATATATCAAATTGCTAAGAATTTTTCAGGGCAGGACAGTCTTTCATTTTTAATACATGGTATTTCATTTAGAAAAAGAAAAAGACTTCAAACTATTTTCCTATTACTGCCTAGTAATTTAATTTTGTAATCAGTTTTGTTCTTTCAATGTAACTTTTTTATTTCTTTGAAAACATAATTAGTTCTGATGAGATTTATGTAGGTTTTCTTTTCCATTAGCTTTGTGTTACTCCTTAGTACTATGATATGTAGAGCTTGCAAACACTATTAGAAAGATGCTTATTTTAACAACTGATGTCAACACAGTTTTTCTTTCTAAAGAGCAAGACTAGTAGAAATGACAGTATCTTTAATAACAGCAAAAAAAAGATACTTTGAAAGTTTGGTCAAAATGTAAGGTACTTTAAGCCATAAGATACCATTCCTCTGAAGAGGTGTACTAATCCAGCATATATGGGAAAATGCATCATTTTGAAGTGGCTTTGTTGAATTGCACAGTTACCTTTTCAAAGCTAGGTGGGATAGTATATATTGATTCAGAACTATAGTATTTTAAGTTTTGCATCCTAGATAGAATTCTGTCTTGTGACAATTTGTGTCTCAGTGCTCAGATTTCAGTCAGAAGCAGGTAACACTGTTGTTTCATTGATTCAGTCACTCCAAGTGCAATGTTTTTCCTATTAACTATTGACTAAGGAACTGAATGAGACTAGTGCTTATTTGAACAACGTTGTGTGATATAAGTTACTTCTGTTAAAGCAATTTTTAAACATACTGAAATTGATGAGGGAGCTCTTGAGTATGTTGTCCTTATTTCTGTGCTTTAGTCTTGTGATTTGAACAACATTCTCATGAAAGCTACAGAAATATTTCATTCTTTGCTTTTCCTTTTTCAGTGAAATAGATTTTCTCAAGAATGAGAACTTTGCTGTGTCAACAGTTTATGGTGTAGCTCCCCATCCTGCTTTAAAACAAGTGCCTCTTGCAGTCTCAGAGGACAATGGACGGTACTTGGATGTCAAGAGCTCTGCGAATGACAATAAACATGGAAACACTGAGGAAAGAAGCCTGGCTTTATCAGCTGAAGTGGATTCAAGGACTTCTAAAGATGATATGCTAAATTCTGTGACCTGTAAAGAGACAGAGAAACTGTCCTCACATGCTCTGTCATCTAAAGCTGCAGTCCACTTCGATAAACCTAATAGGTTAGTGATAGGTTGTGAACTGGCCTGCTATAATTAAAAATTATTGTAAAGAGAGTAGATACTTTTCTAACAGTAAAATTCTGCCAAAAGAATAGGTCATTTTTATTTTGAATGCAAGTAAAAGACTTACCATACCTCTAGAGTACAATGCTGATATTTTTATATTGTTCCTAATCTTTTTAGGAGGGGCTACATATGACAAACTTACAGTTTGAGTATGAAGTTTCACTGTTTCTTTTTGCCTTCTACTTCTTTCTAAAACCAGTCCTGTTCGTTGCGAAAAAGATAGGTAAAACAAAAATAGTGAATGGGAAGACAAGATTCTCTTTTAAGTTTTAATTTCATAATTCTCTTCTGTTGAAAGAGTTGTTGGAAAAAAATTTTGTTGTTCCTATGTAGATGTGTATTACTCTAATAGAGTATCTAAGAGAGCAATACTATTTTTACTTCTTTTAATTATCAGAAAGGATACGTGCTTTTCTGTGTTTTGGTTTTGGGGCAAGTCTTCACTGGGTAGCTGTGATTCTTTTAACTAAAATAAGGTATTCATGTTGTCTTATTACTTGGAGAGTGAGTTCATGTGTCTAAGTGCTCTTGAGAAAGCCTCTCCAATTGGTACAAGTCTTTTTATGGTGAAGAGGAGAAGTGAGTTGTTCGTTAAATGGTAGATAAACCACTGTGTAGCAGTCGGGAGTAACATGGACTACAGACTTAATGAGGGTATGTGCAAACTCTAATATTCCCATTGTGAACAAAGATGTGCAAGTCCATCACCTTATGATCTTACTGTTGCTGTTCCTAGGGAAGCAGGCAGCTATCCTGCCTTGTACGTTGTCAGTTCGCTTAGTGTTTTTTGCTGATGTTGGTACTGTAATACGTTTCTAGAATTATCTTTCATTTGAAAATACAAAATAGAAATCTGTGTGACATACTGTGCAAATGGAAAATAAATGCAAGCTGTAGGGAGGGAAGAAAAAGAATTTTAAAAAGAGTTGCTATCCCTCCTAGTAATTACCTTTTCTTGTAAATCCTAAGTATTCTGCTTTCTCTGGATTTTCTGAACTTCTTGTACTAACTTCTAGGGTCAGGGACGCTTTTTCAGGGATATCTTGAATATTGGACAGGAGGAAAGATTTCTGACTTCTGAATACAGTAGTTTAGAGTCTCATGGCAAATCTCTTTTAGTTGAATATACTAGTGTTTAACAGGAAAGTAAAACAGCTTAGATTTTTCTGGAGAATAGTCAGTGGTTTCATTTAAGCTTTCTAGAGGCTTTTTTTTCTTTTTAAGTTTCTTTCATATCCTAGCTGAATATCTAGGCTATGTAATAAGCAAAACTTAGAGCTTTTGTGCATTGATTGCTGAATAATTGTCCACCTACTTTCATTTGTGGCTTGTTTGCCACTTTGTTTGCTCAGATTAATGGCTAGTGCTGGGTGGCATTAAGTGCATGAATATTAGATTGATGGTTTGGGATAGTGAGTATGTGTATCAAAATAGGATTAAATCACTAAGTGAAGAAGGAACTATGTATTTCCAATGGTATTTATGACAGTAGAGTCTAGAAGAACAGCATTTGTTTTGCTGCTCACATCTGTTTTAAATATAACAGCATATGGATTAATTTGAAAAGTAGTTCAAAGAAGCAATGAACCCCCATTGAGTTAGCTTCGGAAGTCCCCTCACTGCAGAAATAAGTAAGCATGTGTAATATGTACCTATTTTTGTACTTCACTTTGCGCTTAACATGTCAACGAAGGGTCAAAGGAAACCATATTTGATACAATGTTTTATAGAACAGTATCTAGTACTAAATTTTCTTCCTGGATTATGCACTAGGTTTGTAATAATGCAGTAATTTTTTCACTAAAAAATAGATTATTTATCAAGTATTTTGAGATGTGTAGGAGAAGCAGCACAATAGGAAGTGCTGGATATTTATTGATTTCAGTCCGAGGTGATTATTTGTAGAAGACAATTACTACAACTTACTCAGAATATATTAAGAGTAACTAAAAACTAAGACTGTATCCTAAAAGGCAAGGTACTGTAGCTAGAGAGTAGATTCTTGGCATAAATCTTGCCCAGGTGGGAAGAGGGGATAGAAGTGCAAGTGAGCCTGCTTTGTGTGACTGCACTCAGAGCAACTGTACTGCATGATGGCAAATGAGGACATGGCCATCACTGGAAAAATGCCTCATCTAACAGATTGCAGGAGAAAGCAGTAGCAGCAGTTTAAATAGACTGCACCACATGTATTTATTCAACTAATTTAAGGTGTTTGGTAATTTGCATCAAATAGAAGGTGTTTTCTGTGTGTAGCAGTCCTGTTTTCTTGAGTAAATTCACTTTTGTCAGAGTTCTATGGAACAGAACAGTAGTACTTGGGTTTTGTATTCTTTGTACTTTCGTATATTTGAACATCTTCACTACTGCCATCTATTAGCCGTTGAAGAGACTTTCCACTGACTTGTGTGCAAAGGGCCTGGGTTTTTCATTGTTCCTGTCCAGCATAATCATCAAGGATTTTGCTAGACTTCATCAAAAAGAAGCTTCCTTTACTTCAAGTATAGTCAGCAACTGTAACAAGATCCACGCTGCCCAAAGCTTACTGTTATTTAACTCACAAGGAAATTCAGTGACATATTGTCATATTTAGTTAGTTTGCCCTTATGTAAGATTTTAATTAGGATTCCAAGTGTCGAAGGATCTGACATTTTATGGAACAAATGCCAAAGTGAAGGACAGCCTGGGCAAAGGGCTGGCCAAGGCCTTGTTGCTCTCTTAATGTTAAGCTGTGGCTTTGCAAGGCTTGCTCCTGTTCTCCCAGTGTAAAAAAAACTAAAGCCTTGAGTACAGCCTGTAAATCTGTCAGTCAAGCATATTTTACAGAATAAGCACTAACTTTTTTGATGTGAAACTTGCAGAAAACCATGCTGACTAGAATTAAAACATGTTTCCTTCATTAAAATTTAAAATGTGTTTTGAAAACCCATACTGTCAAGAAAGAAACTTGATTTTAAGTAATAAATATAAATTTCTATTTATCATATTTTCTAAATAGTGACAAGAGAAAAACTGGTGTATTTATCTGTATCCTCCTGGAATAGTTTAAACAATTATAAGTAGAAACTTTTGATTCTTAATGTGCTTTTTTGTTTAGAAAAGGGTGAATGATGGTGTATTTGCTAAAAATACTGTTATGTTTTCATCTATTAGATAAAAGTATATGTTCATACGCAGACTTGCATGTGGGTAGGATTTTGTGCACTCTAGGTGCATTTTAAGGAATTCAAAGGTGATAACTATTTCCACAGATAAGAAATGGGAATTGTGCCTCCTTCCTTAAACTCATACAGTGTCATTAGAGGATTCAACCTGCAGATAATGATACAGAATAAGGTGTTTTCTGTGCATGTTTTGGGAGACAAATGTTGGTTTTCCTCTTCAAATATAGTGGATGAAGCAGTGTTAGATTAGCATCTAAGTACAGGCCTCAGATAAGGCAGAGGGAAAATAAGATGCTGCTGCTTCTTGCCTGTTTAATGTAATAGAAACAGTTTTCTGATAACAGTTTTGCCAAATTGTCCTCTTCAGACAAAGGTGTTTTGAGACTGTTACCAGGGTTTTATATGTATGCTTATCACTTTGAGTAGCTCGGCTGCATTGGCTGGTGCTGTGTGTGGCTATGAGGCAGTGCTTCTTCAGATACTCATATTATGGCTTAGACAGCAATTTGCAGTTAATTTTGAGGTTCTGGCTATGCATTTGAATCCAACGTTTCAATCCCAAAGTGGTAGTTGAGCAATCTCTATTTAATGCTGAAGCTTGTAAGTTGACTAACTTCTCAAATGCTTTTATGCAATGTGCAGAATCAGAGCATTAAGCAAAAATAGCAAAAATACCATTTCTTGTGATTTCTGTGCCCACACCCGTCTGTCTGCATAATTGTATGCTTCCTCTTGTATTGCTAAAGCTTCCTCTTCTTCGTGCTTTAGTCCTATTTTTGTCTGTGCAGCAGTTTGAAAGACATTACATATTTCAGAACTAAAAGTAATTTATTAATTGGGACACTCAGGTTTTTTTCTTGCTACAAACTAAATATCCTAAAAGTCAAAGGTGATTTTAAACAAAAACTTTTGCATTACACTTCACTTGAAACATGCTTTCTGAGTGTCATTTTACCTAACTGATTAAACCAGAGTGAAAGGACTTGTTTTATCACCTTTCTGATTTATGCTTTTTCCCCCACTCCCTTTTTGATGATATTTCAGGAAATTGTCACCAGCTTTCCATCAAGCACTACTGTCTTTCTGTCGGATGTCAGCAGACAGCCGTTTGGGATCAGAGGTATGTTTCCCAGTTGACATAAACTAAAACATTCTTTATTTTGCATGGCAGCAGTAGTTAAACAAGCAATAATTGCTTTGAAATAAGACATGAGCACAGACGGAGAGGTGAATCTATGTGCATGAAACTTAAGAAATAAGGATATACTTTCAGATTTTAGCTTAAATATGAAACCTAGTGGTAGATGTGTAATTACTGGAAAGTTTTGAGTCTCTAGAAGTGGATTAATGTTTTTGAAGTTACTGAAAGGTCAAAAACTTACAGCTTAATGTGTGGGAGTAATTTAAATATTTTTCTGGTAAGTGATCAGCCTGCTGCAACCCTTACTCCCCTGCAAGGATATTTTTCTGTTCCTGTGCTTCTTTTAAAAAAAGCAAACTAGCATCTTGGTTTTCTAGGTATCTCGGATTGCAGACAGTGAAAAAAGTGTCATGTTAATGTTGGGACGCTGCCTGCCTCATATTGTTCCTAATGTGCTACTTGCAAAGCGAGAGGTGAGGAACGCTGAAATTTTACATTTAGTATTTATCAGAATGTTTTCTTGTTCATGTTGAAGACGTGTCTAATGTCATGAAAGACTGCTACTTGCTATCATGTTCTTACTTTTGTGCATGCATCCCTGCTCCTAGAAAATGGTTTTACACCTCTGTCAGGTGAGTTCAGTAGACCTGCATGGTAGCCTAATATTTCTTCTTTTGCTTAAGGCACCTATTAGCATTCAGCAAGACTGTTACTGTAGGTCCATCTTTTTGTGATGGCATAAATGTTTTTGTTAGAGAAGACCATGTTAATACACTCTAAAAAGAGCAGAGGCTATAAATTCAAACATTAAACTTGGTTTATTTTGTCTATTTTAATAAGGATTAATGTTCAAGTTCTTTTGCAGCACTATGTACTTGAACAAAAAAGTTATTTTAATGTCTTTTTCCAGAAGCTCCATGTATCAACCAGGATAAGGTTCATAAAAACTAGCCCTTTGCTCATTGTTTTACAATCTTACTTACATGTTTTCCTGAACTTTAAAATGAAACTAACTAAATGATGAAAACGTAACGCGTATTTTGAATGGAACTAAAGATGCTTTTTTGCATAGTCATTCTTGCATAGCATAGGAAAGGGAGACTGTGATTGACACCAGGGAAAAAAATTGCTGGTTTTGTGTGCTTTATTCTAAATACTGCACATTACCCAATGTGCAAAAAAAAAGAAGAAAAAATATTAACAAAAATTTGGAGGCGTTATAGTTGACACTGAAATAAGGGTTTGAAGTATCCATAGCTTGCTGAGCAAGTTTTAGTCCTTGTTGACGGGACCTACAGTATGGTAGACTTAGTAGTGTGTTTTGGTAAATTCATTATAAGGATTTGAAAAATCCTCAAGAAATTTGTACTGATCCTGTAATCTAAAATTTTTTACCATATAAGTAATTATCAGCAGTTGATATAGTGAACTTAAAGCATATACTGTGTTTTGAAAGTTCATAATAGCCCTTTTTTTCCTGAGGCAGTGGGGATGTTAACTGGGTGCTCTGGAAATGGCTCTGTCTTTCAGAATAATTCTGTGAATGTTCATGGATCAGTGCTTAATTTCTGATTTCTTACTTATTCCTTTCCTTCATTCTGCTTGACAGGAAGTGGTATTTTGGCTTCTTTTTGCAGCTTGTAGCATAATCTGTGTAATGCATTTAGTATTTTTGTGACCTTTTAGCCTATTTCCTACTTACTTTGTTTTATGGTTCAAGTTATGTATATTTTTGCCTTAAATGAATTATCTGTTTCAGTTTACTTGAAAAAGCCACAAGTGAGAATTGGGTAACTGGATTGCACAGGATACTTAGTGTTTCAAGAATTGAAATTTGCTATAAAAATACCTTTTTTTAGTTACCAGCCATGCATTGCTATAACTATTGTAATATTCTTTCACATGTAGTCATGGAATCTGAAGGAAAAATTGGGTAGACTATCTATTAGTATTTACTAATATCAGTGTTATGAAAAGCTAACCTAAGAACTAGGCTCTCTTCAGCAAGATACAACTTTGACTTTTGCCCAAAACCAATGTTATAATGAGAGTTTTACACAATGTTATAGTGAAGTGATGTAAAAATATACCTGAAAATCAGTAATTTGAGAACGATGTGTAACAAGTTCAAATTGTAATGCCAGTCTGCTCTGAAAAGGTGAATAGTAGTATTTAAGGTATTATATTTTCAGTGTGTTAGGTATGAGAGTTAAACATAATTTTTTGGGTGACTCCCTGTAAAACTTTTGTTCTTTAAGCATCCATCATGTTGAAATTGGTTGCAAAATCTTAAGCTGAAAATTATGTGTTATGCATCTTCATTTTGGAGAAACTGAGTTTGCTGAGCCTGACAATCTGTCAGTAGTTATTGTCCTTTACCAGAGATTCAGAAGCCAATTTTGCTTTGCTTTTTGCCATGTTAAGATCAGTAGCATCCCACCTAACTTGATAGTAAGTGTTCCAGTAAATATTGCAGTTGGCACAATTTTGAAATTATTTATTTTTGTTTGTTGATGCAGTTTCAATTGTTCTTCGATGTCTGTAGTTTAGGTTCCAATGGAAGGTGAGAAAGAAAGACAATATTGAGTAGGGTGGCTGAGGAGATCATTTTAGTTGTTTCTAAAAAAGCAGTTCAACTGGGTAAAATCAATAATGCATAACACAGGATAATTGCCTGAAAGCAGTCCATGGTCATTAAAATTCCATGTAACAACACAGAAATTTAATTTTGGTTTTATCTCAAGTGTCTAGGTTATCCTAAACTCCTTGAAAACGTATGTCAATATTTAGATTTGTATGTGAATGCACTCACAAACAAAGGAGGCACTGCAATCCAAATAGTAATTGGAATGAACAGTAATAAAATGGTAAAACTCAATTCTTAAAAAAAAAAAAAAAAAAAGCCTGTTGGCTGGGTATGCAGTGTGTGGTAACACTTCTTGTAAATGAGCAACTTGAGTTCATAAATTGATCTACACTGGAATCTGCTTTCTCAATTTTTTTTTACCACTTAAAAGTAAAACACATTTAAGATGCAAAAAAACCCCAGAGTAAAATCAGCCACCAAAATTTGTCAAGAGGTGTACCATAAAAAATTCCTTTTGCAAAACTGTAATTAGAGAAAAGCAATCTTTGAAAATTTTTATGATAGCTAATCAGTGCAATACTATTTCTTAGCCTTTATAAGATATGGAAGTGAATGTATTTTGGTCAGAAAACAGAAGTAATCCTGTTTGTATGTACAACTTCCACACTTTACAGTATGTAGAGTTTAATAGAGTTTGGGCCAGAGTAAACTTAATTGACTTAATATTTTATTACTCTTGTTCTTAATCAAGGAACGCTTCTTTTAATTATTTATATCCTTCATCTCACCCATTATTCCAGTGTTAGTCCTGGGCATGAAAATTGTCAGCCATCAGTATCTTCTAAATGACTCTTTCTATTTCACAGAATACAGGAGAACAGAGAAATTTAAATGATCAATTACAGTACTTTCTTTTGCTCTGTAGAACTTAGATTGCGATAGGCTTCTATAGACCATGTGTCTGAAAAACAGGAATAGTGTTGACCACAGCCTGTTTGCTGGACCTTTTCTGTCTTACATGGAGTGTTGACTTTGGTTTGCAGGGCTTTTTGCTCTGGGGATAGGGGCGCCCCACTTGAGATGTAAACTTAAAAGTGGTTAAGCCCTTTAATTCCCTTCTGTTGGGTATTGAGAGGCTGGTGTAGTTTTCTTAGAATGAAATAGCTCAGTCTCATAGAGTATCCTTTTCATCTCTAGTCTGAAAGCTGATGTATTTCAACACTGTCTTTAAACTTAATTCATTTATGCAAGGAGTTAATTTGATATTTATGAATCAAATTGCTAATTGTTACTAGTTGTATCACAAAGTTTTACATGCAGGTTTCCAAATAAACAGTAGATATAAACAAAGAAGTTTAAACTTTTTTCACACCTATACCTGCATTGATTCTTTTGTAAAAGCATCCCTGTGGGATCTATGATAGGATTAATCTGGATCCTGGAATAATAGTCTCATCTTATGAAAGGTAATTAGAGTTGTGATTTTATTATTAATAAGATTAATAGCACAAAGTTCTGAGTCGTGCCTTAATCCTGTGATTTAGTGGTATTTTAATTTTCAAGCTGAAAGAATGAATTCTGAACTTTAAATATGTTCCTCCACGAGAGAGTCCGTATCAGTACTTTGTTAATACCTGCAGCTATTTCAGTTGCAGCTGATAAGATTATTTTATTTAATCTTTGTCAGAGGCTAAGTTACATAGCATTGGTTTACGATATCAACACTGACTAGTAAAGGAAGACATTAACAGAATCAATCATAATGTCTATATATTGTCACCTATTTGCAATATTATTATATTAATATTTGAAATAATAAAAATTACTTTTAATCTATTGAAGTAAGCTGTCTTGGCACTTATCACTAATTAAATTTATTCTTTGAGATAATTATTTTGCTAAGGAACACTCCAACAAGAAGACAGTAATTAGTGAGTGGAAATAAGATTTGAAAGACTTACTGGAATGCTTAGCAAAATCATGGATGGAAACAACATGGGCAGAAAATTCCTTGCTATCTTGTAAGATGCTGACTATATGATGACTTAAAAAAAAACTCCAGACCTTAATGTTTTGTTTTAATACTTTCAATATGTGGGAGGAACTGTCTTAAATATAGTTTAGGTGATACTAATTAGTATTAAAAAGCCACCTTTTTATCCATAATGAAGAGCTGCTCCATATGCCCATATAAACGTTGCCTTTATTGAGAAGTTTAATCAACTCAAATAGTGAATCCTCTTCAAACGTAACACAACATGTTGTTATACATTAGGAAGAAGTCCAGAGATACTATGGTGAGAAAAATGTGATTTTTTCTTTGGAGAGAGCTGTGTGAACAGTTACACAGAACCAGAACAGAGAGAAGATGGGTCATTTCAGTTCTCCTGTGCAATGTGTCAGGTCACTTATATGTCATTCACCTGTTCGTGGGTTATCTCAGTAAAAACAAAATAATTTTCCTCTCTGTTCTACATCTGGGTAGCTCACAGATGTAAAGTGCCTCAGATATGAACTTGCCTTTTCAGTAGTAGAAATGAGACCTGTCCGTTATTTTGTCAAGTTGCAAGAGCTGACAGTGTTACAGTGTCAGTCTGCTTAGAATCTAATGAGAAAACAGTGTCAAAGTTCTAGTACCAGATCTCCTGAAGTCACTAGTCACTCCTCCTGTTTATTAACACTAACGTGAACTACCAATGTGAGTTTGGAAAACTCAGAGGCAAAAGAGAAAAGAGGGACTTGGGGATGAACAGAATGTTCATGAAGGATCACAAATAAAATAGAGGGAGAGTTATTGGAGGTTTTTGAAACTTATGTTTTTGCTTTATGACTGTAGCACCAGTGTTATTCCTTCCTAAGGAAGGCAGAGTGTTTCAAAAAGCACTGGAAGCCCTCTCCTTGATTATTAATAATTATATAGTCTCCATAACCATATTCTGAACTTTCCTCTTGAATTTAAACAGCCAAATGCTGATACTACTTTGTCTTATTGGAGAACTACTACTTTCTATAGAAATTCTGTGCTCGTTTTGAGAATGAAAAATCTGAGATTTGTTAAACAAATCAGCATCTAATGCATGACCCTTAGCAACAGGAAGGAATGAGCTCAAACTGAGCTATAGGTTGATTTTTGTTCTTAATTATCCTGCGTATCCCAAGAAGAATCTGCCCCTTATAAGTCTTTGAGAGACTTCATTTTATCTTTTTTGTCCATCTGTGAGAGCAGTTTTGTTCTTCTTGTCCCATAGAAAGTCCCTTGCACTTCCAGTTTTACCTTCCCATCCATTAGGTGTATAGGGAGTATAGAAAACACTTCAAGACTTCTCACTGTTCCTCCACTCCCCTTAATAAAAGGAACTGTAGAAGCACTGATACAATGATGCAGAGAACACTCTCTTCCATAGTATGCATGAGAGAATGTGACCAATGGACAAGAAAATACAGCTAATTCCATCAGCTTTCTGCTTTCTGCAAGGTAAAGAACCAGCCTTGTATCTGCCAAGTGTCAATGGTGTTAGGTTACTCATTAGCCTTTCAGACACAAGGTAGTAGTTTCTAGGTGAATATTCTGAGGTTTTCTTCCTTTCATGCAGACTCAGCTGGAAAAAGACAACTTTAACTTCCTTAAATTCAATAAGAAGCTCAAAAAAAAAAAAGAAAAAGGCAACTCATGACACTATTTAGAAATACAGCAGTAGTTCTGAGTGAGCAGTTGAGATTTTTGAGTAGGTACTCAAACGTACTAAGAAACTGAAGTCAATGTGATGGTTTCAGCAGATGAAACAAAACCCCCATATATGTCCCATTTCATTTTTTTTTTAAAATGTTTTTCATAGGAGTGCTTAAGAATACTTGCAAGAGCAGTTGGACAGTGTGAACTTAGGGTAGATTTCAGAAAATTAGATCTCACTAAAGCAACAGAGGGTTCTTTGTTTTAAAGCTTTTTCAATTAGCTTTGTTCTTTATGGTGAAGTCAACACTTTAGTTGGGCATCTGCAAACTGCAGTCTGATTTCCCATCTAAAAGATTTTAGCTTAAAGATTTTAGCTTAAAGTAGTGTGACGGAAGTGTGTGTTATTTTTGTAATATTCTTCCAAATCTTTTTGAATTAAAGCAGTATGTGCAGGAGAAAAAATTCTGTGAAGTAGAAAAAAACCCAAAAGTTAAATAAATAGGTTAACCCTCCTGACTTCTCAAAACTTTAAATGGGCAAAAACTGAATGTTAAGTATCCAAAAAAATAAAATCTAACATGCTAATTCTACAGGGAAAGGAGCTTTCAGCTGAAGAAATCATGTGATGTAATTTGTCCAACTTTTTTAATGCAGGTTTTCACTTCATGTTATTTTGCATTGTGCTACACTATTTTAAAACCAACACCCAAAACTGGCTCACTTAGAAGTATTAAGAAATAGAAATGTCTAAATTGTTCAATTTATTTCTCATTTCTCCTTCTGTCCTTTTAGATTTCTTCTTAGGCAATGGGAGTAGGATATTTTCACATTCATTCCGCTATCGTAAAATCCCTAATCTGTAATCGAGTTAAATATTGCCAAAATATGTTCCAGAATCACATAATGTTAAAATAGGTTGTGTCTTGCTCATCTTCAGGGGTGAGAAATAGCACACTGAGTAGTATTCTTGTAAAATGAAAAACAGTTTGTCAGGAGTTGACTAGTTCAGACACTGCTCTGAAATAAGAGTATTGTTCTATGTTTAACTTAAGCATTTGCTGTTTAGAAAAATAAAAATACAAGTTTTGCAGTGCAGGTGTCATTACTGGTGTTTCCACATGTCTACCTTGTTTAACAGGCTTACTCTTAAGAACATCATGACCAGACCACTTCCCTGCCAAGTTATTAAAAATAACCATAGATTTTTCCCGATTTTTTATAATCTCTCCTAGGACCACTAGATGTGTTGCCCACTGTCACCTGCTTGTTTGTCAGCCTCTCTGCTGAGAATGTCTCAAAAGTACACAGTACATGCACAAGGAAGTGTCCTGATTACTTGTCCATGTTTAGGGCTTTTTTTGTAGACACTAGGGTGTCTTGTTCTTTTCCCCTGACCTCCCAGTCTGATGTTTCTGTCCCTAAAATATTAAATCACCTAGAAGCTCTGACTTCCAAATTCAGTTGGAATAAAGGCTTACATCAACAAGATCAAGGAAAGGGACTTTCACACTATGTTTTAGAAACAGTTGTTTTTCCTGGGAATGGATACCATGAGCTTTGAAGACATAGTTAGAAAGGAGGAGGTCTAAACTATTGCTTATGGTTCAACTATTATGTTTGCTCTCAGTTAATGTTTTACACAGTATTTTCTTTGTAGTTTGTTCCTTAAGGGATTTTAATTGCTCTAAAAATAAAATTCAGCTTCAGATATTGCCTTTTTATGAAAAAAAAAACCCCAACCATCAACAGACCTTTAAAAAATCAGATAGTTCTCAGTTAACACAAAATAGAGGGTATCTGTCAGCAGTTACCTTTACCAATGTATGTTCTCAATGCTTATTCAAAAATGTGCACAAAACTGTGCATCCTTAATTTGAAGTTGTAATTTTTAACTCCATGGCATTTTTCCATAGGAGCTTTGTTCCATAGATGTCTGTGAAGCTTGCTTCAGTTCCATAGATAGTGAAGACAATTGAAACCATGACTGTCCTCTAATTCTGGTTACAGGTGACCTCCATGTGTTAATTTAATCTTTGCAGAGCTTTTTGTTTTATGTGCTGGTTCTCCCCTGATTTTTCCTACCAGGAAAATAATTCTAACTTTTGTAGAGCTTTCTTTCAGGTCACTTATTAAGAGATCAAGACTCTAAAATGTCTTTTCCAACTGTTGTAATGTTATGTGGCTAAGATTCATCTTTTTAGTTTCTTTCACCATTAATGAATATATGCCCAAAGTGTTTTTACTTTGTTTGGTTTTCCCCTACCCACAACCTTTTAGGAATTGATCCCACTCATACTGTGTACAGCCTGCCTCCATCCTGAACCCAAAGAGAGAGATCAGCTTCTACACATACTGTTCAATTTGATCAAACGACCAGATGATGAGCAAAGGTGTGTTTGCGTTTGTGTCTTACGGGACAAGAAGGAACTTTTTTCTCTGTCAAGGCAGCAGAACTAATAGAAATTAGGTATTATTGGGTGATTTTAGACAAGTTTCATTTAAGATTGTATTTTGCTCGTATAGTGTTGACAAATTTATGCAAACCTCAGGACCTTTCATTTCTGTGGCCTGTACTTTCTAGTTACTGAAATGTAAGAATGTGCTTGTAAGCTGCAGTGTAACATTTCCGTTCCTTTTTATGTTTAAAGATGAACTGAAGCTCTTGTTAAAATTGAGCTTTAAGATCATAGTTCTTAGCAGTGATTGATAATCAAAGCAACTTTGTTTTTAAACCTGTGTCTTAACATGTCCTAGTGATCTATATGTTTGTAAGATAACTACTAGGTTTGGCTGGGGAAAATAGCATGAGAAAATAGTGCTTTTTCTACTTATGGTTCGTTATGATAGCACTAAAAAAATTCAGAAGACTGTAGCAGTGATTTAAGCCTGACAAGTGTAAGAACTTTCTTTCATTTTGGTTAAGACTCTGAAACAAAGTATATCTTTTGTTCTATAAATGTAATTCTTCCTTAACACTCAGGAAACCTGACTTTCTACTGATCTTGATGAGAATACCCTTAAGGTTGAAAGACAGTACTCTTAACTGATAAGTTTCCTTATCTAACTGTGGAAAGATTTTTTCATGTTTGACTTGTAGCTCTTCCATTATGTTCATCAGAGATGTTTTGTAAGGCATCTGTATCTATTGTTGCTCTAGTCTGTCTTCGTACAAAACAGGTTTTTGAAGTAGGTGAAAAGCGTTTCTTATGAAGATTCTTCAAAACTGTTCTGGTGTCTTGCTAAACCATTCCCATGGTAAAATTTAGAGACTAAGTATAATTGAAAGCCATGGCTTTGAAGACAGAAAAGTGCTTAAATAAATAAAACCAACTTGTAGCATAGTGGCACCATGTAGATTGAAATTACAAAAATATGCAGTCCTTGCCCTACTTCAAATTGATTAGAAGTCTGCTTCTGAAATGTCTAAATTGTTTTGAATGTCTCATGTGGATTAAGAAACTAAAATTAATTTGTCATTGAAGGGGAAGGAAGTTACATCTCAATTGGAGTCTCTTGTGGCTAATTTGTTACAGGGTTGGTGGTCTGTCAAAGTAGTTTTTTCTTATACCTGTTTAGGTGCATTAGGTGTGTCTTTTCCAGCAGCTAATTTGAGGTTTTTATTTTGAAGTTGTTCATTCTGTGTTGTGAATTGGAGATTTATATATAAAAAAGCTTGTTTTCATCAGAACTTTGGGAAGAATATTCTGCCATAAACTGTAGGACAAAACATGCATATACATAATACACATTTACACACATAAAAATCATAAACTTTTTTAAAGATGCCATAACACCTGATGGAAGAACAAATAAAATTCCATCAAATAAGAGAGACTCTGAATACAAACGAGATAGAAAATACTTATTCCGTATTTTAGCCTTTTTTTGTACTCATGTAATGCAAGTGTATTATGCGTGCTTGGTTTTTATCTAAGTATGTTTAAATGGTATTTTAACAGTCTTGTGCCATATGAAGTAAGCAAAGATATTCAGGTTTAGTCACCAGAACAATTGGTGTTAATTATCTCATGTTACTTGTTTACCTTCTGCTATACTGCACAGGCCGACATTATACATTAATGTAGCAGCTGATAAGTTGATATTTTTAATTTGCCGAGTGCAAGAGACTGAAGTGTGACATTGCATTTTTAAGAGTGAAACCAGTAAAAGAAGTAATTTACTTTACAAGGTCAAATATCTAAAGTATGTTAAAAATTACATTTAACTTCTGTCCTCAAGGCGTTACTTGTTAATATACCATTCAGCTTTTCAAAATGTCTATCAAATTCTCTTCTGCAAAGGAAAAAATATGTTAGCTTTGCCTAAACTTCTTTTTATACAATTATGTTAATTTTGGAGGCTAAGGAGCAATGAAGTCAGGTTAATGTTTGGGTCTTTTAGGATAAAGTTAAAACATAGTTCAAAATGTGAACTCTTGAAGGTTTTTATGTAATGCATCCAGAAGTAGCACTCTTAACAAAAAGAAGCTAAAATACACTAAGCATATATGCTATGATGTTTTGTTGGTCATATGATACCACTCTTACAGAACACATATAACTTGCTGACATATTAAGGAAAACTCTAGTAAGTAATTTCTTAATATAGCCTTTATAAGAGACAAAAGAACTCTGAACTGTGTAACGTAAGATTGAACTGCTTAACCTTGTATGCAGTCACTTCTTAAAACATCTAGAGAGCATTTAGAAGTGTTCAATTATGTCTGTTCTTCTATAACTTATGCCTTGTTCCTCTAGTTTGATTTTTGATTTCACATTGTTTTCTGTATTGATGAAGCAAACGAGTGCCCTGATGAATCACACTGATTAGCTTTATATTCCTGTTTCTAGTGCAGAAGATTTCAGCTGATTACTGTATCCTGCTATTTTCTTTTTCATTATCTTAAAAATGTGTATTCTATTGCCCAGTTCTGTGATTAGGTGCAGTGCATAGAACCAAAGATAGCAATGTGAATGTTTGTTTGCTGTAGAACTCAGAATTACCACAGGCTATTGTCTCCATATTGCTATTGCATATCAGATGTTGATTTCTTGTCTTATCTAACTATTTTTGTTTTCCCCCAAACTTTTCATCATGATCAAATGTCTGGCTCTTTGTCTGAAGTAGAGAGGTAAAAAACCCAAGGACACACAACACGAAACCAAGGACCTTACTCTGACTGTTGGCCTAAAGAATGCTGGGCTAAAAAAAAAATCTTTTTTTATAGACTTCTCCTAAAAAGATTCTGAAAGTGACTGAGTCTTTTTTTGATTGGTTATGTTCTATAATTGTTAAGGAAATAATCAGCAGAATCTTTCAACCTTATGGAGATACTCTAGCTACAGTAGATATTTAAGCATTGAGACATAATGGTAACAAAAATAAAATAAAATGGTAACAAATTAATTCTGGCTTACATTCCACAAAGTAATAATAAATAAATGTGTCCTAATCTTACTACAAAGGTGATAACACAAGTGTCTTGTGTCCATGCATTATCATTTCAAACTGGTTGTTTAAGAATTCACATAGGCACTAAAAGTAAAGAGAATGGGTGGATTGCATAAAAAGTTGGTATTCTTCCAATCCTATTAACAGGAGAAATAGAAGAAAAAAAATCTTAGCAAAATAAACACTCACTAAATAAAAGTTAGAGTATCACAAATGACAGTTAAATACAATTTTATTGAAATTTTAAATGTATCTCTGTGCCTATGAATTTGATGGAAAAATGGCAATTTTTTGCAAGCTTAGAGGAAAGGTAAAAAAATCTAAGAATATGAGTACAAATAACAGGTGATTGTAAATACTACTGATTGATTAATTGCTTCTACTTTGTAGTGGGCTTTAGAAGATTTGTGAAGTCCAGTATTTTGGGAGAGATGACAGTAACTTGCATATTAGAATGTTACAAAACCATCTCAATAAGGGAATTTACTTGCTTTGACCAAAGCCCATTAAATCTCACAAATGCTACTAAATAAAAGCAGTACGTGTATTTCAGTAAAATACTGATAGTATTAAGTAATTTAGATCCTTTTGCTGCATGGTGCATGATAGTATTCAGTACTAAAAATTAAATGAGAAATTCTGTCAGAGTATCCCTATCTCAGATGTTACAAAATCAGAAATAGCCAAATTAGAGATTCTCAGGCTCTGGTTTATGGAGTTTGGGATCTGAAAGATTATGAAAAAGGCATGTTAAATACAAAACAAGGTAAAGTCGTAGCATATAGAATAGCTTCGGTTGGAAGGGACATTTGAAGGTCAACTAGGCAAATCCCTGCCCTACAATGAGCAGGGGCAATAGTGGTTTTCAATTTAAGATTTAACCTTTTAAGTTAGTGTGCATGGTGTGAAATCGTGACTGTAAACAACTACCTGTTGCCTGCCAGCATCTGCTTTTCTTAACTTAAAGAATGTATTTCATATACTATAGAACTTTATAAACAGATAAAGCTTTAAACCTATGTTTTCAGACAGATGATACTGACTGGATGTGTGGCATTTGCCCGACATGTTGGACCAACACGTGTAGAAGCTGAACTTTTACCACAGTGTTGGGAGCAGGTAACTGATCAGTTTATGCTTTACACTGGAAAATTAGTTAAAAATTCCTAAATGCTGAGCTTTATTTGTTTGATGAGGAGGTTTGTTTGAGTTTGTTTGCCAATGAGTGCCAGTTCTAAGTATTTTTCAAAAAGATATTTGGGTGGTCTTTGTCCTCATTATATATACTTCTATATAGCATTAAAAAAAACTTCAGAAGTGAAAAACTTGTTAAAGATTGTATAGAGATTATAGTTACCTGCATACACCTGAATAAGTTTGTTATATTGAAATGTAGATACACACATATTCATCATTAGTTGCCTAATGTATGGCTAGGTAGGTACCTTTATAATTTGTACTTTAATTTTTAGACTGTTGGAAATCCATTTTCATTCAAGGATTTCATTTGCTGATTCTTTTATGTTGCATTAAGTTCCTGGAGCAGTGTTCACAATTCAGCTAGTTTAAATTATTAAACCAAAAATCAATGATCAAAGTAGTCACAAGTAAGTCTCCTGCTGATGGGCATGATTTTACTCCTGTGAGACCAGCCTGAATTTCACATGTGACTTCTAGAATCATAGTGACTTTTTCCACAGACACTCTAAATTAAAAGAAGTAACTGAACAACCAAACTGAAATACTCTTACTGTTTCGTCTGAGGTATAGAAACAGAACTATAGATCAGTTCAGGTGAAAATGTATGGCACTTTACTACTATAATGAAGAAAAGAGAGTTCATAACTGACTAAAAAACAATAACTGAGCTGTGATAGAGTGGTGATGCTTTGGTGGCACAGTCTTTCTTGTCTGGTAATTTTCTACTCTTTCTTGTATAACACAGCAATCTGTGTTTCACAATGAAGTCCAGGCTTTAATAGCTTAAATGCTTTCTAACAGTAGAAGTATGTATTATATGCAGCATTTGTGCTTGTATGTATGACTGATGTAACTGCTGGTTAAATGAAGATCTCATGACAATAGTAGTTGAACACAAAATAAGCAACATTTTGTTTTCTTAGTTCTCATGAAATTTAGACTGTGCTTAAAAGATTCATCTCACCTCAGTAAGAGCACATCTTTGTCATCCGTTTCTTGCTAATTGCTGATACAAAATAGAAACAAGTCCAACAGTAACAGTACAGCATATCAGGCTGCCAAGTCATGTGTCATAATGCATTTATTTAATGCAGTTTGCCAGACATTGTAGGACTGGAACCAGGTCATTATTTTCTTCAGCAAAATGCCAGGTGAATCTCATTGTCACAAGTCTTGAGTTGGTAAAAGGAATTCAAGTATACACATATTTTCTACCTTTTCACTGGTCTCACCTTGATCCCTGTGCCAGTCATCTCACAAAGCTGCCAAGCTGATCATGTGTGGTTTTTCATATATAAATACACGCTGGCTATTTCCAGCCACCTTCTTGCCTCTTCATATGTTTGGAAATGCTTTCCAGGGTTAATTGCTCCAACACCTTCCCAGGAACTGATGTGAGGCAGACTGGCCTGTGTTTCACTGGATCCTCTGTCTTGCCCTTCCTGAAGGTAGCATTGACATTTGCTTTTTTCCAGTCCTTAGGAATCTCCCCCGTTGCCACATTTTGTTGATTTTCAAGGATGGTCTTGGAATGACATCAGCCAGCTTTCTGAGTGCTCATGGGTGCATCCCCACAGGGCCACAGAATAGCATATGTCCAATTTCTTTGGTTATTTTCTAAGCTGGTAATTCTCTACCAAAGGTCTTCCCTGCTACAGAATTTGGCATGGAATTTAGGGACCTCAGACTATTAAAGGCAATTCTTCTCAGCAAAGACAGAGACAAAGAAGGCACAGAAGTCTTTTCTGTGGTAAGATGGTTGTCTAACCAAGGCTATTTACTGGATAGCAAGAGAGAAAGAAACAGTTGCACCACATGCTGCATATCCTGTTTTAACTGATATGATCAAAATATTCAGATTTCCCTCTCACCTTATTACCATAAATTTTTTTATTCACACAGTTTATGGAAACATATTGCGTGTTTCCTTGTTCAGCCATTACACTGGCTATTAAATCTGACTCCACCAGGCTGCAAACTTGGTTCCACAGTGTCAATATTAAATTTGTAAGGCAAAATTTTCAAGCAGCTTCTGAGTGAAAAGGGGAGGTAGAACAGGATCCAGAGGTTCTTGGCAATAGGAGTTGTTTTCAGCCATATTTTTATGCAGGACTTGAGAGCAGAACTTCAACAGCTTACAAATGCTCTTTGTCTTATCACATGTGTCTTCTTTTGACCCTGACTGCTCAGCAAGACCTAGGCAGCTCTGCTATACTGGTTGGCTGAGAGCACTAGAGGGCACTTGTGTAGTTCATAGAGCAATGTCACTCCTGAAGGGCTACGTAAGACAAAATATTTCATGTAATGCCAGCTCAGGAGTTACACATATTCTTCATTCCATATGCTGCTTTCCACATTCTGTTTATTGCATATACATATGTGCTTCTCTGATTCTTTCCTCACTATAAGCCCAGTTTTATAAGACAACTAGAGAAGGTTGCATCTGACTTACTTTTATGTCTCAGTGCAAGAATTTGAGGCTGCTTAGTACCCAAGAGCAACTTCTGTGAGCACAGTTAATTTTTATTGAAGAGGCGCAGGTGCATCCCTCCATTGCAGTTCATTCTAACCACATTTTAAATACTAGTTGCTGCAAAGCAAATAGCTCATCTGTTTCTCTTTACCAGATCAACCACAAATACCCAGAGCGACGGCTACTGGTAGCAGAATCCTGTGGAGCTCTTGCACCTTACCTTCCAGTAAGTATTAATAGATTCCAACACCTTGCTAGTTAAAGCAAAGTGAAAATCTGCTTCATATTGTAAACATACTTTATAATTTTAAATAGTCCCACGTGTGTATGTTATGCCTAGATAGTGACACTGTCTTCTACTTTATATCACACATGTGAGATTCAATAAATCACACTAAGAACGAGATAGCTTATTATGAAGAAACACAGGTTATCTAAGTGTAAAATGTTTCTAAAAACTGTATGTTCTGAAAAACTACTTGTTTCAGTAAAAATGAAGTAAACAAAAGATAGTTAGGACCAATTAAGGAAACAGGCTGTGAAAAAAAAATTGGCACCCAATAATAGAGTTCTTTAGACACTGTGGAATGTTACAAGAGTGCTGCCAGTTAGAAGAATCAGTAAAATGAAGTCAGTGGCAAACCAGAATTTGAAGCTTTGGAGCTAAATTAAAACCCCACTTTTCCAATTCAGCAATGCAGTGATTACAGATTGTTTTAAATCTAGGCCTATAGTAGTTTTATTGCTTTAGTTATTTTTTGTTTGATACGACTTAGAGGACCTGAGTTCTGTGCTTAGTAGGACAAAAGGACACCCTAATGAAGCTACTGACATTTTATATTCATTCATCTTCTGTTTTGAAAATATTCATAAAGGGATCTGTGTTTAGAAGAAGGGATTTTGTTTATGAGCACTAATAGAAGTGCAAATTGTTTATAAAACTTGATACAAACCCACATTTCTTGTTTCATTGGATATAACAAATATGTTTCTCATTTACAAACAGAAAGAAATTCGAAGTTCGTTAGTACTTTCCATGTTGCAACAAATGCTAATGGAAGATAAGGCAGATCTGGTACGAGAAGCTGTGATCAAAAGCCTCGGCATCATTATGGGCTATATTGATGATCCAGACAAATATCAACAGGTATCATTTGGTTTGGGTTGTGTATGTATAAAATTTCTTCTATAGATAGTTCATGAATAGGGGGGATGCATAATTTCCTGTGTTTTTATTAAACCTTTACAGATACTTTTAACAACTATGAATATTTATGTGAATGTTGAATTTACGGTTTCACCAAGACCAAACAGAAAAACTACAAGTAGCATTAGAACTTTAGATGTAAGCCTTATACAGAAGCTTCTCTAATAATTCATCATTAGCCTTTGAGAACATACCATTTCACTGCCCACCTGACACCATTAGCCAGTTTGATATCATCATTTGCTAAGAGAGATCCATTTACTACAATAAAGCCTACCTGTAGCTGAACTTAATGCTGCCTAATAATGTTTCAGATAAGTGAAAATAAAGAACTTCTGTCTTTTAAGTTTTTGAAGGCAGAGTGGTAAACTGTACATAAATTTTAGGGAAATAACTACATTCTTCATTGTCTTTTGTCAGGGCTTTGAACTGCTGCTTTCAGCTTTAGGAGACCCTTCTGAACGTGTGGTTAGTGCAACACATCAGGTATTTTTACCTGCTTATGCTGCCTGGACAACAGAACTGGGAAATCTACAGATCCATCTTATACCTACACTGCTTAATAAAATTGAAAAATTGCTCAGGGTATGTGTTCAACTGTTTCTATATTGGAGATTTTTCCATGTATTCTTATCAAATATGCAGGCTTTAAAAAAAAATAGAAAAATGCAAATAATTGCTGGTTAATGTTATATGAGTAGAAGATTTTCTGGAGATTTTTGTTGTAACTCTATAACTTTTACTTGTCAATTGGAAGAAGGAAAAAAAAAATCCACCAAACCCCTCAAAATTAAATATATCCTTCTTTAATACTGTTCTGCTTTATAGCCTAATAGCATTTGCCCAATATTTAATTGGTGTAGTTTTTAATAAGGTGTAATTTTTATTAAATAAGCAAACAAAATAGAATTGAATGGTTTAGTTAGGTCACTTGCAATTATGATCGAGTTTGCACACTTGATTTGGTAGATATCTCCAAAGTTCTGGAAAAATAGGGTACCTCATAACTATCTAACATTCTGAAATAAGATGCTCGCTTTCAGAATAGAAGGAACTAGTTTATTCAGATGCCTTGGTCTCTGAGACAAAGGATCCACATTTCCAAAATGTGCTGAAAAATGTTCTTTCAAAATACCAGTCTGTTTATCAGCATGAACTGCTAAATGCTAAAGGCTGTATTGCCTGAATCTTTTGAGTAGAGGTGACTTAAGGGTAACAAGGGGATTTGGCTGATGAGACAAAGTAAGTTTGTGGTTAGGCTAAATGACTACGTAATTAATGTCTCTGTGTAGAAGCTCATCGCAGATGTGTTGATCTCTTGCCAGTGAATACATGCCTAAGGAACAGATCATCCAAACTGAAAACTTTAAGTAAATGTCCTGTTTGTTTCAGGAAGGAGAACGTGGCTTGGATGAACATAAGCTCCACATGTATCTGTCTGCCCTGCAGTCATTGATTCCTTCACTGTTTGCACTGGTGCTACAGAATGCACCTTTCACAAGCAAGGCTAAACTTCAGGGAGAAGTACCACAAATTGAAGGTAAATGATTAATTTCTGACATATGTATTTTTTTTCATGTTGGTCTCTACTGCGTTCTGGAGGGAGGACAAAGGATCAGTCCACAGCCTGGTCAGGGGGTGACGCTGGAACTAATTTATTGAAAGCACCTGAAGCCTTTAAGGGGTCTGGGAACTGGGAGGAGTTTGGGAGGAGTTATGGGCGGAACGTGGCAAATATGGGGAAAGAGGGGAGGGGAGAATACAATTATGGAAAAGGAGAGGCGTGGCTAGGGTGGGGCCCGGCAGGTAGGGGAAGGAGGGAGAAGGAGGAGGTGGGAAGCTGGGAGTGGCTCAGGGCTTGCTTCATTGATGGGGGTGTGTCACACAGATATAATAGGAGTTGGCATCTAATACAATAAATCACTGTCTAAGGGTCAGTTTTATCCAGTCCTGGAAAGTTCCATCTTGGCAGTTCTGTGAGTTCTGCAGGCAGGGTCTCCCCACAGGTCTCCCTTAGCAAATCCTTAAGTAATGCTTCCTTTTTCCATCCCTTACTAAGCTTGAGACACCTGATTATTACCAAAAAAATTTTTATTTAATCTCTTTGTTTTTCTCTACTTCTTATAAGAAGCTTTGAGAAAACAAAACAATTTTTAACTGTACTTCCTAAAGGTTTCTAAAGAACTGATTTTCATTAATAGCCAATACTAGCTCAGGAAGGCTAGCCTCAGTTTCAGTTAATTCTTAAAAATTTATGAAGTGGGGAAAAACGCAGTGTAGTGAAGAAGTGTCACCATCTGTTACGTGTCTATGGAGTGTCTTAGAAGACTGCCTCATCCCTGGCAGTGCTCAAGGCCAGGTTGCTTGGGGCTCTGAGCAACATGGTCTAGTGGAAGGTTTCCCGGCCCATGGAAGGGGAGTGGGAACTGGATCATTTTTAAGGTCCTTTCCAAATCCAACATTCTATGACCCAATGGCCTCATAGTGAAGTTGTACTTAGATCAGCAGTCCTAAAATGCTTTCTTCTGTTGCAAATACTTTTCAAAGGTATTATTGGTAATACCTGCCACATGCTGATAACAGTGCTGTGTGTGAAGATGCAAAGAAAGAGTAATGATTTCCTAAAAAACTCAGAATTTTCAAGTTTCAGTCTAGTCTGACATTTGTTTTCCTTCACAAATGTGATGGAAAAAAATCTCACATACTTTTCACTTATCTGGAAGCATTGCAGCAATTACTAGCTGGCTTTCTTGAGTTTTGCAGTAGGAAAGATAATCTTGTTGTTAACTTAATTGCTGAATAATTTTAAGTATGAATTTAGAAAACTCAAAGGAACATGTTGGTGTAGCAGGTTATCAGTCCCCACCTATTTTAATGGTCTAAAATTTTTTTGTGGTCTTGCTTTTTAAGTGTAAATTATGCTCTTCTGATAAGTCACATAATTAAGGAGTTGGGAGTGAGAGTGGGTAGCATCATAAACTACTTACATACAAAGTTAGGAGCCATTAGATGATTCAAGTATAGCAATAGAAGTCAAGAAACCTTGTCCACAAGTCAGCCTGCTGTAAATCGGTGCTGTGTTCTTTGGGATCATAGAATGTTTGAGATTGGAAGGGACTTTTAAAGGTCATGTAGTTCTAATCGCCCTGCACTAAGCAAGGACTTCAACTAGATCAGGTTGCTCAGAGCCCCATCCAACCTGACCTTGAATGTTTCCAGGGACGGGGCATCTACCACCTCTCTGAGCAATCTGTTTCAGAGTTTCACCACATGCACCGGAAAAAATTGCGTCCTTACATCTGGTATGAATCTACCCTCTTTTTAAAACCATTACCCCTTGTCCTGTCACAAAAGACCTTATGAAGAAGTTTTTCCCCATATTTTTTTTATAAGGTCCCTTTAAGTATTGAAAGGTCACAATAAAGTCTCCCCAGAGCCTTCTCTTCTTCAGGCTGAACAAGCCTAACTCTCAGCGTTTCCTCATAGGAGAGGTGCTCTGTCTCTTTGTTCACATCTTCGTGGCCCTCCTCTGGACTTGCTCCAACAGCTCCATGTCTTTTCTGTGCTGGGGACCCCAGAGCTGGATGCAGGTGGGGGTCTCATGAGAGTGACCTGATGGCCCAAGATACATTTGGCTTTCTGGGCTGTTTCAGGTGGACATTACTGGGTCATGTCCAGTTTTTTCATCCACTGGTATCGCCCATGTCAGTTTTCAATCCCCTTATATCCCTCAGCCTGTATTGGTACAAAAGGTTGCCCTTGTTAAACCTCATGGGCCCACTTCTCAAGCTTGTCCAGGTCCCTCTGGATGGCATCCTGTCCCTCAAGCAGGTCAACTGCAGCATGCAGCTTGGTGTCACCTGAAAACTTGTTCCCACTCTCCATGTCGTTAATGTAGATAATGAACAGTACTGGTCCCAGTATGGACCCCTGAGGGACGCCACTTGCCACTGATGTTTATCTGGACATTGAGCCATTGACCACTACCCTCTGGATCCAATCATCCAGGCAGTTCCTTATTCACTCAAAAATCCATCCATCACATTTGGATTTCTCCCATTTAGAAAGAAGGATGTTGTAGGAGACTGTCAAAGTTTTTACAGCCTCCAGAGAGGTGACACCGGTAGCTCTTTCCTTGTTTGTGGGTGTAAGTCACTCCTCATAGAAGGCCACTAAGAAAGAGTTGACCTTGGTGAAGCCATGCTGGCAATAATAACTCCATAACCTCTCTGCATCAGCATTTTCTTTTGTTAAATGAGGGTTACATAATCTCTTCAGAGATGATTTTAACTCACTGATTTTTTTCAAAAGCAAATTGATAACCTTATACAGAAGACACCTGACGCGTTCAGCCCGGGGAAGAAGGAGAGGTCCACGCGAGGAGATGTTGAAACAGCAGTGAACACTTTATTAAGGGGCAACAGACTTATATAGGGTGAGGGTAGAGGGTTCTGGAAAGGAGGCGGAGAAAGGGGCTGAACACGACATAAAAGGGAAAAGGAGGGTGGTAACAACACATATAAGGGAAAACTGGGGAGTGGTCAGCCTTATATGGCGGTGGTGCAGTGCACCACCGGCTGACCAATGGGGAAGGAGAGAACAGGGACCAATCGGGGACAAGTAACTAGGGCATCAACATCCAATGGGGGTTCTAGGCGCAGGAAACTTGGACCAATGGGGAAACGGAATAATGATAACTGTAAAACAACTTACTACAACTGTACATATCAACTATTTAAAACTTTAAAAACATTCTCCCAATAACTGTCCTTGATGTCTAAACATTTTACAATTTGTCCATGGGCAGGGTAAGGCCATCCGACCTTCCCTGAGCCTCTCTCCAGTCATCAAAGTCCTCGACTGGTTTCCCCACAGACACCTAATGATTTTCGTGCATTCTTAGCTATCATTTTTGACATCACTTCCACAGTGTTTTCATCTTCTTTTGTTCATGATTGCTTGTTCTCTGCTATTACAGTCACTAGGTTCCCCCGACCCATATCACCTCTTCAGGATGTGGCCATCATCATCGGAAGCCGTGAACAATTAGCAATGTTGTTGCAACTGTATGACTATCAGCTAGAACACGAGGGTACCACAGGCTGGGAGACTTTGCTATGGGTAGTCAATCAACTGTGAGTTAATTTGTATCTTAAGATTCCTAATTTTAAAATGTGTCAAAATTAATAGTTCTTAAGCATGGTCATATTTAACCATTACTGAATATAGGAATGCAAAGTATGATTGTGTTTGAGAATTATTGATGAGGAAAATACTGAATTTATTTTAGATATTTTAATTTTCATACTGAATTGACTTTGATTTTATTCAGAAAATATCAACAATCTTAACAGAATGTGTAGGAACTACTTGCTCAAAGGTTGAGTTTTTCACCTTTTTACTGGTATAGTCAATTCTGTTGTACTGAAAATGTTGTATTCTGACTATCTTATGATAGTAACAGATGTTTGAAAATATAGGTCAGACTTTTCTGGCAATTAAACCCTTGCTTTCGTCATGGATCGGGACTTATATGGAAAAAGTAGTTAATTTTATTAGAACCAGTAGTTCTCTGTGTGTGCATGTGTTTATTAATATAAACAGTAAGTGTATACAAATGTAACTGGAGAGAAACAAAATACCAGAGTAGTGTTTAATACCCTTTTGTTTCCTGATTTTTAGGCTACCACAGCTTATAGAAATAGTTGGCAAGATCAATGTAGCATCAACTGCCTGTGTCCATGAATTCTCTAGATTTTTCTGGAGACTTTGTAGGACATTTGGGAAAATTTTTACAAACACTAAGGTAAGATATTACCTTAAATATTCTACATAAAGCATACCTTGATAATACATATTCTTTATATTTACAGTATGTCTAAATACCCACACTTTATGTGACCATTTATATTTTCATGTCACACTGATGTTTTTCCATACATATATTTAAACCTGATATTTTTAAGGCTCTATTTCCATCTTTTTCTGGTTTTGGTTACTTTGGAATGGCTGCCTCATCTTGCCCAACAGGGAGCGATTCTTCTTTTTTTAAACTGTATTCTTCATATTTGCTTTGTGAATGACAGAGAGAGTGAGAGAGTTCATCCTAATTATAGTGATTTGAAAACTTTCTTTCTTCAGGGCAGCATACTGTTCACTCTTCGTGGTGTACATAAGTACTCCAGCTTGTATTTGATTGAAATTTGATTGAATTTGATTAAAATTGATGCTGTATTTAGAAGAGAGTCCCTCATTGACAGCAAAGAATATAAAGGATAAACTTTTTCTTGTTTTACTTCTGGATTGGTAAATCCATAAACTCAATTAACATATTGCAAAGAGGCTTCAACTTTTTGTGTCACAAGTACTAAACACTGCTGCCTCTCTGTGGGAAGTCAATCGAAATTTTTGCTCTCATGTCATACTGTCAATTTTTGTTAAAGCTGGCTGTGCTTTTTTAAAGGTTTTTGTTCTTTCTGTACCTTCAAATGTCCTTTTTCTGCTTTTGGGTTTTTTGTTGGTTTTTGGGGATTTGGGGGTGGTTTTTTTCAGTTCTTACATTTTTCTAAGTTGACACTGGTAACATGGGATTCATCATCCATTACGCAGGTAAAACCACAATTCCAGGAAATCTTAAGACTGTCTGAGGAAAACATAGGTAAGTAGCTTTTTACTGAAATGAATTGATCTTAACTGCAACTCCAAAAAAAAAAGTCAATCTCTTGTTCAAATAACATTTTCAGAGTGCAGTTCTCAAATTTGTTATCTTTGTGAAATGTTGAAAAATCTAATCTTAATCTGAGTGGAACACTCTGAAGTTGTAGAATGTGTGTAAGGTACAAAAAAATCTCAAATCCAAATACCAGATGAGCATTATTTTAGCACGTGCGTGTGTGTATACATATATATATATGTGTGCATGCGCGTGTGTGTATACATATATATATATATATGAGTTCTCCATGAGCATATAAAAATATTTTTTTAATTTATAATAAATATATATATGTAAGTATAATATATATTATATTACACAGACTCATATGTATGTATAAAACCTAAATTCTTCGCTGTGTTTCATTAGATTCCACAGCAGGTAATGGAGTGCTAACAAAAGCCACAGTTCCCATCTATGCAACAGGGGTCCTTACGTGTTATATTCAGGTAGGTTTGTTTTTCTGTTTCTTTGTTAAATGTATAATGGTGTGTAAAATTTATTTAAAAAACAAACAAACATTGCTGTTTTCTTTGAAAACTTCGTGTTCTCGTGCTTTGAAGGTAGATGGATGGGCAGCTGTACACACATTTAAAAGCAAAGTTTTCTAGTGAGGTGGTGATGCACATTTAGATCATGACATGTCCCTCTATCAACACTGTTAATGTTATTCCTGAAATGGATTCTTGGTCATTTAACTACCTTGCAAACATTATTTTGCAAAATTTACTGAAACAAATGAGCAGGTAAATTGCTATTTTGGGACTAGTTGGAGTCTTAAAGTGTTAGTATTACCTAATATTGAAATAAACACATTCTAAATAATATTACCTAATCCTCCTGCAACCAGCAGCTGCGGACTGGCATATACATATCTTACAGGAAAAAAATAAATTCTTCAGAATCTTACAAATTTTTGGTGGAGTGTGAGCAAGTAGGAACTTTCGGGAGTCATAAGTGTGATTAAATACTGTTCTTATAAGTTTCTTTAGTAAAACTCTGTGGGTAATACTATGGCACAAGTATGTGCGTAGTTAATGAAATACAGTCTCTGCATGTGTTTGCTTTGAAAGGTTCTTGTTTTTTAACCACATTCTTGAGGTTCCTAAGAAAATTGTTAAATGCTCAGTCTAGTTTGTTCTTATTCATAGCTTGTCTCTTTTGTGTCTGTAGGTTGTCATCACAACCGCAGCAACACTTCTACTACATTCATCATTGTACTCTCTTCCTTCAGGAAGAAGACCGCAAGCTGTTAGTTGGATTCTTAGAAGACGTAATGACAATGCTTTCATTGTCCCATGCTCCTCTTGATAGCCTGAAAGCTTCATTTGTGGAACTAGGGTAAAAATTATACTTTGGTGTTGACTAGATACATTAAAAGCTTTTACAAAAAGCTCCTAATCTGGCTGTAATTTTAATGACTGTGATGCTTTGAGTGAATAAAGGGTATACTTGGTTTTTTTCCCCTCTATGTAAATGTGATCTCTAGATTAAAAATGTAGCGGCAAAAAGAATTCTGAAGTGTAAAAAAGAAACACCAAAAAACAAACACAGAATTTCCACAAAAATCACTTACTGAGAATACAATGGAAATTAATTTTATTTTTACTGTACTACTATAATGTATTTGCATTCAATATCATAATTTATTGAAAGTTATGTTCTTAAAGTTGTGGGCTTTTAATTAACTTGAAACTGTAGCATATTTTATAGACTGCAACACATTTGCATGTCCTTCAGAATGCAATACATGTTTTAGATTTGTTGAACAATGGATTCTTAAGACTACATTTTGTAGGTAAAGAATATATTCAGTGTTTGGGAGTATTTTCATTTGATAATTGCCCAACTGTTTTCTTTTAGTGCAAACCCAGCTTATCATGAGTTGCTATTAACTGTTTTGTGGTATGGAGTTGTCCATACTTCTGCTCTTGTTCGATGTACAGCTGCTAGAATGTTTGAGGTAAGTATTATCCAAACTTTTTTTACAGCTTTTTAAAACTAAAGTTTATTTTTAAAAACAGGGATTCAGACAATGTTGCTACAGTCTTAATAATTACGAACAAATAAGCTGTGTACTGTGTGATGGAGCAGGAGGTTGTTGTACAGTTTTCTGTATCTGTTTTCTATTCAAAAGCACATATTTCTATAGGTCCGTAGTTAAACATATCAAATGTCTCTGGGTTTTAACTTTTGCTGCTCAACACATCATGAGTAGCATAACTCAGTTATCGTTTTCAATAGGTTTTGTGTATATTCATACAATGCACTTGCATAGTAATTCAAACTAGTTTTCATTGGTACCAGATATGGTGGTGAAGATGTACATGTAACCAGTTTTGTATTTTTTGTAAAAGTGAAAATAAATAATCTACTGTTACTTTACATGCCTCATAATGACAGCTTCATCTTTCCCCTAATGTCTATAAGTTTCGGTCAGGATAAAGACTGATACATATAATTAATAAGTTTCTTGCCTTTATTTCATCAAGTATTCATTTTAAAAGGCACACGTAAAAACTCTAGGACATACTCCACTTGCTGAACAATGAGAACCTTTTTTCCTTTGCATGTCAGAAACATGTATAATCACCATGACTCTTAGTTGGTTTTTTGTGTGTGTGCACTTCTTCCACATTTGACTCATTTGAATAGTTTTGCAGTGGACTTGTAGCTGAACCTGCCATCTTGTATCCATTTGCAAAAACAAATCTCAAGTCTTCTTCAGAAAAAAAGTGCACTTAACATATCCATTAGCATTCTTTACTGCAATTCTGCAAGTCATAGCAGATCAAACAACCACAGTAAGCCCTATCTTGAGACTTTTTTCCTTCCTCTCCCTTTAAAAAGAAGATGGCAATTTTTGGACACCCTTAAAATATGTTTGAGTATCTTTAATCTAACAAAAACATTTCTTATATCATAATTGTAATAATAAGTGTGGGTTTTTTCTTAATAAATGTAAGCCAAATGTGAAAGACCTGAGTTAACAACCAGTTGTTGTCTTGATTGCAGTTTCTTTTCAAATTCAACTGCATGTTGATTATTTTTAGAAAATCTATGCATACTATTTGACATTGTTTCCTAACGTACTTCAGATTTCACTGAAGCATGAGCAACTTTGTTTTAGACACTTCTCTCACTCAAAATTAGTAGCATATTGCCACTTCCTTGATAGCCATAGCATGCATATTTATACAAGGCAGTAGGTAAATTTGCAAAGCTGCCTGTGTAAAGAGGTGGTAATAGTTGGTTTAACTATTGGAAGAGTCCCTCACTCAAGGAATTTGACACCCCAGAGACTGCTGAATGGCAAAGCCCAGCAATTAGATAATAAGATAAAGAGTATGTGACCTGCAGGACAGCTATATGAGAAGAATAAAGACTCTGAGTAGCACAGAGACTACAGGCCCAACTAGTTATCAAACCTTTACAGTCCTTTAAGGATTGAAAGGAAGCAGAAGTGATTTTGAGCCATTCTACCCCTTCACTCCTTTGTGGGCAGGAAGCTCTGTGCCACCATTTTTAAGGTGTAGTATGCATAAGTAATGATCTAGAGCAATCAAAACAGAATAAAAATTTACATACCCTGTCTCACTCTAACCTTACGTGCTGCCGCATGGCTTTGCCTGTCCAGCTGTTCCTATTGTTTTTACATTAATGTTTTCAGTCAGTAGTTTCCCATTTGAATATTGATGCAAACAGATTTGATTGCTGCTGGTTTGAACATGAAGTGCATGGTTGAGTGATATATAAGCTTCATTGGTCTGTTGAGGTTCAAGGCTAGGAACACTTATCTTCAGAATGACACACTTGTGTTATAATGCATGTTTTATTTTCTGTATGACGGGAACACGTCTGTTTACTGTGCTTTACCGTACTTAGAAGTGTGGCAGCCGCAGCCCACGCAGTAATGAAGCTGAGATCATCTAAACTGTTTGCTAATTACACAAATCCCAAGTGGTTGTTTTTTTTTAAAGCACTGCTAGGCTTTTCTCAAAATGAAGATTGGTAAGAAAGACTCAAGTCCCTATTTGCCCAAGACTGAAAATAGTAAGCGTTCTCTATTTCAATAAATGGGAAAATTGGTAAATCTGTATATGAGAGTAAGATCATCATAATCAGTGAGCTATGTCCTTAACAGCTGTTTGAAGAGTAGACCATAAACTCAACAGATCAGCACTTTAAGTTGTTGCTAGTTTAAATAACTGTGAAATGTATTAATGTTAAAATGTTGTAGATGAACTGACTTGCCTAATACTTTCTGATTAACACGTGTAGGAAGCTGCAACTTTCTCCCTCCCGGTGCTTTTTCAGCAATAATGCATATGTATTTACACAGCTTTCCCATTCTTCCTTCTCCACTTATTATCTGTAAGGCCACACTGTGTTCCATGTCTGTGTGCAGTCATGCATTCATGCACATACATGCACACAGAGTTATCGCTTAATAAAAATGATGGCTTTCTTTAGAAGCTTCTGGAAAGTCAGGTTCCTTTCAGTCTTGCATAATGTACTTTGGTTTAAATTCAGACTTGGTAAAGCAGGAATGCTCAAACAAATAGTAGAATGTAATGTCTTCTCTAGTTAGAGAGTGTAGGTATCACCTGCTTTGAGTACTGAAATACTGACACAGATACTGCTTTCCCCGTGCTCTGTTGCATTGCTGGGGGAAAAGCTTAGAATTTATGTCCATTATGTGACATGAATAATTAGAATATAGCTAAATATTAAAAAGACATTTCAAATTTCTCACATATCTCCTAAAACCAGCAAATACATGCAAACTTACTTATATGAGATGCAAAATGGAAATATCTAGGCTTTCCCTTTTTGATTAATGAAGACAAAAATTACTCTGTTTTGTTGAATATGGACAAAGTTTGCAACTTGTCATTTTGAAAATTAGTAGGTTTTCATATGTAGAAAATATGTAAAGGGCATCTGCAATATACACAGCAAATGCTTATGTATAACTACATAAGTAATGTAAAAAAGGTCACGTGGGAACATCTCTTCCTTAGTTTGCAAAAAGACATTTCACGAATAACTTAAGGATTCCCCATTTTCTACCTGCATAAGCCAGCACACATACAGCTTGGATGGTGGTTAAATCTAAAGTAATCTTGAATGACTTCCAGGAAAGCTTTTTGGCATTTGGGAAGGTGCTGTTTGTCACATTGTAAAAGGTATGAAAGGTATCATTCAGTGTAGGAAAACTATGCATTTGGCCTACTCAAGACATCTATTTAGCATGTAACAGCCACCTACTATGATAAATACCACTGTATTTATCATAGGATAAATAGGAGTGGCATTTAGGTGAAGTTGTCAAATTCAAATTGACATTGCTTTAGTATTTAATTATAGAGAATTTTATTTATAATTACAATACATAATTATATTAGTATTTGAATTGTAACACACAATTACTTGCTAAAGATTTGCGTTCAAGTTTTAAAATGTTTAAAAATAGAATAACCATCGTATTGTTGAATTTGTCATGTTTGTGCTGATTGCCAGGCCCCTTCAGCTTTCTTCACGCCTTTGCATTTATGAAGCACTAGTGTAGCAGTATTTGCTTAGCTTCTAATTTTGATTTGCTTTTTGTGTTCTTTCTCTCTCTTGGTTGTGCCGCTCTTCTTCCCATGATACTGTGCTCGCTCTTTCCGTGCATCACCTGTGATACCCCTCTGCTCCGACCATTCAGCTGTTGGTGAAGGGGGTACATGAAACTCTGGTAGCTCAGAGAGTTGTTCCTGCTCTCATTACTCTCTCCAGTGACCCTGAAATGTAAGTTTCCTATCTTATATACCTAGTGTCCCTCTTACTACTTAGGAAGAAATAACCATCAGTTATGTTTCTTAGTCTAGCTGAACAAAAATTGAATTACTTTTAAATTGATGTAACCTTTAAATCACTTATTTAAAAATAAAAATGTTTACTGCAACACCTAGAATTAAACTGGATAAAACTGCTGAATAAACTTCAAATAGAAAACTTAAATCCATGTAATTTACTTTTCATTGCCTTTATATTTAATCATATTCTCAGTTTTCAAATTTGCTTACATAAATTCTAGAAAGCTGGATATTACTGTATTCTGTAATGCTGTCAGCTTTACTACTGCTAAATTAAGTCTCATCTGCATTAATGAAATGCCAAGTATTTTTGGCTGTATCTCATTTCTGATAGAGAACTGTGGTACTTCACTTCCTGCGATGTGATATTTCTTTCAAACTCAAGAGGGATGCTTTGCTAATCTCACTAACAGGTTGTTACTAACAAATGCTACAGCATGAATAGAGTCTTGCTTTAATATCTTGTGTGGGTGGCTAAACCAAGAACAACCCCAAGAGTCTGCCTGCCCATCCAGTCACAGCTAACCCAGTTCTTCAGGTTTACCAAACCTTTTTTCATTGCATGTTGACTGGTTTACAGCTGACTCTTTGAGGCATGAGTGAAGCATTAATTGACAAGCGGGTTGCTCCGGCCCTTGTTACCTTGTCCCAGTGATCCTGAATTGTGAGTTTTAGATTGAGACCTTGAGTTAATCCTGTCTTTTTCCTAGTCTGCCTTTCTTTTTTTTTTTTTTTTTTTGTCATTGCTAGAAACTAATATAATTTGTAAGTACTAATTTTTTAATTTTGTTTTAATTAATTTTGTTTCTTAATGTTGAATACGTCCTAAAGACTCTATTCTTCCATTGTAGTTCAGTAAGGATTGCTACAATTCCTGCTTTTGGGACCATCATGGAAACTGTTACTCAGAGAGAGGTAAAACACCTGTTGTCAGGCTGTTATTTTTGTATTGTAATGGGTAGATAATTTTTTTATAAATCCAGAGTAAAAGAGGGGAATTCATGAATTATTTCTTCTTTTGTCATATTCTCTTCCAAAATGCTTTCTGGTTTTGCAACAGCCTGGGTTTTTTTGGAAAGAAACTGATCCTCTTAACTAATAAAAACATTCCCTTCTAAATATCAAACCAAACATAAACAAAGAGAGACAGATAAGTAGAGGGGAGGCCTGTGCTAGAAGATGGGAAATCCCATGCTCAAACTGTTTGTTAAAACATTCTCCAGTACAGTTGTGAAATCTAACTATTATTTCCAAATAAAATAGCTTTATTTTAAAAGGCTAACCAAAAAGTCATGGTGGGAGTCAGTTACTTCCACATAAGTATATTGTGGTGTGTTAGGTGTTTTAGGATATCCTGCTTGGCTCCCAACTATTTCAGAAGAGGACAAGTCTCTTGTAGTTCCAGTCATGTCTGCTGGTTTACCCTTGGTGTCCAAGATGGCACTAAAAGACATGGTGACACTACCAAAATAATCCCTGAGGATAATAATTCCTCCTTGTTTTTTAAATTATGGTACTTTGGTAATAGAATCCTGGGTGTCTGATCTGCTCTAAGCAGTAGAAATACCGGATTTTGTTCTATATCAAAACTGTACAATTGAATTTCTTCTTAAAGTCCTTGCAGTTTTTTGCAGAGTTTGCAATCTTCCCGTAATTTCAACATATTTAAAAGAATGTGTTTGAGGAAATGTGAGTAATGTGAGTCAAGTCAGTGATGACTCACAAGTACTTGGAAGATGGAAAACTTAGAATTTTGTCGCTTGGAATGCATGCCTATAATCAGTTAGAAAGAATATGGTTTTGTTGCCACACAGAAATTGCTTTGTCTGTTGCACTAATTTAAACAAGCCTTAGAGTACAGAGGTGATAGCACCTTCTAAAATGTAACATAAAATGTTATTTTTTTCAACTTTGAATGCAAATTAAATACTTACATAGTTTTATTTTCATTTTTTCTAATCTTTAGTTGAAGGTTGCTTTTGCATCTCTGTCTTCAGAAGAAAATTTTTCAGCCTGTTAATTGAGGCACATTACGAAAAATCTCATTGACTAAGTTCTAGTTAAACGAGAAAGCCCCATGGTTTTTAACAGTAAGAGGGAAATTTTGATAGCAGGTAAAAAGTGGGGGTATCAAACCTAAGGAAACCTCAGGAGGAAAGACCAGCTCTATGGAAGCACCTCTCTGTAGTTAGAAGATAAATCAGATTAAAAGCCTGTTAATAGTCTTTAAAACACAGAGCTGCATTGAAGAGTTTGGAACATCCTGTTAGAAAAAAAACTGTAAATTAGAAGAAGGTCCAAGATTTGTCATCTGAAATAAGATTGTAAACATACTCTGAACTGACCATAACAATTTCTAGCATCTTTATTCTTTGTGTTCTTTCTATTTGTCTGGGAATATTAAAGCTTCTGGAGAGAGTAAAAATGCAGCTAGCATCTTTCCTGGAGGATCCGCAATACCAAGACCAACATTCTTTACATACAGAAATCATAAAAACATTCGGAAGAGTTGGACCTAATGCTGAGCCCAGATTTAGAGACGAATGTAAGTTGCATCTGTGGGAAGATGCAGTCTTCCTTTTTCTGTCCAAAAGCTAGTAGGTATGCTGGTTATATTGATATATTTCTTTTCTGTAAACTGTTACTATTTCAAAGTTACTCTGAGATACATTTTTATTTCAGGTGGTGCTACCACAATTTTTATTTCAAGTTTGAGTTGATCAGTTAAATCTGCAAGGACAGTCCCATCAAAAACAATTATTTGCAGTTCTTTTTCCATACTGATGTGCCTGGAATTGCCACATAGCAACTGTTTAATGCTAAACAAGTCTATGGAAAGCAATTTCAAATACTTATTCCCATATTTACTTTTCCAGTTGTTATTCCACACTTGCACAAATTAGCCTTGGTCAACAACCAGCAGTCTGTGGATTCGAAGAGACTGGATATCGCTACCCACCTGTTTGAATCCTACAGTGCTCTTTCCTGTTGTTGTATCCTTTTTTTAGGGGAAGTTTAGGTATTATTTCTCTGGTGGTGGGAGAAGTTTAATACTTGAGAAATACCTAAGTTTGTTTTTGAATCTGTGAGGTAAAACATAATCTGTTCAGCATAAAGAAGAGGTTTTCACAGATGATGAATGAGTTGGGTTAGCTGGACATTAGATGCCCACCAAGCCACTCAATCACTCCCCTTCTCAGGAGGATGGGGTGAGAGTGGGGGAGAAAAATAAGATGGAGGAAAAAACTCAAGGATCAAGATAGCAGTTTAATAAAGCAAAAGGCATGGATGGAAACAAGGAAAACTGAAGATTTGTTCTCTCCATCAGCAAATGATGTACAGCCACTTCCTGCGAAGCAGGGCTTCAGCACATGTAGCAGTTACTCTGGAAGACTAACACCATGATAAAAAATGCCCCCCACAACCCCTTCTACTTTCCCTTAGCTTTTGTATCCGAGCATGCATCATATGGTATGGAATATCTTTCTGGTCAGTGTGGGTCAGCTGTCCTGTCTGTGTCCCTTCCCAAGGTCTTGCTCACCCCAGCCTCCTGGTCAGGGCCATAATGTTGGAAAGAAGGACTGAAGCTGTGCTAGTGCTGCTCAGCAGTAGCCAAAACACTGGTGTGTTATCAACACCTTTGTAGCTAGTGGTGCAAAGGACAGCACTGTGAGGGCTGCTGTGGGAAACCCCGACCCAATACAGTGGAACTGATAGATACTTTTAATAGAACAACACTACAGAAACAAAGGCCTTGATCTTGACCAGTAAATTAAGAAACAATACTACAAACATGATATGAATGTATGAAATACATGATGTTAAATATGTTTAAGATCCTTTTTCCTTTTTATTAGTCCTAAAGTTTTCTTAATTTTGCTACTGTCACTGTGTTCCATAGAATAACATTATCAGAGGACAGACAAAAAATTGTATAATTTCAGAATTCAGTCCTTATAATACCTTAACAACCTGGGTTTTAGTTATTTCAGAGGATTTAATGGTCAATCACTTTTTGCCAGGACTGAAGTGTTTACGAACTGACATGGAACATCTCTCACCAGAGCATGAGGTGAGCAGCTGTTTACTGAGTATGAGATGGAGGTGGCAGAAAAAGTTGAAATGTAATGGTATTTAAAACCAGAAAAATCTTTTAAAATTTATTTCTAAGCTGAGAACCTCTGCAGAGAAATATTCTTGTAGAAACACAGATCTTCGTAGACTGAAAAAAACAAGATGTTTTTACCATCTTTTTTCATTCCATCAAAGCAAGGATACGCTAAAATGAATGGCTACAATATATCCAAAGAAATGCAGGTGAAAGCTGGTGGAGAGTAGGGAAGAAATTATTAAGGATGAGGAAAGTACAGTCCTGAAATACATGGAATGCACTTCATCTCTGGAGTACTGTGTCTGGTTCTGGGCTCTTCAATCCAGATGCCTGGACCTACTGGCAAAAGTCCGATGAAGGGTAATAAAGATGATGAAGGGCCTGGAGGAGAGGCTGAGAGAGCTGGGAGTTCAGCATGGAGAAGAGGGCTTGGGTGAGTCAGTGTATAGACAGATACCTGAAGGTCCAAAGGGGATGGAGCCCGGCTCTTCTCAAGGTGGCCAGTGACAGCACCAGAGGCAATGGGCAAAGGTTTGGGTTTGTTTTTTTTACTGTGTGAGTGACCAAGCACTGGCATAGACTGACCAAAGATGTTGTGGAGTCTCTGTGCTTGGAGATAGTCAAAAGCCATCTGGACACAGGCAGTTGGCTCCAGATGGCCCTGCTTGAGCAGAGGGTTGGACCAGGTGATCTTCAGGGGCCCCTCCCAACCTCAACCACTCTGTGATTCTGTCAATCAATAAAAAGCAGATTAAAATCAGCAGACTGGACAGCACGGGAGCAAACAAAATTTTCTCTGGCAGGAGGAGCTTCCAGAAAGTAGCAAAAGAAAAGAATTGGCAGGAGAAGCCAACTTGAGAAACTTGAAAATCTTGGGCGTATGCACCTTTTGTAAATACTTGATGAATAGTAACTGATTGAAACACATAAATGTTAAGTCAGTAGCTGAAAATGAGACGTAGTTTAGTTGCACGTTGAGGGAAATCTTAAAGAGGATGGTCATTTCAGGGGATGAAGAGAAACATTTAATCAGAATGTAAAAAGGAACATTGTTACAGTCTTTGAAGGTTTAATACTGCATTTTCATGGATTACTTTCTAAGTGAGAAAATTATTTTCCTTATGTTTGCAAAAGTGACTTACTTGAGATAACTGTATTCTCTAGGAGTTGTAAGTCCTTATATTTGGTAACAAAGTTCCTTCTTCCATTTACATTTTCAATCTAATAGCCTGTACTCTCATTCTTTTATTTTCTCTATATTATTATTTGAGGAACTTTCTGACCTAAAAAGAAAGAATCTGATTTCGGAAGGCTGATTTAGAAGGAACAGTAGTGACCTGAGCATCAGTCAAAGGCAACAGAATTGTGCTTCCTTGCCACAGGCAGCACTGGAGGAGATGTGGCATTGATAGATACCGTGTTCAGAGAGAGCTGGGAGATGTATTGTGGTTTGTGAAGTCTTAAGACCATATCTGAAAGCTGCAGTAGGCAGAAGTTTCATTTTCTTTCACTCATGGGGTAACTGATACAAACACTGCTTACTTCATTTTTGTAGTTAATGCAACTTCTAAGGCTTAAGAGCATAGTCAATTCAAAAGATGCCCTGAATTACAACAAAAGAGCTTATTTGTGTGAGTTTGAATCTTGTAAGTCAGAGAAGGAACTGAGGACTTGAATAGGAATAAAAATATATCAAGAAGACAGCTCTCAATCCTCCATTACCACACTTTGCATCACTGTGATTAAGTGGCTTGAGGCATGATGCCAAGTGCTTTATTTTTTTAGCCGAAGAGAAGTATAAAATTAAAAATACGTACTCCTGCTCCAGTGGGTTAGAAAACTCACTACAGCTTTTACTGCAGAAATAGAAATCTGGTGCTTGATCAGCTCCTTGCTACAACAGGATGTTTGTGGGCACCATGATATAGGCTTTGAGGCCCAGTTAGTTCTAGTGTCTGTCTTGGAAGTCTTCTGTCTTAAAATTATGTCTTCTGAAATAAATGCCATTTACTATCTCAAATAGTTAGACATTTGCATAAACAGCATTGGCCTTTTTCGTAGTGTTTTGGTCACTCAGGTGTTATTTATGATTCAAATGGTACATGACTTAGAAAAATACATTTTCTCATTTACAGAGCTCTGATGGCTCTAACATCAGTACGGATTTTATGCTTATCTTGGAAGGGTAACATTTGTGGAATTGGGTTGTGATCCTGTCAGGCACCATTTACCACTTATCCCTCATACTTGCTTTCCTTTCTTTCACATAAACAAAAGTGTAAGTTGGGCATTTAGGCCAGATCTTCTCACCTTTAAAAGAAACATTTCACCTTGTGCAGACATTTCAGATACTTTACAAGCATGTCTAGTTCAAAGTCAAGTCCCTTCTTCCCCATTTTCCACGTGCCTTTTATTGATTTTCAAAATAACTGGATTTTGAGTTGCATGATAGTGAGATATAGTCTGTATTGATAAAAATATTTAGTCCATATACTGCAGTATTGTTTATAATACTTGTGCATATTATATCTCCTAAATGTCTCTAAATACAGAGTCACAATTCTAAAATCTCTCTCTTAAAGGAGATCTAAATGATTTCATAATCAGTCCTGTAACTAAACAAAGAGAACCCAAGGGAACAGGTTGGAGCAGTATGTGCAAAGCCATAATGTAGAATTGCCATATGATACTGTCTTTATATCTTTCCTCTGTTTCACCCTGAACTTTAAGACAAATTAATTTGGGGAAGAGGAAAGAATTGCTCCACTTCATCCAAGAATTAAAACAGCCTTCCCAGAAGGGGCTTTGTAATGTCTGGGAACTCCATCCTGTTATTAAATGATTCTGGGTCCTTGATGAATTTTTCTCCCCTTTGATCAAGACTTCATATTGTTGATATTTGGAACACCTAGATTCAGATAGATGTACAAAAATGTAGAAAAGCTCCAGTGCACAGGTAAAAATGCTAAGTGACCAAAATTATGGCTTCTGTGCTTATAAATTTCAAGGGTTTTTTGATACAGAACAAAAGCTTACTTTTTCACTGAAATTCTGAATGTATTTCTTTTGTATCTCTGTACTCTTAAATACTTGTATAATATTTTAGGCAAATGAAGGACAGCAGATTTGGCAGTAAGAGTTGTAATCCTGTTTGAACACTACTCTCTGAAACATTCAAGGGTATATTAATACCCACTACCCAAAATGTTTCAAATGCCAGAGTAATACTTTTGGAGAAATAAAGTGAGCAGTGGCACAGATCTGCAGAGTGGGCTGTATCTTATCAGTGTAATTAAAGGTTGTGCTGCAGATGTCCAAAGCAACTTGATGGAAACCAGCTTTTTGATGTATACAAAAACAGTTACCAGTTAGTAGTAACTATTAGTGATAGATCTGCATTTTAGAGATTGAAATTAGGCTTTTTCCTTTATTGTATATGTTCAGGTTTGGTAAGAAACTACTAAGTTTAATTCCTTGTGGCTTTGAGATTTTAAGTGTAGTAGTGTCTCAAAAAAATTGTTTAACTTTCTCCTGAGCTGTGAGCAGAGGAAGTTTCCATTTATGCAGTGTATGTGTGTGCATGTATAAATATATGTACACATATGTTTATAGTTTCACATTTTGCATTATGCACATTTGCGTAACTGTTTTGCCTGTTTCAAGTGCTTTTGGCTTTATGTGTTAAAACAGTACTGTGTGAGCAGGGCAGGGAGTCATATACCTGTCCCATGAACTGTATGATTATTTTAATATTCTTTTTAAGCCTCCTCTTGGGAATCATTCCTTTATTTTTGGAGAATGTCAGTGTGGAGGTGTTTTCAGTCTTAAATACTTGACAGAAACCTTTAACACAGTAATTGTTTAAATAAAGGAAAAAAAGCATGATTCATAGTGGAAGACACCAGTGAAATGATACCAAGTTTGCTTTAGCACTGCCTTTCCATTAAGATGTTGTCTGAGGATGCCATCACACTTTTTTTTTTTTCTTTCCTTTTCTTTCAAGCATAATGTTCATGAAGATACGGTGTGTCACAGATGTAAGTTTGCTTTAGCTCTATTTCAAAAAGCCAGAGAAAACAGAAGGTGGAACTCCTGTAGCTGTTTCAAAAACATTTTCTTCCTTAGGGCATTTTGAACATTTTTGTTGTTTCTAGCCACAAGGCATCAGATAACTGTGGAAGAAAAAAACTTTTCAAACAGTTCTGCTAGTGTCAGAATTAGTTGCAGGGTAGATTTCATAAGAAGTGTTAATGTAAAAGGAAAAATGTCAAATGTCATGTATCTCTCTTCCTTATGCATTTTAGGTTATTTTGAGCTCCATGGTAAAAGAGTGTGAACAGAAAGTGGAAAACAAGACCGTCCAAGAACCTCAAGGGTAAGGCTTCCACTTCCCTTTTCTTTCTGTGCCTCCAGAGTAATGTTCTGCAGAGTGTATTCCATAATAGTGTCCAAGGTTTGTGACCAGAAATCCCATACTGACATATTCTGTATTTGAAAACAGATTTTAGGAACTTTAACACAGTTTGTGGTTGTTTCTGTCTCCAGTGTAAAACACAGGGCAACAAATTTTGATTTGCATCATAGCAATGATGTTCCTGTTTTCCTGTGTTACTTTGTTTTTACATTTTTGTCCATTTAAAGCAGTATTTAAATTTTGGTCCTGAATCTGAGAAAGCAGGGAGTGCCTGGCCTAAGTGCTTAGAGCAATATATGTGGTACGTGCCTTTGCCACTCATGGTGGGGTGGCAGCCTGCAGGCTGAGGGAATTGTTCTGGTCCTAGGAATGGCTTGTTCCAGTCTGCTGTCCTTGCTTGCCAGTAGTGACTAGTACACACAAGAACAGTTTCTCTAGTATATAAACAGACCTACCAGTGTGAGTCTTCTGATAACAAAAGTAGCAAACAGTCCCACATTGGACATGGAGATTTGGAAAGCTTAGTGTCAATACGATGAGTTGTATGTACTCTTTTGCCTACTTATTGCTTGTAATGGCATCCTGGTGGGTAACCCCTCATGGATTATTGTATAACTTAATAAATCCATAGCAGTGTTGCCAGGAGAAGTTTGAGAAGAAACAGTAGGTATCTCTAAAGAGAATCTGTCCTCAATCCCAATACTTTGCCATGGGAATTGAGACAATTACTGAAGCTTGTTCATGTCAGGCTTTCATATCTGTAACAAATGGATAGCATTTACTTCTTGAAAGACCTCAGGCATAGTTCTGGAATCCACTAGTAGTTTAAGAATGACCGAAATAGGAAAGGTGTACAAGAACTGAACAGAAGAAATGTGTTGTGGAAAAAGGGTCAGTCTGTCATGCATCAAATGAAATATTTCAGGGATTACTAGTAGTAATGATTAGTAGTAAGTACTTTGGAATCACAGGGAGTCCTATTAAGCCATTGCAGAAACAGATAAATGCAAACCTGACACAACATCTAGTATTATTTTCTTTTAGGATGCAACTGCTGAAAACTAGGATTTGGAAAGGATAAGTCTTTGCCATATGTTCCTTTGTTCTTTAATTAGCCTTCCCCTTTCTTGCCCAAAATCAGGCTATGGTCACAATCTTGTACTGCACAAAGTTAACAAGAAATATTTTACCACTGAAGAAATGACCTTTTTATATACATAAATATCTCCTTATTTTTGCTAAGCCCTTGCTAATTTCAGTTCCTAATTTCAGTGACATTTTTATATTTGACAAAGGATTTAAATGCAACTGGGATATAAATTACTGGGTTTTGTTAACAGCATGGGAATGCACACACAGAAATAAAAACTGATGCAAAAGCAATCATGAGATGCTGTTGCTTATCTTGTCCTTTCCCCTTGCTGTTAGGAAAGGCTGGTCAAATAATATGGAGTCAAAGTTTTTTGAGAAGATTAAAGTTTGCATTTTTAAATATTGGATAGCCACTTTCATGAAACATTTTCTTTAGCAATTAACAAGGGATTTCATTCATGGCTAACAACTTACATTACAAACTGATTTTTATAAAATGCCTAGCATGAATGTTTGTTTTGGCTTAGAGCTTCCCCATAAAACAGGCAGAATGCTATGTAGCATGTAATTCATCTAGACACAGGTCAAAAATGTGATGTTCACACATTATTTTTATTTGTGGGTTGGGTTTTGTTTTGGAGTTAAATAATGAATAAATGAAGGACTTCTCTGTAGGACCAGTTGTTGCAAACAAGATACGCTACTGCCTTGTTGGCTTCTCTGATTACTTTTTAAAGTTGTGAGACTCAAATTACTTTATTTCATATCATTTTTATTGCTATGTTTAAATGTTCAATTTGCATAGTAGTAGAAGTACTTTGGGGGCATATTTAAACTTTTAAGTATTCTGAGTGCTATGGATTATGTTTGTATTTGCAGTAACATAGTATTAAACAGCATGAACTTCTGGACACTCCAGTATGTAATTTTTAATTTTTGGTATCAGATGTCTGATATCCCCCAAAACTGCTTTGAAAGTCAATTGAACATTTCCTAGATTTCCTCAAACCTACTCAGGATCATTAGAATAATGAAAGCACAATTTATTTAAAAATATAGCTTTCTCACCAGCTTATAGGCTTGCTTTTCTGAAGTGAGCAGTTTTATTTTCTTAATGCTGCTAATGCTTGGAATGTACAGTATTTCCCAAATAATTTTTTCCTAGTTACATACAACTCTGGGATATGTCATAGTCAGGGATACCTTCTTGTCCTTAACCAGCTGATAGTGAGTATAAACTGTTATTTGCATAATTTATATGCCCTTGCTTTATCATGAAATCAAAGGAAATTGCGTGCGACATCCATCTTACAGTAGTAGTAATTTACCTGCTAAGTTTTATCTTCTGGAAATAGATGATTCACTAGTTGACTGGAGACGTAGAATCAAGCCAAAGATGTCTGGCAGCGTGACTGTGCATGAAAGAAATATTTCACTTAAAAAGTTTATAATTAAACTATCTGTAAATCCACAGTACAGCTTTAGTGAGAAGCTTCCATTTTGTTTTTAAAGTACTTTAAAAAGAACCCGAATTCTTTATCACTAAGCACCTTGTTTTTGTGGTATGAAATGGGAAAAAGTACTGAGCGCACCCTTGCTGCCTTTGAAGAAATCATTCAAGTTCTGTTGAAGCAGTTTAGAGTTAACTTCAGCTTGACCTGCCTTGATGCAAATGTGTCTAACAGAACTGTTTATAACCTTGCAGACGGAAAAGTCAGTTCCTAAGAATCTGGCCTATGCCAGTAAGACAGATTTTTGCAATCTTAGGTATAATTTTGAAATGCACAGTCCATGCTGAGTTCATAAGGGAGAACTTAATTGAAAATGTTTTGTAAAATTGGCCCTGTTTAATGCTGGAAAATATTTGCCATTTTAACTACAAATATGGCAATTATGGATTATTTATTAATATTCCTGCTATCATACATTTGCTCTGTCTTGAGAGAGATTCCTTCTACTATGCAAAATAGTTATATCTGAAGTTGAGCTCACTGATTATGTTGTAAATTAAAAAAAAAAAATCTTAATTTCACAGCATTGGAGTAATTGTTATTCAAAGTTGTAGCATGTAGCTTCAGCATTGATTGGGTTGTTCCTTTCTATCAAGTTTGTGGAAAACCTGTGGATTCTCCATTGTTTTATCTAGTACATATGAAGTAGGAATATTCACACACAGGTAGTGGGAGCCACGTTCACAACAACCAGGAGAACGTTCCTTACCCAGCGAGGGGCTGACCCAGTATGACTCAGGGTGGAGTTTACAGGACTTTTACAAGGAGATCAAAGGAAAGCTCACCAAGTAATGTAAAATAAAGATTTATTGGGAGTTACTAGATTGACAGTCCACACCCAGTTTTAAACTCTGCTCAGGTGGAAATACTTGGAAAATGAGGGTTGAAAATTAAGAGGAGAGGTCACTGTTCTGTACTTGCCTTGCTTTTACTCTTCTGTATATGTCTGCTAATGGTCACTATTGGAGGCAGGATACGTGGGCTAGATAGGTCCATGTCTGAACCTAGTACTGAATAAACATAAGGACTGACATTTCTGATGAAAAGATAAGGCCAGTCTTTCACAGAGGTATTTGTCTAGAGCAATTCCCAAATAGGTAACAAATGCTAACATGGTGACATCCAAAGGTACTGAAAAGTAGCATGCACAAAAATATTTTACCATTTTCACAACCACTGAGGACATTAAAATCAATTTAAGAGTGTATATTTGCACTAGGTGGTGATGATTTTTCAATTATTTATGAACTGGTCTTTTTTGTTGAAACCTCTAAAATGGAAAGACACTTTAGTTGTTTAATGAATAACAGGATAATGTGGGGTTTTTTTCTTTGTAGTCTTATGTCACTAAATTTTTTCCTTTCCTAGCTCAATGTCGATTGCAGCGAGTCTGGTGAGTGAAGATACAAAGACCAAGTTTTTGAATAAAATGGGCCAGTTGACAACATCAGGTGCGATGTTGGCTAATGTGTTCCAGAGGAAGAAGTAAGATGGGAAAAGGAACTCCCAGCTAACATTAAGATGGACCTCACAGAGACTGGTTCCTGTACTTGAAGTACTTGCCTTTTAATTTCTTCTGTCTTATGTTCTTGTAGTATAATTTTATTCTAACCTCCAAAGATATTTGCACTGCTTTTGAATATCGCTGTGTATCTGTTAATTTTGGGTTAACTGTGGTTGATATAAAACTGAAATCATAGTCTGTACCAAGTCCCTGTTCTGTGTTCTTGTCTTTCCAGCATAATTTTTTATATAGTGGAAGGTTTTGGTTTTTTTATTTTCTGACAGGATATCAGCAAATATCTGTATTATACATGGAACTATTCTGATGGTACTTAAAATAATGTAAATTTGAAGTCATTGTCATGAAGTAATAAAAGTGGAGATTACTTATGTATTTAAATTATGAGAGAGTAATGCAGATTTTTTAAATATGTTTCTAAAAAGAAGAGGAAGAGCCACCAGCATTTCTCTGTGCTTCTAGGGTTGTTTTTGTAAGTATTGTGCATCTTGAATCCAGAGGAATTGCAGTATCTAATGTATGAGACTGCTTGCACTGCATCAGTCTGCAGGGAGTGCTCATGTTTCAGATGCTTTATGCTGGCATTGTAAATGCTGTACAAAGTCCTTCAGATAAAATTCTCATGTCTATTGTGGTTTTTTGAGGGATGTTTTCTTTTGTTGGGGTTTTTGTTTTATTTTAAAGCACTTTAACAACCAGTCTACACATCCAGAGGCACATCCACTAGGTAAAGGAAAAATATGATAAACTAATAAATGTTTATAAATGTATAAGCTACTACACAGGGTCCCCAGTACACTTCTGCAAGCAGAGGAAACTTAATACAGGAGAGAGACTGCTTTCATCTTGCACTCAGTGTGCAGTTCTGTCTACTGTGAAAACTAAAATTAGATATTTTGTTGTATAGATTGAATTTTGGTTCAAATTTAGTTCTGGGGTATTTGAAATTATGTTGAGTTTGATGTGCAGTTTCTTTAAAATGTTAAGTAGACTGCATACATACTTTTTGAAAACGACATTACAAGGAGTATATTCAACAACTACCAAATATTTTTGTTAGCAAGGAAGCATTAACAAGTAAATTCTTTTCTTATTTTACAGCACTTTTTTTTCTGCCCTTCTTTTTGTCAACGTAAGCTTCTGAAAGTAAACTCAAGGGCATGCATGAACTGGTACAAGATAGCAAAATAAAAAAGCTCAGGCATTCTCTGACACGGTACCATTCAGCTGGAAGTATTAACACCTTTGAAGACAGGGGAAGTAAAAGGAGCGAGGAGATAAAGTATTTGCTTCTGAAACAACATGGACAGAATAGCACATCAAGTATTGCCCTTAGATGGAAATAATGGAGACAACTTGAGGCTTCTGCCTGCTTCGTGTCTGTGCCGGTTGGCTCTGCATATTCACTTACCTGATTGTTTGTGTTGTGACAGGGCCTGCACACCTGCACACCATCAGTCCCTTTACGCTGCACTGATGAAATATTTTTCTTGAGGATACAGACAGCTCCATGCCTTCCTGTTACTTGTTACCATGAAAGTATACTTTTAGCAGACTGACTGTGAAATGGAGACATTCCTGAGGAATGGGAAGTGGTGATGTTCCTCTCTATTGTTCTGTTGTCAATAAAAAGTTTTGCATACCTGCCTTGTCTTGTTACTTCTAGTCTTCTCTGAAAAAGATTATCGCATCAAAAGACCTGTTACAGGAGACAGGTCTAATGTGTAGAAATTCTTTAGTCTTAACTCTTTTTACAGAGCACTGAACTTGCTAAATTTGTCTCTGTGTGCCTGGCTTCTAGACGTGTGGCTTTACTGCCATTTTCTCCTCCTCTCCTATATTTCCTGTGCCACAGATTTGTTGGGAGGTTTTTTTTTGGTTGTGTTTTTTTTTTCTCCTTCTCTCTTCTGTCTGTTCCAGCAGTTGCAGTGCCAGAGACAGCTCTGTAGTCATGAGACCGAAATGACTGCTTTATGGTTAAATATCTACTTTTAAAAGCAAGGCCTGTGAGAGTTGCTGTTCACCTAAAGAATTTCATCCAGTGTTTGGAAAACTTGCGAATCAGCGTGGGGGAAAAAACTGTGACAGCATATTAACTATGGATGATTGTGAGTTGAGACTCTTTAATTTGTCGGTATAAACATAGCCTCTTTACCTGACTAGGTCCAGTCTCTCCAGCCCCTTGCAAAATGTAGCTTTTGCTCATTAGCATTCTACTTCATACCATTTGTAGGAATTTGAGTGAGGATCTCAGGAAAACCAGCACAGGAACTCTGAGGTGAAAAAATTGCTGTCTAGTCAACAAACTTAAAATGGAGGTTCTCTTCAGCAGTTTTATCTCCTAAAGTTCAGGTCTGTGTTATTATATGTTGGTTGCAGGAGTTAGTTACTGCACTGTAGATTGCAGAATTGGGAAAGAAAAGAGAGACCTCTTTAAAGAAAAGAATTACCAGAATATTTCAAATTAACTTTTTTTTTCCCTTCCTGGTATTACTGAAAAAAAGTTACGCAAATCTTTTGGGAGAAAATGCTTTGTTAAAAAAAATGCAATTGCCTATGCAGCATGAAAAGCTACCATCTCCAAAGTGTTATCTTCAATTGCATATGACTTTGCCTGAGTAAGGATTCTGTAAAAAACCCCAAAATGTTGGCTTTATTGGCATTGCCTGCATTTCTTCAACTTGTTGGCTTGAAATAGGAAATATGTGGAAGGTCTCATGCTGCCTCTAGGGACATTTCAGAATCTTAGTTTCTTTATTTAAAATACTGACTCTTGTGTTCTTAAGCAAAGGTGATCAGTGGGCTGAAGGTACCTGGCTGCCTGAATGAGTGCTCACGATCTAAGTATTAAAGATAAGGCTGGCTGATATTGTGTCTATATTTTGTTCAGAAAGAGATTGTTTTCTAATACAATAAATTAGGCCAATTACTCTTCCTGTCTTCTCACCAAGGTGAATAAAGGCAGCTCAAGAAAAGCTGCTCAGCCTTCTGTCAGTCTTCCCACTCCCTTTGTGCAGCTCTCTTAGTTCAGGGGGAGAACTAAGATATCTATGTTGGCCAAGAGAAAAAAAAAATAAAAAATAATCCCTCTCCTTTAACTTTAGAAAACAGAACTTTAATTAGGAAATACATATATATATATATATATCTCAAAGGATAACAGTTCTTAACCACAATACACAGATATATATATATATATCTATATCCAGAAAGAACCAAACAACAACAGTTTGTAATAAACCCCTTCACCCCCAAACGACAAGGCAAACAAAATGCCTTTTGGCTACCCCCAAAAAGGGGGGGAAATGCAATTATATCTATGGACAGCAGGTGGCAGTGTTGCACCTCAGCTGCTGGCCTCTCTCTCTCTCTCTCAGGGGTTGCAGTTATATTTATGGACAGTGGGTGGCGATGTCGTGCCCGGCCGGCTGGCCTCTCTCTCAGGGGAATGGCAGGAGCAGCTGCCAGGTCAGCTCCCGTGGGGTCAATGACAAAAAAACAAAAGGCAGCAGAAACCCAGCCTCTGCAGAAAGCAGGCGTGTTCCTCCTTCTCCACAGTAGTCTGCGGTGTCCACGGGTGATCGGTGAAGCCAGAGAGCAAAAGACACAATCCTGGTCCCTCAGCGATGCTGGACCCAGTGTATGTCCCTGTCCTCTCTCCTCCATGCCAAGCCGGTGAACCCCTGACCTGCACAGAAAGCGCAGAAATGCTGACCCCCCCACCCCCCGCCCCGAGCCAGTCTTCCCTCCCCTCTGGCCTGGGGAGAGATCAGAACAAAGGCTCTGGCTACAGCTCTTTAACATCAGGACATGCATATCCATTGTGTCCTTTGTTAAACCTCTTTATTGACACTAAGGCATTGGCTCCAAGCTTTTGGAAGGAATTCCAACTGAGTTTTGAAACTATAACAGCAGCAAGAAGAAAACAAATGCTGCTATTGCTGTGTATAAAAGTATATTTTGATTAGGAGAATTAAAAGTACTATGTGAATGGATTCAGGGCTAGAGAAACTGGAAGCTGATGGATTGGAAGAAAAAATTATCAATGAAAAACATCTGTTGTAAAGAACAAGGAGGATTTTTTCTAATATATTGTGGGAATTTATTGCTACATATGGATGATAGGGTGCAAAAAAACAGAAGTGTGGAATATTTCTGTTTTGTCTGTTGTGACAGTCTAAATGGCTCCATGTTCCAGGAGTGAGTGCATTTATAAAGGTGGGTATCATGAATTCAAAATGTCTTATTTCCCATATGGACATTACTGATGTTGCTAAAAAAGTAAACCACAAAGCACCAGCAAAGGTTCACGAAGCAGAAAGTCACTCATGCTTATACAGCAAGCTGATTGGCATGGCACTGATCCAAGGTGGAATCACAGAATTTCCTGCCTCAGCTGTAAGTGCTGATGAATTATGGGATTGCAGGCAACAAAACTTCAAGGAAATTGGTTTGGTGTTTTTCTGAGTGCATTTAGCTAATGTTTCTAGAAAATACAGTTGGGATGTGTAGCTAATTTGAGTTAGACTGTGAAACTGTTCAACAAAGGCACAGAGGAGTGTGGTTGTTGAATAAGTAGGCTGCTCGGGTCCTGGATGTTGGTGGTGTGTGCTAATATATCATGTGTTAACTAATCTTGATGAGTAACCATGAATGAGTAGTCACTTTTCCAGAGAAGCTGTTTCTAAGGTGTTCTACCTTTAGGTTTAATGCTGGTCAGATTTCATCTATATAGGTAAGCTATAGGAAAGAGGATTCTGTTTGTAGAGTTCCTAACAGGCAAGTCAGGCAAAGACAGCCTGTGTCTTTGGAAGCCTCTGCACTATGTGCTGAGCTGCAACATCCATCGCATTTCCAATAGGATGAAAGACTTCCTTAGACTGAAACTTCTACTTCCTAGAAAATTCAAGCATGACCAGTTCTACTGTAAAAGTCAGTGACTTGAAAAGGTGACTCACAAGTTGGTGTAAAGGGCCAACACCGTGGCATGGTTCCTTCCCCAGCAATGGTGTTGCATGTGCTTGTCACTGTGTCCCTCAGTCACAATAATGTCAGGCTGGTCTGTACCCTACTCTCCCAACTTTGCTATCCCAAAGAGGCAGATACTTGCAAACAGGACTGTTTGCTGTGTATATGAATATTGCCATTCCCAAAATTGTTGTCTTGTGCTGCTGCTCTTTGTCCTGCACTTTCACAGAAATTTTTCCCATTCCCCAACATGTGAGAGACCCCTGCAGCCTCACTGGGGGGTGGAGGCAGCACAGCGGAGTCCTGCTGAAGTGACTGTAGCAAAGTATATGCCTTGTGGGATCATGTGTGTATTGCTCTGTCAGGGACGTTGCACTTTCCCTTTAAATATTGTGCAAGTGGAAGGGCAAGTGGCAACAGGGAAGAAGCAGCCATAGCATTTAATAAGCAATAAGCATTCGTTTAGATTTGATCCTTTGCTAACAGACGAATGCACTCTCTATTGAAGTACAAATCATCTTGATATTCTGGTGAGATTTCAAAGAAGTTCGTTAAGTGTGCTGTTGGATAAATTGACAGGGTGGCTCTGTGGAGCTAGTGATGGGGCATTGCAAAGGAGTTTGGGTCTCTGTCCTCCTGTTCAGGGATTGGTAGGTGTTTGCCAGCCTTAAAGACTCCTCTCCAGGCTGGATAGAACTTGAGGTGTATCCTGGGCAGAGCAAGCTCCTCGGTTTTGTGCCCATATTGCTCTTGTTCTAGGCATGAATATATGACTCAGTTCTTGGAGGTCATCAGGTATCTCTTATAAATGCGAACAAATATTCAAAGTTAAAAATTCATCAGGACTTTATATTTCCTTGCAGAAGTATGCAGACATTGTTATTGCCAGAGGAGCTAGTGATAAACTATCAACTCAATGTCAGCTTGCACATGTGTCAAGTATTTGACGTACTACTGATGGCTGATGTTGAGCTTTTTTCTTTTGAATGCTGCAGACTTGAGGGTTTTGACATGTATTTAGCACTGCTACATTTTTGTGGGATTGTAAAAGGTGTGTTGTGTAAACCATGCTACTAAGATGCTTTATTATAGTTGCTCTGTCATGAAAAATATTTGTGCACTTAAAAATTTCAAGGAGACTGGGCAATAGTCTGCCATGGAAACTTGCCTTTCACAGGAAGAAAACAGTTTCAAGTTGATGGCATGAGTTTGTGTATGATTTTTTAAAAAATAATAGATTTATCTATTTAAATATATTTATATTTAAATATATTATATTTAAATAATATATTTATATTTTTAAATGGACTTATTTTAGTAGCTAGAGTTCTCAAATAAAGCTAGAGTGCCCTGTGCTAAAATGTGCAGGTATTTTTCTATCTTTGGCCCTTCCACATATTGGGTCACATAGTAGGGGTCCCTCCCTGTGGCAAGTGATGAGCAGCTGGAGGCAGCCTTTCTCCCTGAAAGCATGACAGACTCTGCATGGTACTCCAGAAGCTGCACTGTGACCCACTGTCCCCCAGGGCACCTCCCTGATTTAGAGGGATCTTTCTGAGAGCTTTAACTTTGGACATGCACTGGCTTCCTCGCTCACCTACTGAGAGCCAGGTACTCATATTGACAAAGCTTATATTTAGTCCAGAGCCCGAATCCCCAACCAACCTTTGTGACATGCAGTGAAACAAATGATTGATCATGATTGATCCAAACCTTTCATCTCATCCCCCATCCCTCAACAGCATGTGAGAGGCAAGGGAATGGAAGCTCCTTCACAGCCTTCCTGCACATGTGAAAAGGCATCCTAGCATGCAACCATGTGCAATTCAGTGTTGCTTCTCTACACAGATTTCTGTCACATCATTTTGAAGACACAGATTTAACATGCAGCCTCCTGGTCCTCCCTCCTTGGAAAATGGGGCATCATGAGGTGTTGGAATCAGTGTGCAGGGAAGCGGAAGGGTAGTTCAGTGGCATGGATAAAGTGAAAGAACAGCTGGGGACATGAACATGAGTCTACAGGTGCTGCATAGATGCCCACTGTTTATCCACTGGGTGTAGCCACCAAACCATTCCTTACCTTTGCTTGTTTTTTGGGTTGAAAGTTTTGGAAAGATGGGAGTCAAATTCAGAGATTGGCTGGATGTTAGTTGTCATTTATCTAAGCACCTCTAAAAGAGGCATTTTTACACTAATGCTGAAAGGGTTTCATTTTCAGGCAGCTACAAAACTTGCAGTATTACACTGATGTGCTTCTTTTAAAATAGCATGTAGCATGCAATACCCACTTTTCCCTCTACAGGAAGGAGGTAAGAAGAGATTCATGCTGGCCACAGACCTGCTAAGTGGTCGGCTGGGCTCATAGTTTGTTTTCCATGGCAGGCTTTGCCAAGGAAGGGATCCTGAAATTATCCGAGGTATTATTTGGATTCTGTCACACCTCTAAGGCTGCACATGGCTTTCCATCTCTCTTCTTTAATAATAACTTCCCAAATGCTTTGCAAAGGTCATTGAAAAACTAATGTTCTGTAACAGGAAAAAAAAAATCTTTTCTAGAAAAGGCTGTCAAACCTGTTTTGGTGTAAATTTTTAGTTTCTATTTGTGCTACATAGAATGATACATGTGATAAATATGAATTGACAGCACTATATGTTTCCTAGTTCATATTTTCTAGTGTTCACATTTTAGTTTCTAACAACCTACTGCAATCTATAACTAAGACTGTAAAGCACCCAGTAGTGGCTTCTGTGGGTTTTGGCTCAGAAACATAAAATTTAACTTGGATGAAAATGTCTGAGCTTTCAAAAAGAGGCTGTTTTCACATAGTGCTAGAAAATGAGAGAAACTTCAGCCAAACAAGAAATACTGCAGGCAGGATCAGAGGTGAGAATGCGAACGTAATTGAGCTGATGTGCAATACTGAGCAGTCTGAAGCTCCTCTGAGCTGCACAGGGCTTGGCTTTACTCAGTGCCTTCAAACTCTTCACTTGACACCTTCAGAGCAAGCCAATACCACATCTAACTGCTCATGAGTGTGAGTTTTTTCTTATAAATCTGTGGTTACAATGAGCACCTGCTAAATAAACACAGCCTATAGCCTCTGTATTGTGCTAAACGTGAAAAGGGAAAGAGACTTAACACACTGTTCTGTAAAAAAACCCAAAAAAACCAAAAACCAAACCAAACCAAACCAAACATTTCCTTGTACTGTAAATACGAACATTTTAAAACATCCTGGCTGGCTCAGGGCTGCAAGTTTTCAGCAATGCCTGGCAGAGGGATCATCCCATCCCCCAAGTGCTGTCCCTCTGTCTCACTGGGCTTCCTCCAGGACCAACAGGGAATAACACCACTGCCAGCAGCTGGGCATGCCCCTCACCCCCATGTCAGACCTTACCTTGCAAAGCCCCCAGGGAAGTCAGCTTTGCATTCATTGCCTACCAGACAAGCTGAGTGCTGTGGCCATCCCTCTTACCCCTCACTCCCAGCTCAATTTCTGTTCAGTACCGGAGCTGTAGCATGTCCAGCCCATGTGTGGTGAGACCCCAACTCCTGTGGCAGGCTGACAGTGCTCTGATGCTGCAATTGCAAGCTCTATGGCTTGTTAAAACCCATCAGCACGATCTTTGCCCATTCACCTCCAGAAGAGTGAGGGCATCAGGAACAGCCACTGGACCTAAACCAGGCACATCATGAAGTGTTGTTTTGCCTCACAGCCCACTGGGGAGCATCAAACTCAGATAGGGATCACCAGTACCAAACAGCCACATCGTGTCTGAGACCAGGCAGGGGAATGTGGGCACCAAGATTTGCTTGAGCAAAATGCTTGCAGAGGACATTGAGTGTGTCAAGCGTTGAAAGGAACTTTAGGAAGATTTAGAAAGTTTTATGGGCCCTGGAAACTATGTAGAGGTGAAGTGAAGGTCATAGCTTCATTTTGTTGTGCATGCAGGCCCTCCACACTAGCTACAGGAGAAAAACTCAACAGGCCTTTCTGTCCTGAGTATATTGCTTCTCAGAGCAGAAATTGGACCACAGCACTGCAGAGGAAGGATGTTTTTTAATATTCATCTTTTGTGCTTGAATGTATTATTTGAAAACATAGAGAAACTTATAAATTGCCTCTTTTTTTCCTGGTCAAGGGTTAAATGTAAATACATAAGTGAAAGAACAACTTCCTTCTTTGCCTAAGTCATAATCATGCTCCCAGCTTATTTCACGGCATGTGAGCACAGGCCAGCAAGAAAGGGTTTTTTATCAACAGAGTCAGCTTTTGCTGGATCTTCAGCCCCTGTAAATCAGTGCTGCCGTGTCCTTCCCCACCACAGAGCATTCCTGCTGCCCTCCTGAGACAGGGGCATTGCAGGCTGTTCCCTGCACACCACCTGCAGCTGCTCTTGCCAGGCAAGAGAGTTGCTGGAGGGTTAGGGGTGGTGGCGATGTAATCTGTTTTGGGGGTCAAACAGCCACTCTGCAGTTACGAGTCAGGTCGCAGGGACTGACCCCATGCACTTCGTGGAGTGTTTTGGGAGAGCTCCCAAAGTACATCTTCCGCTTTTCTTCCCCTCTGGTGAAAACCCCAATCACCAGCTCCCGCCGTCAGCCAAAGCAAAGTACATGGATGAGGTGGGGCACTCAAGCTGTTCCAGAACGCCGTGGCTGGCACTCACAGGGCTGTTGCATGGCCACAGAGATGGGACGTGGAATGGGACAGGCTTTCCTCAGTGCTGGGAGCACGTGCCAGCAGGAGGGCGGTTGTGCCAGGGCGGATCAGGCGATGAGGAAGGAGGCTGTCAGAGGCCCAAAATGTCCTCTGGCAGTGCCAGGCAACATCCAGGGGTAGTGAGGAGAAGGCAGCAATTCCAGGGCAGATGCACAGTGAGGGAAGGTGCTGGGTGAGAGGAGGGTTGGAACGGGAGGGCCCAGAGCAGGGGGTGGGGGCAGATGGATGGATAGCCCTGCGGACAAGGACTGCCCGGGAAAGGAGTCGGCCTCGGCAGGAGGAGGGACGTGGATATGGTGACTAAACTTCTTGTAAAAGGGGGTGGAGAAAGGAAAGGGAGGGACAAAAAGCGGGGCGGGGAGGAAACCTGCAAGTCAAGTCTGTGGAAATGCTGTGGGAACTACGGCCAGGCGCCCTGTGTTTTTTTTTTTTTCTTTCTCTTCTTCTTTTCTCCCCTCCTGTAGCTGAGAGGAAGGAAAGGAAGAAAGAGAAGTAGTTAGCTCAAATGTGCCTCGCTCTGTTGCCCCGGCGCAGGGGCTTGGCTGGAAGAATCTAATTTCTCTTCGGTGGCAGGAAAAGGAGCCACAGGAGGAGGCAGAGACGGACACCCAGACATGCCCGTCCCGTCAGGCTGCTGGCTTCTTCTTTGCCTCGCTGCCGCTGGCAAACAGGTAAGGCTGCGAGCCGGCGGAGGGGGAAGGTGGGTGTCGCATCTTACCCAGAGAGATTTGTTCCTTCTCCCCTTGCTCGGAAGAGACGGCGAGGTCGGAGCCCTAGGCATCCTGCGCCGCGGGCACTGGTAGAGCAGAGTTTAGCAGAACAGCTTCGCCTGCCTTTTTCCCCTGTGGTTTTTTGCGTTTTAGTTTTGTTCTTATCCCAGCAACTCACCCTGTCTCACAAGCTTCTCTCGCTTCCTGGAAGTCAAAGTAGTCCAAACCCCAAAGTTCCAAAGGAAGCCAGAGGATCTGCAGGGAAAACAGCCGGCTTCTGCCCAGGACAGGGTGCGAGAAACGAGAAAATATTTGCAGTGAGGTGGTTGAGGCATATAATTTGCATGTAGAGTAAAAATAAAGCAGACTCAACCCTACCAAACAGATTTATTCGAGAGAGCGTGAGCACACTTGTCCCTCAGACGTGGGACGAGCGCGTACGGTCTTGCCAGCGCAGATACAGCTTTTCAGGCACCCTCACTGGGGTGCAGTGTCCCTGGCACTCTGGCCATCCCGCCACCTCGAATGTTGGCAAGCCCCGGGCGGCCCCGGGAGAGGGGACGGCGTTTTGACCTCGAGCTCACGGGTGGGAGTCTGAGGCTCAGATCGGCTACGTAACTCACTTGGAAATTCACGTGCTGCTCGTGATAGAGCTAGGAGCCAAACCCCACTCCCAGCTCAGCTGCCCCAAAAAGGGGAGCCCTTTCCTCTGAAGGGAAAAGATCTGAGCGAGGTTTGGGTCTGCGGTTGTTTGCAAATAAAGCATGTTCTTGTTGCAGCTTCATGCCGTGCCAGGTGGCTGATGGTCAGCGTGTTTTACACTTGGGATCGTTGCTGGTCTTCCCCTGCTTTCAAGAAAGGCCGTTTTCTACGATCAGCTCTAGCTGAGCCTGGTTTTCATCTAGAGGTTTCAATTTGCAGAATCTTGCTTCACTTTTTCTAATTATGCAGCTTAAAAATTATTCCTCTCCCTTTGGGTTATTTAGACCCTTCTAGACTGGCAGGCTGTTTACAAATCTCATGCTGCCTACACTTTATTTCTTCCATTTATCAGTGTTTGGCAGCCTCACTACCATTTGTATTTCTTTCATCTGAATTTCTAGTATTTCTCTGTGTCTCATTATTCTTGATAAGTTATGTAATTTTAAGTGCTTTCCTCAACACAGTGCTGTAACTGGGCCATGGCTGGGTTCCCTGAGAGCAAGGTGCAGCTTCAAGAAAAAGAAGATAAAAAACCCAAAACAAAACAAAAAACTCTCTGCTCTCTACAGCTTACAATTTAATGTCTGACCACATAGTCCTCAGAGCCTTTCCTCTGAATCCCTAGTCCTAAATATGTTATCTAAAACCACACAAGCCTTTTTTTCCCCTCTAAAACATGTATTTCATTTTGTCCACCCCCGCTCTTACACTTCTCTTAAATTACTGCTTTCCAGGTGTTCTCCATATGTATGTGAATGGGCCTGCAAATTTCAAAAGTGATTTTTACATCATAGCTTTCAGGTGGTTTGTCCTGTTCCTTGGTATCATCTGTGTCTGTCTTTTTTCCTCCCCTGGTGTTCAGGACTGTGATCAATGCAGCATGAAGAGCAGACCTCAATGTTCTATGCACCTTTGCTTCAGGTCACTAACCATTACATACTTGCTTCCTTCTGAAGCCATTTGGGTTTAGTGCTGTTTCTCCCTTTGGAATCTGCTCATTGCATTGCCTGGAACCTGCTCAGCTCTTGACCAAACTTTGGAAATTTGGATTTCCATGCTGTAGCTCCCAGCATGTACTAACCAGGAAAAGCTCCTCATTATTTCTCACCTCTTGATTCATAGCCATTCACAGGACATAAAACAAGGAACTTGTATTTATTTTTGGCTGATGTGCAAAGTCTTTCCACTGTATCCAACACGTGCTTAATTCTAAGTGGTTGTACAGGATGCAACTTTCCATAGCCATTGCTTTGGACAAGTAGCAATACAAAATTGTAGGAGGCTCCAGGAAAGTTGTAGTATAAGGATAAGCTATAATATGCCAAAGAACATGTTAGTTTGACATTCTTCCTGCAATAGTGAGCAGAACCTACAAGTCAAGAATGCAAAAGCAAGACAAACCTGGAGAGGTCTGCTCCCAGCCATCCTTTTAGGTTCTTCTATGTTTGACTGATTTGAACAATGGTTTCTTAGAGGAGTGCTGTTCTCTGATGGAACAAATTGTGAGAATGTGCCTAGTAGGGCTGAGGTTTTTCTGATGCACTTGTGTTAGTTTAGACTCAATAATATAGTGGGATAGTGCTAGGACAATGATATTTGCAATGTATGTCCTGCAAAGAATGAGAAGCACTTGGAAATGTAAGTTAATGAGTGCTCACTCATAATTCTGCTGAGAATAGACATGATCATTGTCATCCTTTTCACCAAAGAGGAAACAGGAACAGAGAATTCGTGACTTGCTGTAGGTCACACAGCGAGCATGGAGCAGAACTTCTGGGAGCAGAGCTCCACCCTCCTGCTTATCTTGTGCTTCAGCCACAAGATCTTTCCAAGTGATTTGTTTTGGGCTTCTGTTGGTTGTGTTTTCTTTCTGAGGCATGATCTTCTCCACTTTTTGTACAGAATAGTCACACCCCTTTCCTTGCTTAGCACCGGTAAAGAGCATCAATGTTACTGTCAAGTGGGAGTCAGAGTCAATGACTTTGACCAGTTGACTGAAGATTCTTCTCCCCTTTTTTGGAAGTGAGATGAGTTCTTCCACTACAGTGTAATATTTGCTTTATATGGAACACATACTCATTGCAAACATCTGGAATTCTTTGTAATATAGAAAAAATTTGGCCAAAATATAGATTTTTCTTTTAATTTCCTGAAAGGAAGTCTGTATGATGAGAGGAGAAAAAAAGAGTTGTAACAATGACTATATTGTGTTATATTATGGGCTCTCCCGGTCCATTATTCCTGCCCTGATCAGGGCCAAAGGAACCATTCAGTAGTGCAAAACCTCTACAATATCTAATCTAAACTTCTGGATTTATTCTGCCACTTAAAACATGGGCTTAAAAGCTACGATAGTTCATTTAGTTCACTTGTCAAAATTCTCTTGCAGGAATGGTCCCTGCGAAGGCCACTGACAAGTTTTTAATTGCTTTACAGTTTCCCCCAGAACATATGAAAGACCTTAGAGCACCTCATATGAAAGGAATATAAAACTGCATCAATCCATAATATAAGAAACCTCTCCTGCTTCTTTTTTCATGTTAAGCATCATCTGCCTGTTGTAATTTCTTCTTTCCCATCAACAGGACCGAAACAAATCCTTACCACGTTTCACAAGTCAGTAGAATTCAAAGCTTATCAGACATCTCAAGGGTACTGACCAATGTCATTTAGGACACAGGGCTTTCTTCATACTGTGCCAGAAGAAAAAATAAAAAAGCAGCTCAAGCAGAGAGATTAACTGCGGCCTTAAGGATCTGTTTCTGTTGCCCTTTACTGTCTATTGTCCTCAAATTCAAAATTGGGATGTAATTTGACAGCTGTGCAAGAGCGAGTAAGGACAGTAAAAGGGATGAATGCATAACTTCAGTGTAGAAAATAATGGAAACCTCGAAGTGGTGCCCTCTGGCATTTATACCTTAACACTATTTAGAGGAATCATATCTGAGTCATTTCACTGTGTTTATCATCTGTCCCTTGGAGTTAAAGTGGTGAAAGACCCTCCGGTACTAGGTACATGCATAGATGCACCAGAAAGGTAACCCTTGCTGCAAGGTTGTCCTCCCTGCCCACTTCCTCTCTGTTTGGCCAGGTCTCCAGAAAGTTTTTGTGGTGACCAGAGCCAGGAGGGTTCCTGACACCACATGCTGTGACTGCAGAATCCAGACCTTCCTTAATCCTGCGGCACATGCTGCCAGGGGCTGTTCTGAAGTGCAAAGGCTGCTGGACACTTGGACTGCTCCGGGTGCTGGTTAAGCTTACTAGAGGAGGGCAGTGGGGAGAAGAGGGAAACAGTGATGGCTGGTTCATCATGACCTTGGCTGCAGCCATGCTACTTGTACAGACTGTTCCCTTCCTTTCCATGGAAACTCAACTTGCCAGGTGGTGCTGTCTTCCACTGCAGCCTCTCACCTCTGGTTTAAGGATGCTTTGGTTGGCATTGCTTGCACAGAGAACCAGCTGCTCTGAGAATGGCTCATTATTGCCAATGCAAAGCGCAAAGGCAAATATTTGTGTGTTATAAATGCAGTATAAAAATTAAGTGATGTTTAACCAGGTTGCACTCTGGACGTGGGTAGTCCTTGGTCTGTATGACACAATAGCCTGCCTGCAGGAACTTGCCACTTTTTATGATATACCTTTTGAAAATGGTCCAAAGTTTATGTAGTAAAAGAAAAACTCCACAAGCAGCAGTGGCTGGAAGTTGCAAGGTGGGCTGCAGATGGTAATCTGACTCTGCAGGCTGCACTGGCGCTCAGGGCAGCCTGCTGCTGTGTCTGCCTCATGGGAGCGAGATTTGGTGTGATGCTTTGGCACCAGGGAAATGCAGGTTTCCTGATTTTTTCCTTGTCTGTGTGTCACCGCAGTGTGCTATCACATTTGCGGTGGGGTACCATGTGGAGGGCTCAGCACTGCACAAGAGGAGTTATGTTGCTGGCATCACCCTGGCACTCCAGGACATCCTGGTTTTTGTCCCATACCTATGCAGCCACCTAAGCTGCTCTGCACTTTGCTTCCCGTGGTTACCTTTTTTGTTTGCCTTTTCAGAATGTGACTTCTTGGGGCTGAAAGCTTGGCTTTCTTTGGTGTTTGTGCAGCGCTTAGGATGTCATGACTGCAAACAAAGCCAAAGAGTCATTAATCACCACAGGATAGCACCCCATCTTTTTCCCACCAAAGTCACAGGGAGGTCTGCCTGCGCAGGCCTGGGAAGGGAGTGGATACTTTGCCCTGGCCAGATGGCATCGCTTAGGCTGCAGCATCCAACCATCACCCTTGTTCTCTGGATCTATTTCTGCCCACGACCCCATGGCAGAGGCGCATTTCCCAACCACTTGGCCAAATGTGTTCATGGTGCCTCCCCTAAATGTCCCTGAAGGAGAGGCTGGAGCAAGGGCTGTGGCAGAGGATGGCAACCCAGTGGGCCAGCAGAGAGCTGAGACCTGGGGCTGCCTCTTAGCTCTCCAGGACCCTCTGGCTGCGCCCCTCTTAAAATCTAGATAAAAGCAACCAGGAAAGGCTATGTTTTGGTAAAAGAGCCAAGCTGTCCGGTTTAATCCATCCTGCAAGAGCCAATTAGCCAAGGAGGGGAAAAAAAAGTGAGGTCATTCACCCTCACCACTCTGTGGCTACTCCAAAAGAAAAAAGCATATATAGGGTCTATTCAAGAATGACAAAGAACAACATTTGTGACTGCAGATGGGTGCAAAACATATTTAGTCAGTGGTCAGAGTAGAGGGAAAAGAAAAAAAGTCTTGTATGGAAATAAAAATACTGTGAAGTTTTGTTAGGCAACCCATTAATCAGGAATGCAGAAATACAGATAGGAAAAATGTGCTACTAGTTCATATGAAGTCCTAAAACTTGCTTATGTAGCGCACAAGGAACTCTATTTTGAGCATGTTATTTTGCTACAGTGAATAGTTTTGCCTTATGAGCAGCATGTCCTTTGGTAACTTTTCATTGTTCAGTAGCAAGGAAGAGATGGTTCCTTGAATCTGGTCTCACAGGGAAAAAAAACTCTCCCCTGCAATACCACATGTAGTAAAACAGGCTGCTTATGGAAACGAGCCAGAGCCTCTTCAGATCAGGGAGGAGTATTCCCACTGACTTGACCGGCCCACAGTCACCGGCAGAGCTGGTTCCTTATGATGACACCTAAAGAGTGGATTAATCAATTCTCAGCTGAGTCCTGAACCCTTTAATAAAGACAGCAATTTCTTCATTATGGAGAAGGTGCAGATATGATCATGCAATCCTTACTCTAACTCACAGCAAAGCAGAACAGCCTGCGGGTGTTACATCCCTCTATACAGCCATCGTCTGAAGTAAGGGCTACAACCCTACCACTGTCCTTCATGTTTTTGCCTGCAGAACATTCAGCATTTGTTCCATGGGCAATGCTAACATCCAGGAGAAGGAAGCTGAAGCAGAGAATCAGGTGGTGAAAGCAAGCTTCCCTTCTTCTCTACAAGTTTTCTCATTTTCCCCTGCAGCTCAGCTAGTATTGTGGGATCTCGCCTCACACTGTAAGAGATTAAAATGTTATGTCACACCCTGTGGGCTTGCTAGAAAGAAAGAGTAGATAAACATACAGATATTAAGCATAGAAAGTCTCCATTGAACTCCTAATTTGGCATCCAGCCCAAGAAATCTCTCATGGTCATGTTAAGTCTCAGCTTCAGTTGATGAAGCAAAGAAAAGTGATGTGCTGAACTAAAATGCAAGAGAAGCATGCTCCCCCTAAGTCATTGTGTCTTTTTTATTATTTTAATTAAGCATGAATAGGTGTAGAGTTTACTTATTCTGAGTCACTGAGACTGTACCTGGAGCCGTGAGGCTGCTAAGCTTTCCTTTGGAGTGGTGCGGTTGCACCTGTTCAGTCTAGAAGAGATTTGCCTTTGCAGGCCTTGTCACTAGCACACATAGGTATTAGCTTTGATAATGCCATTATTGTGCAGTCTTTATTTCTGCTTGTTATAGACTGTTTGTCTTGCTGTCAAGACTTTTTGATAAATATTTTGGTTTGGTTAACTTTTGGGTTCTTGCTTTCCAATTCATCTTCAAAATATTCTGTGTAGTAGCTGTAAGTCTTTGAATTGCTGTGGCAGTTGGGAGCATGTATGTTAAAGCATGAGGTTTTGCACCAAAGTGCAGGCAACTTGCAGGCACTGCTGACTGTCCAGTCACTGAAAATGTTGTGTACCGCTCTGGCTGTCGTATGAAGGTGACTGTCCCTGAATGACAAATGTTGTGCACATGATGGCAAGTCTTCAGTCCACAGAAGCAATCTGGCTGATTCACAGGTTCAGTCAGTAGCCATTTCAGCCCTGCCATCTCCTACCTCAGTCATCTCCCATCTGATATACCCAAGGTTCCTGTCTGTCTTACCCCCACCGCCCTGCTGTGAGAGTGGTCAGTGCAGCACTTCTCCTTCACGTAGCCTGCTGACTAGAAATAGCTCTGCTGGGTGGGAGATTGATGAATGATCCTTCCCATCAGCAGAACAGCACCAGTTTCTCAGGTGTTTGCTTTTTCCTGTGCACTAAAACAGAGGGATAAAGGGAATAGTAGTGACTTTTGCCACCATTTGCCCGTGTTCTGGCTGCACATTGCAGTTTTCTCTTGACCTCTTCATTATCGGTTTTATCCCTCACACTCTGGACTCTAGGTGTTCAGGCTCTAGCAGAGTTTCAAGAGCCTATTTTTATGAGTGAAATAATGTTTAGTTTTAGCTGTTGCCATTTCCTGGCTCTTTTTTACCATGTGGTGATAATTCTGTGATGTGGTTTACTGGTCGCCGGAAAGTTGACATCACCAAAAGTGTTTCATTCACAATATAAGATTTGTGTGATGAATTACAGGCCTGCAAGTAATGTAACTGGAATTGCAAAGCTGTGACTTGTGTGCCGCTTTGATTTAATTTTTATCAACAGTGAAGACTATCCCTGAAGAAACTCTTGCATTCAATGTGATTACAGCTAAGTCTTTAGTATAGAACTTCTTGTTCCCCCTGTAAACCCACAATTTTAAAATTTTCCAAAGTTTTTCATTGTGCACATTACTATTATGCACCTCCACAGAGTACCTGGGAGCACCAGCCATGGAGCAGCACCCATTGAGAATCAGATTCTATTTTTATTCTTAAATAGTTTTTTAGGCGAGCCTCTAAAACTGGTGACAGGCTGAAGAAATCTGGACTTTGGTCAGTAATGCTGCTGACCCAAATCAGGTAGGAAGCTGTAAGGCTCTAGGTGCACAGTCAGTACCTGTAAGAGGAGAGACAGGGGTTCATATTTGAAGAAGCAGCAGCAGACAACTGCAGAGGCTGTCATAGATGGACACCAGGGTGCTGTGCTTGCAGTGACTACTTCAGTTTGGGAAATGTTGCTCAACGCTCAGTCCTCTTGACAAAGGCAAATAAAGTCTTTGATCTAAAGCCACAGGAATTTTTTAGTTCTACAGCAGGCAAGTCTAAGGACCTCAAAAGCAAGTGGTTTGAGTAAACCTGGGTTCCAAAGTGTAAAGAACAAATAGTCTGTGCAAGGCAGGACGGATTGTAGTTGTCTCTCCTACAGGTACTTTGATGCTATAATAATAAATGGAGAAAAAAATGTGCTTTGCTCAATGAAATTATGACAGATGATTTCAATACCCTCCAGAAACAACTACACTGAGCAAGAAGGTGTTATCTTAAAAGCTAGTTACCTCTTGATGTGTCTTGTTACATCTCAATTTTTGCCAAACCAAGATTATCACTAATGAACAATCCTCATTGAGGCCTCAGGTTCTTGTTCAAAAGTGTCATGGGAAAAGGACTGTGGAAACCCCCGACCTTGTTCTTCCAGTTTTTTTCTTTTAAAGGAAAGAGGCCCATGCAACTATCTTTTCTGAAATGTGAGGAGCAAGAAGAGTAATTTTAGCATCCATGACACACAGCTTCTGCTGCTCTCTGATTGCTCAATGGCACAAAGAATAAATATTTCCTTAAGCTTGAGGACAGGAATCTGAATGTGGCTAGTTCCCTCTTTACAGGCACCTGTGTGTGTGTGTGTTTTTTTAATGTCCAAGTTACACAGTGGTGCTTTTCAGTGCTGTTGTCAATGTTCTCCAGCCCTAAAAGCACAAGCACATTCTTACTTAATGTCCTTTTAAACAAATACACAAGAAAAACCAAAGCAGAAAAGGCTGCCTGCAGCTCAGCACCAAAATACAATCTTTCCGTAAACCTTGACATGCCTGTTTTTCCAATGAAGTTGGTTGTGCTACTCATGTGCTTAAAGGTAATCAAATGTTGGTGTGCTTTACTGGACTGGATCCACCAAGCCTGGAGGAGGTTTGTCTTTCTTCTGCTGGACTCTTTTCCTGTCAAATATACTTGTTCTGAGGTAATTTTAGTCAAACAGGAAAGCTGCCTCTTTCTTAGGAACTGGTACAAATCTGTGTGCTTTTCACACTTTTGAAGTGACAAATTTACACAGGATACCTAGACCTCTTTGAAGCACTTGTTTTTCACATGGTAATGGGATTTAATAGGCAGTTTCATCAATAGTGAGACCATTGAAGGAATGGTGAGGCTGGGGTTTGTCTCATTTTAAGCACTTCCGAGGAGGTTGTCACCTTCTCATTCATTGAGGCCTGTTCTGTGTCTAGATAAGAGCTTGGTGGTATCCAAATCACTCTGATCCACAGGCCAGCATCTGATGAGAGGAAGGATGTTCCAGGGGTTACAGAGCGAAGTTAAGTCTTGGGAGACTTGGTTTGTTCCTGTCACCTCTGTACAGCCAGCTGGCCTGCAATTGCAAGTTCCTCATCTGCAAAATGAATTGCACTTCCCTGTCTCAGAAGGACACATTAGCAGGAATGTGCTGGTGATGGCTAAGTGTCAGGTCATGGTGCTGTCAGCAGCACCAGCACTTCTCAGCCCCGAAGGAAGTTGACAGACACATAGAGCCTCCTGGCAGAAGCATAAACAAGGGGTAGCCTGACATCAATGGGGTTGTGTTAGCAAAAGGGCCTGAGTTTGACTCCCACCCCAAGAAAACTCTGGGTTGCTTTGGCTTCCCTTCCTGTCCACTCTTCCCCCAGCTTGCATGCTTGGAAGGTCCAGCCAGTCCATACCAGGCCAAAATCCCTCACCTGCACAAGGAGACTGTCTCACATGGGGGTTGGCACAGGGATGCCGGGAGCCTTGTCTTTATGCCGTTGGGCATATATCAAAAGAGGGAATATTGCAGCTCTGTGAATGCATTGACTTGAGTGAAAAATGGGAGGACATGGTCACGGAAGAGACTGCTTGTTGACATTGAGCATAGATTTATGCAGCAGCATCTGTGAGCTATACCATAACAATAGCCTTCATTATATGATAAAGCATGGGGATATGAAGCAATTTCCAAAAGGCATCCGAGCAATTACTCAGCTCCTTTTGCCTCACAGCAGGGCCCTGCTGCTTCTCTTCAGGAAGAGTTGTGATTCTCAGAAATTACTCTAGACCCTTTAGCTGAATGCTTTTTAGCAGATTTGCATATCCTTCCCTAAAAAGTGTGATTTTACCCTTGTTTGACACTTCAGTAATTTTTTAGTCTTTTTGTCTAAAAGAGGAACTATTAAACTGGGGGAAATGAGCAAGAGACATTCTGTGACAAAAAGCAAGTGACTGGACCTGCTGGTGGTCTCATCATTTTTGTTACCTTTTTGCATGGCAATCAGTTGCTCAAGACCAATTGCTCTACTCCCTGGTCCCACAACATCACCTGAACCCCATGCTGGCCAGCTTAGTGTTTTAGCAGTTAACGCCTGAAGTGCATTACCGAATAAAGCTACTTGAGTACAGGAGTGTTATCACCGTTTCCCCTGGGACACTGAGCAGTGTCATTGTTCAGCTGCCAAGCTGGCCTCGCTTTCCTTTTCCTAGATCACCTCTTGCCTCACCAGAGCTGATCGTTATCGTGTGCTGTGTGCTGTGTAAATACGGAATGCAGTGTTTGTTACACAAATGCATAATCTAATCTCGAGAAAGGTACTGCTAATGAATGCAAGGGAAGAGAGATGGAAATGATGAGACAACAAAAGATTTCTTGTCTGACTAGATTCTTAATTTGACCTGGGATTGTTGTAATAATATTAAAAAAAAAAAAAAGCTGTAAGTTGTTTATAACCTTCAAAAATATAAAAACTCAAGACCTCTGACTTGTGCTACTTTTTCTATTTCAGACACGCCTAGAGCAGTTTTGATAAACACAATTCATGCACCAACCCATAGCTCAAACTCCAAGCCAAAAGGTGGTGTTTTAAAGAAAAACTTCAACCTATTTTAGTCATCTTTAATTTACAAGACCCTTCCCAGCATTAGAAGAGGACAAGATGCTTAAGGAAAACTATTTTTTTTCCGAGATTGCTATTGCTTAAATTAGGAAAGGGAAAGGAGGAAAGAGGAGGTATAAAGACTTGGAGGAATCAAGGGGAGAATGCTAAGTAGAGGAATGGGAACCAATATCAGTAGGCACACTGCTGTTATGTGCTATCGGATGACAAAAGCTCCCTTTAACCAGCAGTAGGAGCTTTATTGCAGCTTTCTCCGGTTAAATGAGATTTTAACAACTGTATCCAATAATGAAGGATTCCTTGCTATGGGTTAGATTTTGAATCACCTTATCTATTGCAAGATCAACAATTGATTGCAAGGTGTTGAGTTTACCTGGCAGACTGTGGGCAGCCAAAGCAGGGTCAGCGAGGGGCTGGGCACAGTGCTTGGCTGGCCAGGATCCCCAGCACAAACCATGCCCCGAATTCAGAAGCTGGTCTGTGGGTGGGACCACAGTGTGTACAGGCAGCTGAGAACAGAGAGGGGATGCAGAAGCCCATGAGGACCAGAGGCAAGACCACCGCTACCTGTAGATGCCCTCTTGTGTTCCAGTTTCAGGTGGTTTGGGACGAGCGTTTGTGTTGGTTTTGGTTTCGTTTTTTGAGGCACAAAAAGCTGTTGGCTTAATTGGATCACCTTTCTGGATGGCTACCTCACTTCTGTGAGACTACCTCTGCAGGACACAGCGGGAGCCATTAAAAGCTGCAAAATTAAAGTTCAGTATTTTCTGGAACTAGCCAGGAGTATTGTGGATTCCAGTGGGACGCTAGATACTTCTTTTTTGGGAGTATAAATCATTCACCCTGCTATTTTGCTTAATGCTCTACATTAAAACTATCAGTTGCCCAGGTCTTGATCTGAGGTAATTTCTGTGGAAGAGACTACAGAAGTATCTATGCCATTTTTTTTCTTTACAATTATTTAGAAGTTGTAGATTTCAAATAATAGAGTACTGTAAGAAAACATTACATAACAGGCCAAAAGTTCATAATAAATTGCAAGATGCATTATTTATTTGTCACCTGGTTCTATTCCAAGTCCCTGAGTGTACAGCATGGAGTACATATTCTTAGCATGTCTACAAAGCGCCTTTGAAGTCATAAATGTTGGGTAACTTTTACTGCTTAGCTATCAAAAATTCTATGCAGATGAAAAGTTTTCCTCCTCTCTGCCAGCACTGTAACTAGGTAGGTCTGAAGCTTTCCAAGTATATTGGTTCTCATGATATCTCTTTCCCTCTCTGCTGTAGTTGTCACTACAAATCACTCCGCCATGTGAAAGTGAGCAACACTATGAATACTCTGGACGGTGCTGCACAAAGTGTGAGCCAGGTATGTGAGCACTGACTGGACTGTACCAGTGGCATAGCTGAAAAGCTCACTAGAAACTGTTCTGTGGTTCAGTGAGGTGGCCGGCTTATGCTAATCTATTGGCATACCCTCACATGTGTATGATTTCAGGCTTACAAGTACCTTCTAGTGCAGGAGTAGTCCTGCTGGCCTCAGCAAAAGTCACAGCAGCTATTTCATTGGGATAACAATCACTGCAGAATAGAAAGCATATTGATTCTTATGCACATAGGTAGGACTGCTCCCAGGCCATCATGGATGTTTCAGTGCCACACTAAATGGGAACTAGATTGACAAACTGAAAAGGTGTGGGAAGAAATGGTTGTCCACAGTGGTACAGCAGTGTTAGTCCAACCTGTTATTTTTCCCCTAAACTCCTTAGAGAGCTTTGTGCAACTTCCAGGTGACCTACTTGTCCTTTTCTCAATCACAGGGAAGTATTTGTCTGCTAGATGCACTGCTATTTCTGATAGCGTGTGCCAGCCGTGTGGCCCAAACGAATATATGGATGTCTGGAATGAAGAAGATAAATGCTTACTACATAAAATATGTGATCAAGGTGAGCTGGTCATACTGCAGAACCTTTAATCTGAATTACTGAAGCATGAAGATGGGGAAGTGAATCTAGGGAATTTGCTTTATTCAGGTGCCCGGTGCTGGAGGCTGGACTTGCAGAAGAGCCTGCTGGAAAGGGAGGTCCCCAGACAGCAAAGATTCTTTGCTGAGCACCGTAACCATAGTGTCTTTGCTGCTGATAATGGTTATCTTCACTGGGGTCATTCCCTTCTGTTAGTTGATCTTAAAGGTTGTCCTTTTGCCCAGCATACTGTGCATTCACTTCCCCTATGTATTTGCCTCAACCTTGCAAAAAGCTCCGTTTATTTTCTACAATAGCTACAAGGAAAAGTATTGTTCTGGAGTGCAAATGGTGAGCAGCTACATGCTGTTTGAGGGTCTCCCGTGCTTCCTAAGACACCATTTCCTCTAACATGAGTGGTTTTGCATCTGGCATTCAAGCAAAGCAAGTAGGTAGACAAGGAGTCTCAGAAACTTGAGGCTTATTATCAGAGAGATTTTTGCTCCCATCTGCTTTCTGTTTTAGGGAAAGCTTTGAGAGAAGTAAACCCAGGCAACAGCACATTCCAACGGCAGTGTGCTTGTACAGTGGGCTACCATTGGGATGAAGACTGTGACTGCTGCCAGCGAAATACCATGTGTGCTCCAGGACTCGGAGTCAAGCCTCCTGGTAAGATACAGAAAGGGCAGGTATGAAGTGTATATGAGGTCCAGCTCAGGCCTACTGGATGAGGCCAGCATTGTGTTGGTTGTGACATTAAAGAGTTTGCTTTAGACTCTCAGATGACTGTCATCAGAAGATGCATATCTGAGTTGTCATTAATACTGCATACAGTCCTCCTGGACTACTTACATTTTCAAGGCTTCTACCTCTGTAGTTTAAATAGTATCTCAAATCAAGTGACTTTTGCAAAGTATCACATGGGCCTGGCAGTAGTTGCAAGGTGTTCACTACATTTCTAGTGTTTGCTGAGGTGTCTGACTGTGAGTCACTATGTCATGCATTGCTCCAGTGTTCAGGGAAGCATTCCTTTGAGAGTTGTCCCTAAGGCTGGATTTGCAATCTGTTTTTATTCAGTGACTTTTCTTTGTCTTATTTTAATGTTATAAGCAAGTTAAAAGTGATTAACACCTTTCAGGTAGCACACATATTCTGTTTTAGCCTGTATTTTGTTTTAGATGGCTAGTAATGCAAAGATTTATTACACGCACTTAATTTACTCTTGTCTGAAAACAAAATGCAGGTGTTTTTTGGATGGAAAATACACAGTCAAGTTCAGAGCTGTAGTGGACACCGGGAACAGCTACACCAAGTCTAAGGAACCCCAAAGAAACAGCACATAATAGAGTAATGAAGAAGTACTGCATGGGCCTAGAGCACAGTTGCTGTTTTTTTCCAGCCTAGAAAATCCTGATATAGCATTTTGTTTACTGTGGCTTCATAGAAGTGACAATACCAGTCAGCACCATTGTGTGTGACATAGCATCATTGACATGAGGGAATTAGTAGAAGGGGAAGGATGTAACAACTCTGTATTATTTTACAAAAACTGCAAATGGCTTCTGGTCATTTCTCATTTTGATCATGTAAAGAAGTGCTCAGGTGAGACAAGGTGCTTTTTGCTGCTGACATGTGACTGTCATTGCTGGTCTAATGTAACCTAAGATCCACTCTTCAGGAAAGCTTTTGAGGAGGGCTGTGGGAGGAGAATGGAGCAGGAGGATGGGTTGCATAGTCACCTTCCTCTCGCTTGAAAGGAACTCAAAGAAACTCAGCTATGAAACTTTTCTTCCTTTAGTGCAACAGGACAAGGACACAATGTGTATCCCATGTCCCAGAGGCTACTTCTCAAAGGTCTCTTCATCCACTGATGAGTGTAAATCCTGGACCAAGTAAGTCCCTCTATCTTGTAAAAAGACCATGCCAGCCAGAAGGCAGGGAGAAGCTTGAAGCTTGGGTGACAACATTTCTCAGCGGGGTGTTTCAGGCTGCCTGCAGAGTACATATAGCATCTCTGTTGGCTGTACAGCCATGGCAACATCCTCACACTGAAGCTTGAGTTCTCCTAAGAGGACAGCAAGAGAGAGCAATAGCAATGTAACTGCTGAGCTGCCAAAGCTGAAAATAAAGAAAATATCTGGTGTTCTTAAGGATGGAGAAATGTTGTATGTTACAACAGAAGTACTGCTCTGCATAAATGTAGGACCCACAACAAGCTTCTGCTAGAGAATGTAGCCTCTTTGTCTTTCTTCTTTAGCTGTACAGCTTTAGGACTGGCAGAAATCGCACCTGGGACTGAAAAGTCTGATGCAGTTTGCGCAGAACAGATGATGCCTGAGCCATCAGAAGACGGTATGTGTCCTTGTACAGGTTGTCTGTTTGACAGTAGCAGGAGGGAGGAGGGATGTGATTACTAGGGGTTTTGGCTGGCTTAAATCCATTCCCATTGTGGGTGACTCTAGGGAGAGCAGTTGTAAACCAAGACAGTGCACTTGGAAAATCCCACCTTTAAAAATTACTTCAAGCCTGATAGCTCTAGGGCCTATGTCCACTACTAAGTTGAGTTTTACACCTCCCACTAAAACTGCATTGCTGCTGTTATGCCTATGACCTCCATCAGGTTTACAGCTCATTCATTTTTTCAGCCTGCTGATCTCCATACACACATTATCTGTATAAAGACCAGCATCTTGTCTGCATGCTTATTTTATATCAATGGATACAGTCTCAGCTGAGTCCCTCTCAGATATCCCTTCTTGTGCACTGCCAATTTCCTTCTCCCATGTACCAGGGAGGCTGCTTGTCTGGCATGCAGTGATCCATCATGACCTGAGATAAAGGACAAATTTTTCTGGCTGAATTCTGTAGTCTCCATGAGATGTATGTCCTCTATCCCCTGACTGAGATTAAGGACAGCCTGTGATCTGCTGGCAACTTGCAGGGGAACATTCAGGGGAGCATGACCAAATCACACCTCTCTGAGACACCAAGGCTCTGGTTTTTATGGAGATGTCTTGGTACCAGGTACTTTCAGTAAGAGAGCTATTGTTCTTATTACAGCAACTAAAAATCAAATAGGAAGGAAACAAAAAATCTCTCCCATAGAAAAGCAGGTAAAATGAGAAAGTTTGTCATACTGCTGAGTCCAAACTATGTGTTGATGGCACTATCTTTTTTACATCCTGCAGGAACAAACAGGATCTTATATGTGTTGATTGTCATCTTGTTTTTTGTGACACTAATTGGGATTGTCATCTTTATCGTATACTACAAGAATAAGGGAAAAAAGCTAACAGGTGCGTGATAGCTAATGATATTCATGAATGTGACAGCTGTGGCTCTCTGTGTGCCCTGATTTCATGGATAACCACTAGGTGAAAAAGCTCAGGAGTTATACTGGAAGTTTTGTGCTATCTCCATTATGGATATCTCCATACGGATATACTTTACCTAGTACAAAGCCAGGCTTCCAATTCCTTTCCCCTAGGCAGGGGATGTATTACAGCATATTACAGGCAGCGTATTACAGTGTGTTACACTGACCCATGGGGTGACCACCTCGGGGTGGACGTGACCACGATGTGGGAGGAGGAGGGCTGATGTTGAGGGCAGGGGCTTTCAGAGCAGTATGGCTGCTCCACACCCCATGTCACACCAGACCTCTTGGCCAAAGGGAAGCAGGGACAGACATAGGGGCTTTCACTACCTCCTGTCTTCTTACTCTTACTTTCCTCCCTACCCAAAAACCTACATCTGAACTGGCTAAATATGGATGTCAAGACAAAGGCCTGATGTGTATTTGAGAACATGATGGAGGCAATGTTTTTAGTTGGAGGCTGACATTCTGATAAGACTTGAAAAAATTACTAGAAGGAAATAGCATAAACAGTAAAAGTAGAAAAAATAGAAAAATTCCAACAAAGGCATACTGGATAGCAGTGAGGTACTGAGTTTATTGTTAGAGTGGAAATACTTTCAACAGTAACTCAGTGCTGTGTTATGCCCTGGGTGTCCTTAATGAAGGACACACCACTATTGGTCTGTTCATTTTTTATTATTTCCCTCTAAACATGGAAAACTTTCCATCATCTCCTTTCCCAAATGCTAGGAATTTATGAAATGTTTTGGGAACAGTGGAAGGGAAGACAGAAATCTTCCTTGTAAAAAGTATATTTCAGCCTGTGTTTTAGAAATAGGCTGCCTCTACCCCACTAAACATGGGTTGTGCTAAATCTGGAATTTCTGGGATAGACTGGAGGAAATGGTGACTCTCCTCACAAACCAAGTACTTATGATGCAGAGCAGGTTAGGAGAGAATGCAACTTCTTTGACATTTCTATTGCCCTGCTGCTCTGCAATGACAGTCCCTCATTGCCTTTGCATGGTGAATCCTGCTAACCTGAGCCTGGGAGAATTGCAGACTCAGAAATAAGCTCTGCCTGCTTGTGGGGGGGTACTGGTGTTATATGTGCAGACTCAACATCAGAGAAACAAAGTCATTGCTGGGAACTGGTGGTGGCTACAAAGCGGATCTGTCTTGAGACACACAAAACCAGTGTAAGCTTCATATGTGAGACCTGAGCTCTACAAAGTCTCCTGAACATGTAAACAGAAAACCAAAATTGCGAACTCTTAAGTGGTAGTTGTTGCCATTAAGTGTTTTGGACTTAAAGCTTTTCCTTGGGAGATACTCCAAGGAAATTGGGATGAATTTCCCCATTAAGCATACCCTGATTAAGTGGAATATGCTATATTTGAGCCTGCCATTCTGTGGTTTCAGTGGTTTACTCTTCTCTCTCCAGGCTTCTCACTCCTGCCTGGGAAGGGCCTTTGGGCCATCCATGTGACTTCTCTTGAAACAGACCGTACCGCTGCAAGTGGGTTGTTGTTGGGCTAGTCACAGCTTGGTGTGACATATGACCAGGAAAGAAACCCCATTCGATGTGGAATACAATTTAACTGTGGTCTATTTTAGGAGCCTAGAAACATTTGTTCCACAGAAATATATCCCTGTTTCAGTTACAATGAATCCTCAGCTAGACCGATGCTGGGACGCTTGAACAGTCAGTAAAAACAGGCTTGCTGGTTTTATTTCATATGATATTGCGAATTGTGAATGACTGTGGGTGTTTAGGCCTGTGGTTAACTTTAGTGCCTGCTATCTGTTACAGCTACTCTTTCTGTTTTCCCTACAGCAGATCTACAAAACTGGGCTAATGAAGTGTGCAGTCAAATAAAAGGAACAAAGGTAAAGTCTTTTGTTTTATGTTTTGCTCATGGCATTCCTGACACCCCTTCTGAGCAGATTCCATGATAATGTTTGACTAGAAAACAAGTTCTGAGTTCCTCAAAAAATGCTTACAAGTTTGGCTATTTCAGTCTGGTTTTTTGTAAATGTGAGGCACATAATATCACTGTTCACAAATAGCTTCTGAACCTGCTCTCTGGTTTCAGACAGTTTTAACAGAGATAAAGGTCTCTGTGATTGTTAAATATTTATGACGAGAAAGTTAAACATGAGCCCACCAGTTGCTGAACACCTGAGACTCTGCCTAGGAGAAAATCTTTCTAAATCCTAAGAGCAGGAAAGCTTCAGCTGAGTTTGCCTCTTGTTATGTAACAGAGCCTTCACAGGCAAGAAACCTGGATTTGGAGCAATGCCAAGAATGCCAGGCTTTTGCTCTAGAAGAACACCAGATCCCATCCTGAAACACTCAGATGGTGGCACTGGTTCAAGTTCATGTGCACAGCCTGCTTCACACCATCGATATGGACTGAGTTGTTTCATGTGCATGCTGTCCCCATGACACCTTCTAGGAGCTCTGCCTAGCTTAGCTGTTGAAAGAGTCAAATCCCACTGCTGAAAAAACAAGCAACCCTATATCAAATGAACTTGTCAGTTCCTTTGAGCGGGCAGTTCCTCTTTTTTCTCCTCAGTGTTCATGTAACCTCCTGCTTTGCAGCCACTAAGATCCTCTGGGACAGAAGAGCAGATCAACAGCAATTAATGTCTGGCAGCATTTACACTCTTCTCTATCCCGGAAGAGCTGAACAGGCACTAAAGGTCTAATTAAAGGTTCCCAAATACCCATCTTTAAAGCACAATTTGCATGAACTGAAGGAGACTCTTGAAGTGTTTCCCAATCATATTTTTGGAGCTGCAACCTCAAATACAGCTTTACTGTGATAAGTAACATGCAACCTTGTCTGTGTGACTTCTTTTTTTCTAGCTTGTCTCAGGCCTTTTGAATCAACCCAGGTTCTTTCTTCAATCATTGCTGATATTAAAGATTTAGTCCCCAGTAAGACCTTTACGGATCAACAGCCCTTCAGATACATGGGGGGTTTCCAAAATCTAATAAATATTTAGTTGGTTCTTACTGATGGTCCATAAGGAACAGCAGAAGCCAGCAACTCTTCTAGATTTATTAACTCTTCTTAAGTGACCTCATAAGAACTAGGAATAGTCTTCTCACAAAATGAAATGTTATTGCTCCCCAGGCTGCCAGCTCACCTGCTGAACCCAGTATCACTAGTCACATTTTCACAGCAGAATAGAATTACACTTCAAGACTCAAATACAGCAGTTCTGCTCAACCTCAGCAGCTCCACACAGAGAAAGAACTATGATCTGCCTTTTCCTTCTTTGTATAGAAAATAAGTTTCTGCTGATCTCTTTATTGAAGACCTTTTTACTTTGAATTTCTTCCAGGAGCCCCCCAGAGATGCATTTGTTACTGTGAACATCACGAATGCTGCTGTCCCCCAGACCTGTGAAGGCATGTGTCTCCTCGGCCCCTCTGGCTCTCCTGTCCCTGGAAACTCATGCAGCCCCAGTGGTCCCACTCCTTGTAGGGACAGGTGCCCCAGCACAGAGCCATGCGAGGCAGGAGATTTTTCTGTGGGAACTGAGGCTGATAATTACCATTTCCCACCAGTTCCCATGGAAGATGAATACATGGATAAGGATCTCAATAACACTGATTATTTATCTTTACTAAGTCAAACTGCCATTAAAACTATGTCATCATTTTCAGAACCAATGGAGGCAGGGGAGAATGACAGCTTTTCAGGGATTGGGAGCACAGAGGATCTATCAGTCTCTCAAGGCTTTCACCCTCCATCCAACACAGATGGGGCACACATTGCCATGGACCATCTTCTTCAGAAATCTTGCCAACTTGCCCACAGTTGCCTGAATGAAATGGGCAACAAAGACACAGATCATTTTGCAACAAACTATGACTCAGAGAAGATCTGTGTGAGGTGTGGCATTTCATACAGGGAATCTCCACAAAAGTGGAGCAAACTCTGTTGTGCTGCAGCTGACAGTACCTCCACCTCCCCAGAAACTGTCTCTTGTTCACAGTGCACCTGTGGTTTGAATTTTCTCTCTGCTGGTCAGAGCACTTTAGGAAATGATCATGGTTTGGAAGATGCATCTTCAGATAGTACCAACATGAAGTACCAGAACACAAACAGAAGCACTTCAGGGACAAACAGCAGCACTTCAGACCTCCCTCCAGCATCTGGTAAGCCCATATTATTGTATAGGATTATTCTCTGTGCTAGATCAGTAGTATTCAGAGGATCTGATATAGGATAAGAATAAAATGATGCCTTTTCATTTGATTGCCCTAAAGCTAATCTGAAAAACAAATCTGAATACAAAATGAGGCCATTTAGTTTGTAGTGAATTCTGCAAATAGTATGAACCCACTGAGGGTTCATACCTGATCTAGCCTGCCCTGATCTAGCCAGCAATGCAGAACTCATCTTCTGGCTGTCACTGCAGAGGCCAGGTAGTTCTGTTAGCAGAGAACTTCTGTTGGAGAAAACTTAGAAGTAAGACAATATTGGTACCTAGAGGCTGAGTCAAGGAAGGGTGGATAATGTTCAAACAGACATTTTCCGTTCAACAGTCTGCATGCACATTTTTGCTAATAGGTTTAATTCCAGTTACTTTTATATGGTGGTCAGTGAAATTCCAGCTGGAGCTGTAACCTGGCGTAACAGCTGGGTCTAAGAGATTATGTATAATTTTCTGATTTTAGCTCTTTTGTTTTATTTTCCTGGGATATAAGCATTCAAATAAAAATAGTTTCATACAGACGCTGTTCTTCCATACACAGGTGCTTTGTCCCTTAAACAACTCTGAAACACTGATGCCAACCTACTAGCTATCTACTAATTTATTAATTGAGTAAATCCATCAAAATTGTCAAATGAAAGCAAGGGAAAAAATCAGTGAAGCAAAATCAGCAGAAGGGAAGTTATGATCCTTCTCTGGATGAAACCTTCTTTCCTCAGACTTTTTTTTTTTTTTCACTATAAAAGTCTGCAGTCTGCCTGTCATGTGTTATTAGTAATTTTAGATTATAATCTCTTAAAGTCAGATGTTCTATTTATATAAATGCGCTGCCAAGTATAATGAGACCTTAGTTTTGACTGGGAAATCCAAGTATTACTGTAATACCCACAGCAGTTGTAAGCTGTTGCTCTTCTTTAAAACCATGTCGTGCCTTAAATTTTCATACAGAGACATTCTTGTCAGTCTGCCAAAGCCCCAAAACAACACACTTGAAGGCTCTTCCTCTCTCAACATGCATGCCGTATGGGAATCTGAAAGTGTGTAGCATTCATCTTCCAAAGAGCACAAATTCTTTCTGCTGCTTCACTTTCCTGAAATCCTGACACAGTTTCACTGTCTGGTCTGTACAGAATGCAGCAGGAATAAAGAGAACACAGATTATCTTTTTTGCTATTGTTGGAAGGTGACTCCTGAGGTACAACTAAAAGTCAAGTTGTGTTTGGTACTGCTTTTCTTTCTAAATCTGATGCAAAGAGAAAGAGACATTATTAAGGAACAATAGACCAAACAGAAGAACTTGAATTTAAGTGGTGTGCTAGAAAGTAGTGTCTTAGATCTGCACAGTAATTCTTTATATGGGATTTTAATTGTGTCTGTGCCTTCAGATATGTACATGCTACAGTGCCATCTGGTGAAACCTGAGCACAGATACTGTGTTCGTAATCTCCCGTTTTTTAGGCACAGCTGGAGGAAGGTACAGACTGAGCTGTGGGCGGGATCAGAGTGTGGGTTAGTTTGTAGCTAATGTGTCTTGCTGGCAGAGTAATTTTTATGGCCACAGAATGGTTGTGCAACATCTGGCAACATGGTTGCAACCTCATGCAACACCTGGTTTGCATGAGGACGGGGACGGGGTTTAAGCATAGATTCCACAGCAAAGCACCCTAGCCACACTGGGACTGCACATGGAGCTCCATCACCATCAGTCATTTTGCGAGGCCTTGTGAAATGCCCAGATGGAATAACTGTGTATGTAAAATAACTTTTTGTAAAGCTTCTCAAAGCAACTGAATTCATCAGGCTTCACACAGAGTCATGCTAAGACAGAATGGTACAAAAGAGGGTCAATGAAAAATGAGACAGAAAAGGAAATTCGATGAACTTTTGGGTTTAGTTCCCTGTGAAACATTCCTAGAGGACCGAAGTGAACCTCTGGACAGGTGCCACTTGTAGGGGTCACACTGGAGATGGAGGTAAGCCTTCAAGCACTCTTTCAAACCCCACAAGCCTGGAGGCAGTCAGAACATGAAGCATCAGTTCATGCCCACCTCAAGTCCTGTGTAGGGCTACAGCACAACGCATGAGTGCAGACAGACTTAGTTGACTCACAGTAAGGAATGGTTTTGCAGAGCTTTTCACTTCCAGATCCCAAACCAGCTTGGTTTGGTGGCAAGAACCAGTTCTCAGCACCTAGAGGACATTAAATGTCTCAGAGAAAGTCACTCATATGCATTGTCCTAGTTCTTAGTGAACAATTACGACAAAAATTGTCATTGTAATTAGTATAATCAGGTAGTCTGAAGTGAGAGAATGATGCCTTCACTCTGAAGGTGTCCCTCAAGCTTTTCAGATTGGAACCACTTCACTTAATGAAGTCCAGGAAGCTGTTGTGTCCGGGTTTTTTTGGGCCTCAACTATCCTTTTGTTTCAGCATGATGTCTTCAGAAAGCACTGAAGATTTGCCAGCCACATTCATCTAAACATTATAAATGTGTTAATCTGCTTTGCTTTTTTTTTTTTTTAAAATTTCCCTCCCCAGTGCCACATATATTTCTAAATTCTTGATCTCATACTGAGTGCTGGTAAACTTCACAGCATCTCTTGCAAGGGACAGGCAATCTGTTTAAAGACAGTTGTTTTTGTACTCCCATTATGCCCGAGAATTTTGTTGATGGCAAACGGCCAAGCTGAATCAAGCACAGGGGGAACAACCAGCACAGAAAAACTCCCACAGAGAAAACTCTTATAGACACCTCATGTTAATCAACAACATTTGAAAAGAATACAAAGAGCTAGCAATGCAGCTGAAGTAAGATTGCTTAAAAATGTGTATTAGAAAGATGCCGGAGTGCTATCCAGATCTGGTTGTGAGCAGGCACAGGTCTTAACTCTGCACAGCTGGAGCCCAGTGTCCATGGCTGATGGGCAAACATCACCCATGGCCAGTAAAAAACCAGCATTTTACTGGGCTGGGCCACAGTTAGCTGCAATGAAAATGGGAATGTCTGAAATGCTGAGGAATGTAATGAGGAAAGGCACAAAATCAGGTCCGTCAAGTAAAGATTAAGTGAAGCACAGCAGGAAAAACATTTCTTAGGAAGAGTGTTCACAGGTTAGGAAGATTTTATTTACTTGGTTTCTTAATTTTTCTTTTTTAAATTTTCAAACTTTAACAAGTGTATTAGTTTGATATTGAAAGTTTGTTCCCAGTTATTTTCTTTCTGCTCTGAGGGGAGCTTATTAATTCCTGGAGCCCAGTCCTGCTGTCATCTGAGTCAGCAACCTATTCCTTGAAATGGCAGAAAGATTGAATTTATATTGAAACATCTCTAACCACAGGCGGACTGACTGAAACTATAACTCTGTTAGTTTGCTACAATATAGACTCAGTCTCTTCACTGGAGTTGGCATATATCCAGGTAAATCCATGAGGGTGCTAGGTGAGTACCAGAGTGTACCTACATGGAGGATCAAGGCAATATAAAATAATCATATACGCTCTGTGTCATTTGGACACTGTGTGTGTTCTGATGTTAAGCCTTTCAGTATTTATTCAATAAGCCTGCTACCTAGCCCACATGGTAGAACTGATTTGGGTTTTATTTCCACGTTGGTAAACAATGTGATTTCTGTGACTTTAATAAATCTCATAATTAGAAATAATTACATCACAAACCACAGACAGAGGCAGGTTGGACACAGCCTGTGCATCAGGAAGCACAGGGAACGTGAGATCCTCCCACTCTCTCTAGCTTCCCATATCACAGCTGAGAGAGAAAATATTTCCAAGCCTTCCAGACAGGCTCCCTGTGTATGACAGACTGTGTCCTGAGGAGACAAAAATGGAAGTAATGAAAAGGTCCAGTGGAAGGCATCGATTATAAGAGCACTCTCATGTCATGAGGGAAAAAATAATGACACAAGAATAAAGCCACCACAGCAGATTAGGTTCACTGTGCTAAGTGTTCACCTTGTGAGGGGAAAATATTGATCATGTCTGTCTTCTTTTCTCCCCGCTCTTTCCCCAGGAAATGTGACTGGAAACAGTAACTCCACCTTTATCTCAAGTGGACAAGTAATGAATTTCAAGGGCGACATCATTGTTGTCTACCTTAGCCAAAACTCTCAGGAGGGAGCAACGGCCTCGGGGCCAAGTGAGGAGAACGTGGGCAGCCCCGTGCAGGAACAAAACCTCAGCCGCTGCGAGACTTTTGCTGGCAATGCCCAACACTACAAGGAGAAGTGTGCAGAGCTGCAGGGCACCTACGCAGCCCTGGGGAGCGGGCAGCCACGGTGGCCTGGTGGAGCCTTGGCCCAGGAGAGCCACCCATCCTGCAGTGGGCAAGCCTCACAGCCTGTGCAGGAGGAGGGGAAGCTGGGACACTTCTCAGAAAAGGTGTTGAACTGAGGGGAAATGGTGTCCTCACTGCAGGCCAGGGTGCTGACAGGCAGCCCCTGACAGGGCACGGGGCTGCTGCCACGCTGCCAAAATCATGGGTGTCATGACAGACTGGGAGACTCTGCTGCCCCTGGTGTCTCATGGGAAGTTTTACGACTGGAAAGGACCTTTGTGATGTACGTGGCAGTGGTGGTGGTGCTCTTACTAGTGAGGTGACTGATGGGGACAGGTGTGCACGTGAAGCTGGGCGCACTGCACCCGTTGCAGAAGCAGTGGCAGGGCTTTCTCCTCTCCCCTACGGGGTGGTGGGCTTCCAGAGTTGAGATCCTTCAGTTTGGGGACTATGTGAGGAGGAGAGTATTGCTGTCTGGGCGTGCAGGATGCTCCTGGAGAGGGGACAACATGGCAGAGGACTGGACTGATGGCGGTCCCCTGGGCTCTGCTGCAGGGTTTTCTTTTTACAACTAAACTGGACCCCTTTTGCTGGGTCTTGGGTCTCCTTGATACCTCTGGTGGTGGAAGGAAGCTGTGGTGCCGCTGCTGACCTTTGCTGCCCTGTGGTGATCAGACTGATGGTGTCAGCTCTTTCCATCTTTCCCCAAGGAAGCAGACGCTCCAGTCTCAAACCAGTGCCAGAGCCAAGACCCTGGTCTGCCCTTTATTAACTTGTGGGCATAAATCAGTGTGTGTAATGTTGCCACAAGCGGGTGATATGTGCCTTAAAAGCATATCAGATTAATCTTGAGCAAAGAGCATTTATAGTGACCCTGATTCACCTCTGCCTTATTGCACCTGACCAGAGGAGTTCAAACCCCTGGAGATGAGAGTGACGTGTGCCTGATATGCTGCTGCAGGAATAACATCACTATAGTTTAAGACACATTGCTGGTAGCAGGTGGAGGAAGGGTCTGTGATAACAAGCTATGGATATTTCCTCAGTGACAGGAGAGGAAGCAGTTGCCTAAGGTGGAGAATTTGATCAGGGTCAAACACACATTCCTTCATCTGCCCGAACAATTTTGTCCTTCCCTCTGATATTTTCATTAATAAGAAGAGACATATTTCGGTAACATAAAGTTATTTCCAGAACTTGGCCTGTGTAAGCTGAAGTCAGAGTGTAGTCACTGTCACACTGGGAGCTGATGAGCAATGGAACCATAGGTTTGGCATTGAAGAATAATAGCAGTTGTATTTAGAAGAGTGTCTCAGCTACTCAACTGACTTTGGTTCAGGTCCAATATCCTTTAGCCTCCTCCAGCAGTCACTGTACAGATAAAGGTGAAGGGAACAGAGTCTCAAAGAACTCGCAAGGAAGAAAGATAACATTTTTAATTATTTCCTGACAAGGGGTAGCTTTCTGACATTCTCCTGCACATGTGAGCACTGCAGGAAGCTATGTGGCAGCCTGAGCCTTCAGGAGGGCAAGTGCTGTGTTTCCTGCCAGAGAGCAAAGGGATCTCTTACCTAGTGTAGTTTTGGCTTCCCTGATGGAACAGGTCTCTGGTAGGAGGGCTCCTCCCCAGGAAGGTTTTAAAGCTGACAGGTTCACTATGTTAACTGCTCTGTTTGCAATAGTACTGCTCTATGAGGGAAGAGCACCTTTAAAGCTGACAAGGTGACCACTGTATCATGATGAGCTTCTCATGCATAAAACAAAAAGATGAGCTTAGCCACCTTCACCTCTCAGAATAATTCTATGTTTTTTATATAGCTGTGATGTAAAGTTCAGTACAGATATGTAATTGTGTAACATACTGTCTTGGGTGGCTGACAAAATGGGCGCATGAGCAACCAGTCTCACTTTCATGTCTGTGTGGCCTTCAGAAAACTAGACTACCCTAGCCTAGACTCAACCAGCCAGGTAGATTGTCCCATTCAGTGATGGCCCAAGCTACCTCTGCCTCTCTGAAGGTGCTTGGTGAGGCTGTCTTATCTGTGGTATTTTGTCTTTCCTGCTGGACCTTTTACAACTTCTTTCTAGCTGCTTCTGGAGTAATTCTGTATTCTCTAGGCACTGGTGAAATAGGGACAAGGAAGCAGAACCACTATCACCTTCAGGCAAGGTGGTGCAGATATTTTCCCACTTTATCTTAATTTTTTCAGTTGTATTTTACTGGAAAGCATTCTCCAGGACATCAGTCTTGCTGGAAAGCATTCAACCAACACCATTTACAGGGCAGGTGGGACTGAATTCTTGTGCTCATCTCTGGGTAAACAACCTGTCTGAAAGTCTGTCTTCTCCTCCTTCTCCCTCTGGAGCTTCTTTCTTCTCTTGGTTTGTATCTGCCACCAGAGAGCAGGCTCAAAACCCTAGCTTTAGAAGAGACAATGGGAATGTACTATGTATCATCAATGAGGACACATTTTTCACTCAGTGAACTTCAGGTTCCTCCTGAGCAAGGATTGAAACTAGGATTAGCAACAAGCATGAAGAAATGCGTCGCATATGGAAAACATGATGCACCAACAGATCCAATTCTTTTTCTCCCTCCAGAATCTACCCAAAAGTGAAGAAAGAGTATCACAGCCGTCATCATCCTGCTTGTGCCCTGAGTCTCTGCCTGGCTACTTACACATGGATCCCAAAGTGACTTCTTTATCCTCATGATTTTGTTTGTCACCAGTTTGGAGCTGGGCTGGGTTTTTAACATCTGTTTCAACAACAGGGACCTATGCATTGGGCACTAATTTGAAGGCTTCTGTCTGCTATTATTAATTAATAATAATGAAAATCTGAAAGATCTATTTGAGAAAAAGCGAAGATTTTCTTTGAATTAGTGGGGAAAATAAAATACATTATATGCATGTGCCTATTTAAAAAAAAAGATAAAAAATAGAGCCAAATGTGACTAAATATGTTCCTGTTTAGGCTTGTGTAACATTTTTCGTATGTGGAATTGTTTTAACAAGAACTGCTTCCCTTCCACAGAATGTGCCTCAGAGCACATTGCACACATGGATGAAACCAACTAGGAGCTCTCATAGATCTGGTGTGGTAATGCTTTATTGCTGAGAATTAAGCACTGATTCCAACTCATTCCTGAAGTCTCCTCCTGCACAGCATGCATTTTTACAAGTCTTTTAGTCTGAGGAGTCGCATGCCATATCCATGGTGAATATACTAGGTGTTCTTGAAACTCAGCCACTTCAGACCTGGAAGGACAGCAATAATTCTGCATATAGCCATGGGAAAGCAGAAGCAATCTTTTGCTTGAGGGCACTGAAGCAGTCCTTATCCCCATGGAACACAATATGGCACTAAAGATCAATATGGAAAATAACTGCTTTAATCTGTGTACTTTGCTACATATTCACACAGAGACTGGAAATAATTCTGCAAGGCTTACAGCATAGCTGAGAGTAGTATGACTGAAATGTCATTTCTACTTGTCCATTCAGGTGCCTTTCCTTTTATCATATTGATGGTATCTGAGCGATTACACCTCTGTGTCTATCATAAAACAGAACCCTGAGGAAGGATGTCTGTGCTAATCAGGTCTCTAATAGAGCTATAGTTTTATCAGATACCTCCATTCAAATTAGGCAGCAGTGCCCCTTCACCATCCCTCCCAGCCCGGCCCCCTCTTAAAAATAATCTACAATGGTTGGAGAATTCACTTCTGCCAGCACCTTGGCAGACCCCATCATATGCCTGCATTTCTTGTTGCTCTCACTTTGTTAGTGTGGTTGCTTCATTTTTCCTCCTGCCAGGCATCAAAGTTGGTTGTGGCCTCTAAGCTGATTATGTCCTCTCTGCAGCAAGGTTTGTTCTGGTCTTGCCTTCAGGCCCTCCAGCACACTTTTCACATTGTCAAACATCTGTTGTGTTGTAAAATGTGAGCACACATGGGGATGAACTTAGGGAAAAAATGCTTTATTACAGTTGTCTCTGTAATATGAACAAAGCAATAACAGCATAACGTTAAGGAACCATGATGCACTAGATAAGCATGCCAGAGGGTCCGATTGGATGTGTTCTAACACTGCTTTTTTTTCTCCTTCTTCTTTTGGCTAGCTGGCTTATGGTTTCTTTGTTTTGACTGAGGATTACCACATTCCTTAGCCTGTATGACCACCTGATCAACCCTTAAATGTTGCATCAGTTTTACTTGCATCAAAGTTGACAGGTCTGTTGCATCATGTTTCTATTGGCAGTCTCACATTTCTATGCACTATATGCAGATAATCATAGATGAAATTGCTCCTGATTTCAGTTTCACAGGGAACTGTTAAAAAGGTTTCCAAGGAGTGCAAAGGAGCTCAGGAGTTTTTGAGACCACCTGTACCAGCGGGGCATATACGAGTCAATGGGACTTGGCAGGATGCGTCTAGGCTGCTAGGAAGGTTTGCCAACATCACTGCAAAGGCACATACTAACATCCTTGACAGGTCATGGAGTTCAGGGGAAGTCACAGCTGACTGGAAAAGGGCAAATATTACACCCATCTACAAAAAGGGGGGGAAAAAAGATTTGGAAAATTACAGATAAGTCAACCTCACTTGAGTACCTTGAAAAATTACAGAATGGGCCCTCATGGAAGCTATTTCTGGGCATGAAGGAGAAGAAGGCAACTGGGAAAAGCCAACACATACCTCAGCTAACTCAGCCTTCCCGCACTGTCAGCAGTTCAGTTATTTGCTTCATCATTGCTTCCATAGAGACATGGGAGGATGACCTTCATGAAGACCAAGGCAAAGGCATGAAGGAAAATTTTCAGGTCTCCCTCTGTCATTTGTAACTTACTCACCAATCCCACTCAATAGCAGACCTACCTTTTCCTTGTCCTTCTGCTTGCTAACATACATACAGTATGTTAGTACTTTCTTTCTATTCTTGCCATCTTTTTCCAATTCAGGCAATGGCTCGGCTTTACCCCCCCCCACCTTTCTCCCTGCATGTCTGCATGCTTTAGCAGTATTTCTATATTCTGCTTTGGAAGCCTGTTTCCTTTTCCGTCACTGTCATATTCCTTTTTTTGCATCTCAGTTCTCACAGTATATCTCACTGTTCAGCCAAGCTGGTTTCTTGCTGTGCCTGCTCCTTTTCCTGCTTAGGTGGATGGACTGCTCTTGTGCTTGTAGAAAGCTGTCCCTGAAAGTCTCCTAATGCTCCTGATCACCTTTGGCTTCCAAGGCAGACTCTTCTGCGATGCCTCCTAACAGCTCCCTGAGCAAGATGAAATCTCTTTCTAGGACTGGGGATTTATTCTGCTACTCACCTGCTTCAAACTTTTTAGGACACTCTTATCACTGCAGCCAAGGCTGTCACTGCCATTTTTCAGTTGCTTTGAAGATTTTGTCTGTTTCTCTTTCCCTGTCAGATCCTCCATAGCAGACACCTACCGCAAGCTACCACAAGTTCCACCACACTCTGTTGATGGTGAGACCTCTGATTTTGACCCAAAGGCACTCAGCTGACTTTGTCACCTCTTGCCCATGTCCTCAAATCCCTATTTTACATAGAATATAACTCCTCCTTGTCTTCCACCTTTTCTCTTCCCACAAAAACTTAGAAGCTATTGCTTTTTTTTCTAATAGAGCTGTTTTATCAGCTCTTGGTTTCTAAAATGACAGAAAACCCCCAAAATTTCACCCAGTTCCCCACTGTTATGCCTTTGACTGGTTATAGGCCTAAAAACTTTATCTCATGCCTGGGGATGGGCCTTCCAATTCTGCACCTCTAGGAAGGGAAGGGTGAGAGGCAAGGCTGGAGCTGGAGCAAGGCGCTCCAGTTGAAAGAGACAAAAGAGCTGTGCTCTCTGTTCTCACTGCCCAGTGGAAATGTGAGGAGAAGACAGCAACTTGCTGCTGCTGGAGATGACCCCTGCCCCTCTGGAGGAGGCAAAGTGAGCAGCAGCATTCTGGAGGCTTTGTTGTTTCCAGTGCCCAGTACCAGGTGTTATCTGATGAGACCTGGGTCCCCTCTCTCCCACAGGGGAATAAGCTGATCCAGGGTTTCCATCAAATGAAATCAGGCCTGTGTGTGTCTTTTTCAAATATAATCAGTGTATACAAAATGAGCTGGAATTTGCCATAGGCAGCACATAAGGACAAACTATTTCAAATGCAGAAACTACTGCCCTAATAGGCTGTTCCTATTGATCTTCACTGGATTTTAAGGGAGGGTTAGTTATGCAAAGTCTCAATTATTTGAAGCACCTTAAATGAGGATTTAGAAGGTGTTTCTCAGCATGCAGGCCTGCCATTATAGTTCTCAATTACATAGCCTTTATGAAGCAGCTTGCTTTCTTTGTTCTCTCTGGTCTTGTTCAGTTCTAACATTCATTTTTCTCTCTTTTAGTGTTGTAAGCACTGGTAAAGCACAGAAGTTCTTGCTCCCTGTGGGAATGACAAAACAGTTCCCCAAGGACATTTGCCTTTTGCATCATTTCAGTTCCTCATCAGGTTTTTTGCAAGCTTGGCTGGTGATAAATGAGCTACATAACAGATGGTAGAGCTGTAACACAGAAAATTTTTCTTTAACAGGGATTTCCACTTAAAAATGCAGCTGCCCACTAGTGCATGGCCAAACTTCCTTCTGAGAACACCCTTTGAATGTATTGGAGAATGGGATGGATGCAAGTAGCTCTAATGATCATCTCAGTGGGCTGCTTATAAAAGTTTCCTGAAACCCTGTTCTTTTCATCCTCACCCGGTATATCCAACTTGTCTGTTGGATGCGCAATACTTCAGGGATATGGTAGAAACCTGTCCAGTTCATTGTCTTCATTTACACAAAAAAATCATTGCAAGGGTTTTGTCCCCTTTGTCTGAAAGGATGCTCCAAGTGTGACAGGCATGAAAAATAAATCCACTTCAATGCTTAGGTTTTGTCAGTCAGGTTGGCCTACTATATTTAAATGTTCATATGCTTTGAGTCTGTTCTCCAAAGTCATGTTCTTTGTCAGGTCCCATTTGGGTCTTCTGCACTACACTTTTATCTACACTGTAGTAAATGTTACAACTGTTGCTTTGTTGATGAAAAATACTAAAAATTAGCTTAGTGGTTTTGTTCTTCCTTGGGAGGAGATGCAAAAACACATTCAAGAATTCTGTCCCATTAACCATTTTTAAAAGTCTTGAAGACTTGTTTCCTTTTGGGGATCCGTGTTTTGTTTACGTTGACGGTAAGCACTCTTCAATGCCAGCATTTTGTTCCGTCACAGCATTAAGTTTAGGTCAGCTGTTAGAAAAACGTTTTTCACCTAGAGGGTGGCTGGGAAGTAGTCACAAGCTTGTCAGAGTTCCAGAAGCATTTGGACAATACTCTGAGGCACAGGGTGTGATTCTTGGGGATGGTCCTGTGCAGGGCCAGGAGTTGGACTTGATGATCCTTATGGGTCCTTTCCAACTCAGTATATTCTGTGATTCTGGGGGTTTTTTTTGTTTGTTTGTTTGTTTTTGCTGGGGATGACTGAAGGGCAGGATTGCTCTAAATCAAAGACGGAGTCTCTTTCTAAATTAAAAAAAAAAAATCCTACATGTTTCCTTTGCTGGATGAATGGACACAGACAGCTTTGCCCTGCTTTATTGTGACCAGAATATGTCTGCTTCAGCAACTGCAGCAGAGCTGCTGCCTTAATTTCCTTGGAGTTCATGCAGATTCATTGAAAAACCCAATCACAGCCACGACTTCTTTAGCTTGCATCTGACTAACAGCTGTTGACTATCTTTCAAAGAGCAAAGACATGCTTGGGTTTGGGGGTTTTATGTTTTGGGGTTTTTTCCTTTTCTCTAGTTTTCTTTCCCTGTCCTAAATTTACCATTCCTTTTTCGGTGTAAATACAAAGGTCATGGTTTTCAGTACGGTGGGTGAGTCATTCTCACGTTTGAGCAATGTGATCAAAATGGAAACTTAGGAGTCCCAGTGTGGTGTGTCCCAGAGTGCCCAACGAATGCCTTTGTGGACTCTCCTGTGCAGTTCCTGCATCACGTGTGATAGCTTATGGACTCCTGACTGCCACCAGATCAGGGAAGATGCTTTTAATCCCGCAGCGCCTCATGGAAATAAGCTGATCACATTTTGCTATCGAGTAGGCGCACGTAACATCTTTAGCAGCCGTGTTATATGTGTATACATGTAAATAGTGCCTCAAGGTCGGGACCACCCAAGCGGCCGCCCGAACGCGCCGCGGCGATGTGCCCGCCCCGTGCTGCCCGCGGCCACCAGGTGGCGCCGCAGGGCCGCCGTGCCCGAGGGGGCGGCGGCGGAGCCCTCCCGGAGCAGCGGAGGAGGGGAAGGCCCTGCTCGCCGCCAGCCCCTCTCCGAGGGCTGCTGTCCCCGCCGGGCACGGCCTCTCCTCGCCTCCCAACAGCGAGGAGGGAGAGCTTGCTTGCTGTACGGCGAGCGAAGCGGTGCTCAGCGAGCCAACCCCGACCGACAGCCCTCAGCTCTGATACCCTTCCTTCCGCCCCCACTGCCCTCAGCGATCCTCACCTCACCTCGGCCTCGGGCAACGCTTTCCCTACGAGCTATGTGAAAGTGCAGAGCCACAAAGCCACAGCGGTCCTGAAGAGCCAGCCTGAAAGGAGGCACGGCTGGACATGAAATACGGTATAACCTAACAGGGGCACCTTCCACGAGACCGAGTTGCTCAGTGCTCCATCCAAGCTGGCTTTGAACACTTCTAGGGATGGGGCACCCACAGCGTCTCTGGGCAACCTGTTCCAGTGCCTCACCACTCTCACAGTGAAGAATTTCTTCCTAAGGCCATAATTAGGTCACCCCAAGGCCTTCTCTTCTTCAGGCTGAACAACCCCAAATCTCTCAGCCTTTCCTCACAGAGGAGGTACTCCATCCCTCTAATCAACTTGCTCCTCCTCTGTACTCACTCCAGCAGGTCCATGTTCTTCCTGTGCTGGTGACCCCAAAGCTGCATGAAGCACTCCAGGTGGGGTCTCACGAAAGTGAGATCAGAGAACCAGAGGGACAGAATCACCTCTCTCCAGCTTCAAAAGAAGCCGGCCACACTCCTTTTGAAGATGGAAACACTGCAGCATCCTATGCCTGCAGGCAACACAGTCCTACATGTCACTTCCTCTGTTGCTAAATAATTATTCCTAATGTCTAAATTAGGCTACTGCTGCCCCAGATCAAGATTGTATTCTTGTTTTCAGGCACAGAGTATTTTATTCCTGAGCTCTTCAAATACATATTTTAGCCTGTTTCACCCACTGACCAATCCTTAAGTGATATAAATTTTGTGCCCAAAGCCCACAAGGTTGCTTTGCTCATGGAGCTTAACAAGGATCTATAAATAGGGTAACCGGGATTCTTCAAGGAAATGTGGATACAAAATGGAAAATGTATCTTAATCCCTGAAGCTGCTTTGAAATCCTTAGCCAGTGAGGATAAAAAGCCACAACAAATAGTGTAACTGAAATCTGAATGGGAGGAATAGTAAGTTATGAACAGATTCTGATGGTCTTAAAATGAGATCTTATCAGCTGTCTGATGGTCTTAAAATGAGATCTTATCAGCTGTCAGTGACTTGAGCTCTGTGAATACAATGCACATAATTATGTATTTTACCAAATGGGTAAGCTCAGGAGCTCAGCTAGCTGGGCTGCAGCCAGCACTGTGTGCCACTCACTAACATGCGTTACAAAAGCAGACATTCAGTTAGTAGAAAACAAAATCTAAAGAGGAAATGATTGGTTTTATTGGTCCTTTGCCAGCTAGAAATTAAAACTTTGAAGTCAAAGAGTATTTTGTGCTAGAATTAAAGCTTTCTTATCTGCCTTGTTGTACTGGGACAAGAATTGCCTCCATTTGAAATCCTTTCCTAGAAGTTTTCTCATTTCTGAGCTGCCTTTGAGAGTAGAAATTCGCGGGGGGGGGGGGGGGCGAATAACCTTTTCTTAACAGAGAAAAAGGACCCTTCAAATATAGTGTATTGAAAATTACAATATGGAAGTATTTTTTTCCTGCTGAGTCTACCCTGTACATACTTCCCTGAAGTGAGAACTGCATTCTGTTTCATAAGTTCAACCTGAGGAAAATTATTCCTTTTATAACAACTATAACCTCTGCACTCTTGAGTTTGAATGATGACACTTAGAGTTTTAAATATGAAATACATTTGTATGTATTTTCCCCTTGCCATTTCTGTAAAGTATGATGGATGACTAGAATTTAGGCTATATGTGAAGAGCACATTTATTTACTAAAAAGGAAAGTATTAACATACGATTGTAAATTTATGAACCAAGACTACATAGAGCAGAAAAAAAAAAGGAAAAAAAAAAGCAAAAGGCACAGAAATGTAACACAACTACTGTAAAAAGTTACATTTTTAAAGCAAATATAAGCAACCTGGTAATATCCTGGTAGTTTTTCATTGCAGTAATAGCTATCACACACAGTGTTTAAAAAATAGAATGTTGTGTATAGATCCAAACTTCATTAAAACTTCATTAAAAACAACACAAATAGAACTTTGGTTTGCCTATGATAGCTCTTAACAAAGCAGAGCATTACATGGTTGGTTAAAGACTGAATGTTGTATTTCAATGCTGATAAGTAATATTAATAGTATATAGTAAATACATAATACTGGCCTCTAAAGAAAATGCATTCATTCTGAAAGAATTTTTTCTCTGTTTTCCCCAAAGTTATATTCATAAAAAATTTAAAGACAAAAGCACCAGAAAGATTTTCCTGCAGAAAATCTTTTCTTATTTCCTAACTCGCCCTGGGGTGAGGCATTTGGGAGGCTGGTGAGCCTCAAACTCTGAGTGGCCATGCAGAAGTCTGGTTAGCTTCTTTGTGTCCAAATGAGTCTCAGTAATCCAGTTCTGTAAAAAGCAGGTCCTATCACACAAAGCCCAGGCTGCTCTTCTGCCTCTGTAGACTAAAGCAGGGTTTAATGTCCTGAATATCATGACCTAAAGTGGGAATAGTGTTCAAACCACTGTATGGCACTATAAAGAAAAAAGCCTAATCTCAAGGGGATAGCCTTACTTCACTCTGCTCAAGAGAGAGCTCATGCAGAGGACTTAAACCTTCATCCCAGTGGGATGCTACCTTGTACACTGAGTTTTGAGTAGACTTAAGTCTGTCCCCATCTTAGTTTTCAAGTCGGCTGTGAAAATCTATGCTTTTTTTCACAAAAGTTTTTGCCATAGGCTTCAATGGCTACATATTAAGTAATTGTGTCTTTGCTTCAGAGGAAAGAATCAATGTCATTTTTCAGATTAGCAGTGAAAAAGACCTGTGTCTGCAAAGAGCAAGACTTGAAGGCTCTCTTTTCCCTCCCTAGAAAGATGTCTGATTAAAACAGCTTACCCCCTCAAGACTGTCAGAGTACCCCAAAGATGTTATGTGCAACTCAGGGACCCTGGATTCTGCAAGCAGCCCATATATGACTTGCCTACTGGAATCATTAAGCGTTCTGCACCTAGCAGCACTGCTTGTGTGACTGTTCCACACAAAAATATTGGCACATGTCAAGAAAAACACTCTCATGAAGGCCTCACAAAACCAAAGCCTGTATTCCACTTTCTGAGTAAAAGCCATAATGTTTCCTCGCCTGACATTTTTGCCAGTCCTTCTACCCCTCCAGCCCACAGAAGGAACCATGCCCTTGCCTGTCCCCCCACAACTGGCTACAACATTAACATGGCAATTTGGTGAGGGTGAGTAAATCACCTGCAACAGTTTTATGGGCAATAAGGCTTTAAAGATGGGTTTGAATTGTCAAAAGGGAACTTCTTCGCAGGTAAAAAGCTAATTGACTTTTGTGAAATTTCTGTCTGGCTTAAGATTGCTTCTCTGTTTTCTGTTTAACATACAGTGATTCTCACTGTTTAACATACATACGTCACTGTTCAGCACACGGTGATGTTTCATGTATGTACCTCATGTTTAGCCCACAGAGATGCACCAGTATTCTGGTGGATTGTGTCCCCTAAAACAACAACTTGCTTCTCTGTGCCAAGCTGTGGTGTTGTGACCCCATTCCTCTACCTGCCCTCTCATATCAAATACTACTCAGCTAATAGTGTCTGAACAGCAGATTGCAGAGGTGAGATTGCAGCACTGCTGTTGAAAGGTCCTTGCCCTATGTTGCCTGCTGGATGGAAAAAGTTTACAATTTTTCCAAGTATTGGACAAGGTCACTGTGTCTTCAGGAGGTCTTGCTGCTTAGTCCCATTTACATCTACATGGAAAGAGATAAATTCTCTCTCAGTTAATTTAAGTGAACTCCAAAGGGTCTGGTTGCCCACACAACTTGCAATCCCACTTGAATCTGATTATGTTTTTGACATTCATGCTTCCTCCATAGATTAAAGTTTTGTAGCTCTGACCTATATTCTCTAAGCCAGCAGCTGCAGCTCTGTGTTGTCACATACTTGTTACTATCTCTCTGTTGCTGGCTTTCAGTCCCGTAATGAAACAGAGTGGAGCATGTACCACAGCTTCTAGCTGCCAGACCTCATACATTATGCTACATGGCCACTTTCATTCAGATTTCAAGCTAAGGTTTCAGCTGGTGATACAGGGTGACCAAAGAGCCAGCACATGGTGTCCTGCAAGTGTCTTGCAAGCGCAGGTACAGAAGGGTGTCCAGGCAGTAACCTCCTGGATTGATTTCACAGCAATGTGATGTTAATTGCACAGGCTGTGTAAAAGTGTTTCCTTTTTTATGTTGTGCACTTTCCATCTTTTAATTTGCTGAGTATTTCCTATTTGTATTACAAAGAAGGAAAAGGAGAAGCTCTTGATCTCTCCAGATCATTTCTCACTCCCCTTGCATGCTCTCAGATCTCCTCCTAGTTTTCTGCATCCTAATGAATACAGTATCACTCCTTCAGATGTCACTTTAATTGGAAAGCTTACTCACTTGTTATTCTTAATGAAATTCCTCCAAACCCTTGTGATACCTTTTTTGAAATCTTTTGGCCACTAAATACACAATATTATACCTGAGTCTTCCCAGTGCTCAGCCATTTGAAATGGTCTTAGATTTTTCTTTTCTTTTTTTAACTTTAAATTTAAAGCTAATTAATTTAAAGTTAATTTAAAATTAATTACTCAAAGTGGGTAAATTTAAAGTTAATTTGAAATATGTGCATTCTTTAAACTTTCTAATAGCTGGTCAGCATTTTTGATCACATATCAAGTGATGCATTGCCACCTGCATCACTTTACAAACTTGTGGTAGTCATTTAGAGCCCTTAAGGTGCTTGAAAATGCTCTCACTAGTCCTTCAGTGTGTATTACTTTCTGTTTACTGAGACTGAATTTCATTTCTATTCATCTAACCAATTCTCATTTCTGAAGATAAATAGCAAAGTGTTCCAAGAGGGCAACTTACTGAGAAAAAATACAGAGTTACTTTAGTTACCAACTAGGCTGTTTACTGAGGAAAACATCCTAAGGGAAAAAAAACTCTGTGCAGACTTCACTCGAGCAGCCTGCTGAGGTGAAAAGGTGGGGACCTTCTGGTTTAGATGCTTGGATTTCATATGTAAGCAGTATAATAAGGAAGTGTCCTTTGTTGTCTGGAAGAGGGTGTTGCCTGGTATAATGAGTGATGCCTTTCATTTGCAGATCTGTGGCTGGTTGGCTACTGTAACACCCTGATCCTACAAGTATTTTTAATGAAATGCATCAGATGGAGCAGTGGTGCTGCCTTTCTTTGTAAATGTAGCAGTTTTGTGTCAAATAAGAAATGAAGGCTTTGTCCTAGATATGTAGGGAAATTTTCTGTGTAGGAATAATCCTGGTGAAGGATATTCAGACAGCACACAAGTCCAGCTTTTCAGACAGATTTATTAACACAGCTTTTCCTTAAAGAAAAAAGAAAAAGAAAAAAAAAAACAGTCAGACAGATATTTTGGGCATAAACTTGTCCTTCTGGCAGTCTTGGATACTTCACTTTCAAATCTGGGAACACCCACTCCTCTCCACTGTCTAGAGCAAAGAAGTCACTGGGGTGTTTCAATGCACTTTAATGACTTTCTACGAGGAAGACAATGCACCACACTCAGCCTGAAAGCTACTCGCCTTCCAACAGATTCACTAATTATTCTGAAAAGCACAAAAATTATTAGTAAAGGAGAACTATGCATCATTTTCTGCTTTGTTCTGTGGCACTACAGTATGTTACATCATCAGAGCATGGTGTCAGTTGTGCCATTGAATTGGTGATATTTAGGATGTGAGTGTGTTCAAGCTCACAGTGATTCTGGCTACCACAATCTTTTCACCTCATGCATCCCCCCTTTTAGTTAGAAATCTTGTACTTCCCAGAATCTTCCTGGTTTTCAAGTGAGAGAGGTTTGGGGAGTGTGGGGTGGTGGGGGTGGGATGGCTTGCTGTGAAAATAGCTCCAACAAAAGTACTGGGCAACCCCTTGTAGCGTCCCAAGTATTTTGATACTCTCTGGCCAGTAATTCTGCTGCAAGCAGATGTAAAGGGGTAACACTCCCAGATACTTACACAGCCTAATGCCAGGGTGTCATCCTGCCATGGCCACCTTTACCATTCACTGCCCCACGGTGCTGCTGTACCCTCTCCACTTGCCTCTGCTTTACAGAAAAGCTATTTTAGAGTCTGCCAAATTCAGTAATGTTGATCTATTTCTTATCCTTCTCCCTGTAATATCTAGTTGCCGTAGTTACCTCATGTATCTAAGGCAACCAGATGTTACAGACAGAGGCACTGAAATAGCATCAACAAGTGCAAAAATTATTTGAACTACTTTGCCAGAGTTAAGCCACTCTGGTCTCTTTGTCTCTTGGCTCTGTAATTTGCCCCTTCCTCTGATAAAACCTGCTGGCCTGTTCCCACCTTCCTTCCCCAGCTGTTTGGGTCTGTCAATGTCCTAAAGTCTGGGGTGGAAGGGCATGATTCCCCACTCCTGTTCCCCTGGACCAGTAGCTCTGGGACTGCTTTTTTATCAAGGGCATACTTCTGGGCTCACAACATATTGAGGATGCGGCAGTCGGGAGCAGTGGCTGCTTATAGTTAGTGCTGAGCTGGAAGAAATGACCTGATTTTATTCAGGTTGGGAAAAATCTACTCAAAGAATGAGGAGAATTATCTCATTATCTGGGTTTTTTTTGTATTAAAAAATGCTTACAAGTCAGTCAGATGGTTTCTGGTTTCTAAGTACTGCCCCATGAAGAACAAGCAATTTCTGGGATGTCAACAATGGTGCTGTTTTCAGGACTAAATTTGTCAGACTCAAAATACTAGGCAGCTAATCCATGTCCCACTGATTAAGGAGCTCACTGAGCTGGCAAAAAGAAAATTACGTTGTTTCTTATGTATCATTATTTTTCTTTATAAATTTGCACATGCTCCAAGTTCCCAAAGAGTTGGATGTCTCCCTGCAGGTGCAGTACAGCATATGGGGAATTGGAAATACAGTACTGGAAATCCAGGAAGTGCAGGATGCATGCATATGTCAGAAGTCACTGTTCTAGGATAACTGCTCTGCATGAATAATATTTGAAAGTCATAAGCCAGTCCCAAAGTAAGTTGATTTCCCAGGTGTTATGGCTATGTGCAAGTTACACAGCTTTTAAAGATCGATGTGCAGGAATGGTTACACCTCTTCTCCACGACCTTCCGCAAGGCCATAAGATGGATGGAGAGGCACTTGCATGCCAGATCAGGTAGGAGTGGAAGGAACATGCTCTTTGCCACACTATGGTTGGGAACTGTGTCACCACACTGTAGTCAAAGGTGTTCCCAGAAACTCTCAGAGGCCTTTTTGGCAGTGCTGTATGGATGCCTTTGCTTCTGCTCCCAAGTGCTGTGCACAGGAAGGGCTGCTGCTTAACTGCTGCCAATGTGCTTGGACAGAGGGTACCTGAAGGAGGAGAATGGCTGCTGTGCCCCACAGGTATCCTAGTAAAGAAAAAGAGACTTCCTTGAAGAGTGAGAGATGGGGGTGGGCTGGGTGAAGTACATTAGCTCTGAGCTTTGACAACTTTTTTTTAAAAACTAGCAAAAAAATGCAAAAAAAAAATAAATCCAAACTGGAAAAGGTTGGGGGTTTTTATTTGTTTGTTTTAAATAAATTGCAATGGAAAAGGAAGTGCTAAGCTGATGGATAACTACTAAGCCAAGCAGGGACTCATTACAGGGAAAAGTAAAATTAATTCTGTAAGGTGCTGCCTTTATTCCATCATGTGTTTCGTATTGCAGCTGTTGTCTTTGCACTCCCTCATTTTTTTCAAAAGCTCCAATTTCCACGTGAGAACCCAGAGAGGGCTCCTAAGCAATTAATTTCAAGTTGTTAAAGCACCTTCCTCTCAAAGTTGTAAAAGAACAAATTAGACTTAACACCCTTCTAAGGCAACTTTCTCAGGCTTGAAGGAAGCAGGTGCTTAGTGTTACATTAATTTTAAACCCCTAATTAGTGTAACTTGAATCCTAGACCTCTTCCAGTCTATTAATTGTATTTCTCCAACGAGACTACCCTGCTGACTTTATGTGAATGCAGCAGGCCAGGTCTTTAGCTACCCAAGCCTTTCCTTACACTGTTTGGGATGCAGGAAATGAGTTTCAGGGAGATGCCACAGGGGTTTCTATGTGGCCTCTGCAGCAGTGATGTGGCTGACACAGCCTGCACTCCAGCTGCTCATTGGCTATTAAAGGGATATTGGTGGCCCACAGGTGATTGGTGTTAGAGAGAGCTGCCCTTGGCTTCTCTCCTTGTTCAATGGGCTCCAAGACCTAAGATCATCAGAAGTTGCTTAATGAGGTTTCTGTAGCATGCCTTCTTTGCTCTCAATGCAGTGGATCCCCTTTGGAGTGCCTGAGTTTGATAGAGGATTTTTCATTTCCCATTCTAGCTTGTGCAACTGTACTGGTGGGGCTTCTCCTGCTAGAATAGAAGCTACGGATGTTGGTGGGGAGGAGATATTGTGAACACCTTTTATTTTACCTGTTACGGGGAAATAAAGCATCAGGATGAGCACTGGATAAAGCAAGTTGGACTCTTCTTCCAAATGGCATAAGGGATTGCTTTTGTTTGCCCTCTTGGAGCAAACCCATGTTATTGGGAAGTACTTCAGGTTGCACAATGCAAAGCATGTAGGCTCAGTGTGGGGTGAGGCGAGGAAGGGGGTGCAACCAAGCCATACCTTGATTAGCTGTTGAGAACCACAGAGCTTCTGAAGTGATTGTTATTAAGCAAAGAGTGTTTTGCATCTCACGTGTATGTTTCCCCTCTGGAAAGCTGGGAAGAATTACAATGCATACTCTGGAGAAGCAGTACCTGATGGGGCACTGGCTGCAGCATTGTGGCTGTGGTGCTGTGGTACAAGCTCACAGCCTGGTTATGAAGCCAGTCAGTGTGGATGAAACTTGCCTCTGGCTTTGATAAGTTGTGGCTAAGTATGAGCTACCTGATTTAACCCTTGCTTTGTACAGCTGCTGCTTGGCAGAATATATCCGGGACAGGAGAAGAGCTAGAGAAGAATAAGAGGAGACATTAGGGGGAAAAGGACTGTGTGTGTGTGAGCCAGGATTTGAATTTACCTGAGTACTTCATTGACCAGATAGACATAAGAATGCTCTTGTGCTGTTATAGTTTTAAAACTCAGAATTCCTTCCAAAGGCTTGAAGCCAATGCCTTGGTCCTGGTAAAACATGTTTTAACAAAGGATGCCATGAATATGTAGGTTCTGTTGTTAAAAGCCTAACTAAGCCTTTTGTTCGAACATTCTCCCGGAGCCTGAGGGGAAGGAGAGACTGGCTGGGTTGGGGGAAGGGGGTCAGGTGCCTGGGCTTCCTGCACAGGTCAAGACTTGAGCAGGTCAGCACGGAAGGGAGAGAACAGACACAGACTCCAGATCCTATATCGCTGGGAGATCAGAACTGTGTCATCTGCTCTCTGGGCTTTCTCCGCCAATCATCCACAGACACTGCAAAGACCTCGGTGAAGGAAGGGACTCGTCTGCATTCTACACTTCAGAGGCTGAGTTGCTGCGGGTGTTTTTCTCCTTTGTCAGCGACCCGACCCCCCCCGCCCCCGGGAGCGGCCCCTGCGACTGCTGTGGCCATTTCCCGAGAGACGGAGGCCGGCCGGGCACGACATGGCCACCTGCTGTCCGTAAGTATAACTGCACCCCTGGGAGAGAGACCCTCCAGCAGTTGAGGCGCAACAGCGCCACCTGCTGTCTCTAGATATAATTGCATCTTCTCCCTTTTGGGGCACAGCTGAAAGACATTTAACTGTTTGTTTTGCCGTTGGAGTTGAAAGGGGTTTATTACAAATTGTTGTTGTTTGTTTCTTTCTGGATATAGATATATATAGAGGTATATGTGCATATCTGTGTATTGTGGTTAAGAACTGTTATCCTTTCATATATTCATATTTATACTTTTCCTAATTAAAGTTCTGTTTTCTAAATTTAAGGAGAGGGATTATTTTTTTCTTGGCCAATACAGCTATCTTAGTTCTCCCCTCGAACTAAGACATGTGCAAAAACAGTTTCAGAGCTTGCCCTCCTTCCAGGAGAAAGCCATAAAGACAAGGTGAGAGGAAATGAAGGCCTGGAGGAGTGTTTTGTGGAGGGAGATCATGGTGCTGGAATACGCTTCATGATCCAAAGTCTGACACAACCTAGAAAGTGTGAATTATTACGACTCTGTGGGTATTTACTGGACTTAGTACAGTATCTGTCAGGCCAGCATGAGCAGTTAGTGCTGATAAGCAGTTCCCTCTGCTGGCTGAGCTAGTGAAATTGTTCCTTCAGTTCTACAGGTGTACTCTGGGTACTGCAAGGCGGCAGTTAGATTGGTCAGCGTGGTATCTCCACACATATACAAGCGACACAAGGCAGTACCACAGGGGAACTATCCAACAAATAAAAGTGTGGTTCTCTCTGCTGCCATCAAATGCTTCACTGGTAATAAAGAGAGCAGAGTAGTCACCGATTCCTGTTCTAGGAGTGATTCTGACAGGCATTTCCCTGGATGATTCAGGGCCATTGCTGATGATACTTTGCATTGGGTTCATTGCTGCATCATTTTTCAGGTTTTTGGTGTGTGTGTATGTGTGTATATGCTGTGTGTTCTGGGGCTTTATGCAAGGACATAAGTCTACCCATTATTTAAATTTTATCAAATATTATTTTTAAGATACTCCATTTTTTTAAATGGATCAAAATACTTTTGTTTTTCTTGAAGGAAGAATAAAGCAGAACACTAATTTGATTTCTACATCTCTTAGACAAAATGGAGATGTGGTGACTTACCATGTCATTAAGTTATGATGTAATTGGTATAGACCTCGTGAGGTTTACCTCACCCTGATATAAGAAATGAAGTCAAGTTGTCAGCATCTAAGCCACATTCCCTTCTGTCCAAATGTCTGATATAAGAAAGCCATTTATGTATTACAATATATGAATTATTAATCCATTTATATACTTGATATAAGAAAGACATT
>JAWWTY010000077.1:67903112-68005253 GCA_035222235.1 Margarornis squamiger | reverse complement strand
TTGTCCTTCTCCTGGGATGGTTGCTGGGGAGCTAGCGAGCCCATCCTGCCCATGGACACACTTTGCCTGACCCTTCATTTGAGACCTGACTAGCATGGGAGACCCTACCGGAGGCATGTACCACCACCAGCACAGCTCTCAACCTTGTAAGGGCATGCAAGCTTCCCCACAAAAGGGGGTGTCTGTGGAGAAGACCCAATATTTACACTGTGGGTATATATGCAAACTCTGCTTGAGATTAAACTCCCTGTGTTCCGAGTTTCATTTGTACAACAGCAATTCTGCACCCTTATCATTCTGTAAATAGGGTCTAAAGAAGACACAAGTATAATTTGTAGCTAGCCTCAGGACGCGAATTCCCTCCCACCATTTGGAAATGTGTTATCAAGCTGCATTAGATTTCAAAAAAATTTTTATGCAGCAGAACAAAATTGCATTGGCGTATCTACTGCAAGATTAAAAAAAATCCCAGTGTTTGTTTCTGTTTGTGTCATGGTTAGCAATAAGGTTTCTAGTTTTCAGAGACCATCAAGAATTTCATCATATCCAATTCATGCCCACAAATCATTTCAGCTTTGACAGAACCACCTTTTCCAATGCAAATTCATTTTGTTGGATGTTCTTATTGGTTCCAATCATCTTACTTCCATTTTAAGCTCCATTTTATATGGTTATGGTGCAGTAAAATGGATCTTCATATTGAGTGTTGACAGGGTTAGGCAATGTGGGTTAGGAATAAAGAATTCCTAACATAATGCCCTGCTTCTGCTGCCCCCCTTTTGATAGAGTTTGATAGAGGATTTATTACAAATAATATTGTTTATGAAAAGCAATACTTTTTAGTTCTGACATCATTCACTAATTCACACTGAATGCAATGCAAGGTAATTTTCAAAAATTTTGTGGGTTTTTTCTGCCCTTTTTTTTTCATTAAAGTCAAAAGTTCTGACTTTCCAGGTGGTATTTAAAAGGGCAGATACTGCTTAGGGATAGATCAGCCTACTTGAGTGCCTAAGTGCGCTGTCTCACATTATCTCATTGGCAAAATTCCTGATCTGCAGGAATTTTGGTCTGCAATTAACTGCACATTGTGGACCAATTCTGCTGCGTTCTCAGGCTAAAACTTTGAAGTGGCCACAGGAGGGACAAGTCAGTGGAAAGCAAGCTTGGTTGTTGCCTACCAGGTCTTACAGCGAACAAGTAAACCACTGCTATTCTGAAAGTGTTGCATGGCAGAGTAAGAGTGTGTTCTTCAGACATGCTGTCAAGGTTTTTTAACCTGCAGGTCTTTTTATTGCAAAGAAATATTTTGGTGTAAGATAGAACAAGAGAACTGACAGTGTTAAAATGTGTACTGGGCGCCTTTGCATTAGCAACAGTAGATGGTGGTGGTTAACCAGAGGCAATGAAGTGCACCTCTATTTCTCACTTGTGTCATTAAAAACCCTCCTTTGTTCAGTGTTTTCACTGTGCTTTCATGCCCTGCCTGGGGAAATCTGCCTAAGTATTAGGTCCATTTTACAGACAGACAGGAAGACATAGAGATGAGAGAGAGTTGATGCCCCAGCCCAAGGCTTCACTTCCTTCAGAGCAGGCATGCTCCTCTGAGGCACCAGCTTCACCTCCCCCTGCCCCACCAGTCCTATGGATTTTATTTCAACTCTCAAACATTTTACAGGGCTTCCAAATAACTATTCCCACTCCTAAGCATGATTCCAGTTCACATTCTTCCTCCTTAATCTCTGTTCACCATTAAAGATCCCTTCCTCTGGAAGTTTTCTAATTTCCCCTTTCTAATCCTCTCCAATTGCTCCCTCCAGCTATCAGTCCTGAAAATGGAATTGACAAAGAGATTGAATCCACTGGGAATTAATTCATAAATGATGAGGCTTAACCATGTTTGTTTCCATTTCTATACCTTGAAAAAGAACACAGCAATTTCCCACTGGTCACCCAAGAGAAGGTTAAGTAAACAATGTTTGAAAAGCACTCTTTCCAGATGGCAAAAGAAGTCCAAGCATTTCCAGAGATCTAGTGAAGGGAAACTTCCTGTTATGCTGTGTATCTCAAATCAGTTTCAATAATTATTTTATTATTTTCTCTTACAATTGCAAACTTGTTTAAAAAGGAAAAGAGATGTTCAGGGATTTTTTGGCACTTGCTGTTTGAAATTCACATCTCTGTCACATTCTTTTGCCTTTCTCTTGTGCTCATTACTATGCTCTCTAAGTGCTTAAAAAACATGAGCTCCTAGGACAGTAGAATTTTCTAATTAGTCTGAGTGTGATGTTCAGAGGAATTGAAGAATATGAGAACCCCTTGGAATTCATTAGATGTTAGATTTAAACTACATATCCAAGCTAGATGTTTACCTTCGAAGATTTAAAAAAAAAAAATAAATATTTAAACAGAGTGTTCAGGACTAAAGAACGGCAATCCCCAGAGAGTCTTTAAAACAGGAAAGGTAGAGAAAGAAAGAATTGGGCAAAATTATCTTGCAAGTGATTTCTGACACTGATTAGTAATTAAATAGGTAAAAAATTAAACTCTCAAAATAACTTAAAATGTATGCAGAGAGCATCATTTCCCAAGGAACTGGAGTGCCTTTATAGGGATCCTGCAAAAGGTTGCAATGGTAATTTACTTGATTTAACTGAATTTGCCACCTTTTCTCTGGGAGGTGATAAAGCCGGTTGTCAAGACAGATAAGGGCACTTCATTGTTGACTGTGTGCTCACAACATTTTCCACTTTGAGTCTTCTATCACCAGACTTTCTCATCATCTTCAGGCAAACTCAAGGCATTATGGTTTGCTATTCATTCAGTGTCTCAAAGTACATCAGCCATATTAAAGATACAGAAATCAACATGTGTCCCTAAGAGAGGATTTCTTAATGACTAATTTATTGTGTCTCTTATTACTTTCTAGAGGCTTTGATCAATGCTTAGCCACTGCACAAATACAGAGGAAGGTTCTGTCATGGCCAAGTGAGTTTATCACCAAAATGGACATAGAAGTATTGCACAAAAGGAAGTTTTTTGAATGGGGACTGATGGCAAACACAGTAGTCCCCACTAGTCCAAAGCCAACCAGGTCTGGAAATAAATATCTTCTTCCATGCATCTTGAAAGCATCTCATGACCCATCCACATTGTTCTTGTGGCAGTCTGACTTCTACAAGCAATGTCTTCCTTTGCATCAGGCAATATTGGAACCTCTGCGGGAAAGAAACTGAGCAACTTTGTTTGGTCAATGTTGCAAGAGAAGAAGGGGTGGCTGGAATAGGGAGGACCAAGAGATTTGGAACAGGTCATAGCAATAAAACCACATTTGGGCTAAGAACAGATTTATTAATGGAATGAATTTCAAAGGCCATCAAAAGACTTCTGAAGCTCACTGATATCCAATTTTAGGATATTTCAGGAAGAAGAGCAGTCGTGAGTAAAATGGCACAGAGGAGAAAAATGGGACAAATGAAGAAAAATCTTGAAATTGCTCGATTGAGAAGACGAAGCTAAGAACTTTTTTGACAGAAAAGTTTTTAAATTTATTAACTAAAACCCATCATATTGCCAATGATTTCTCAGGCAGATGTTTTGGTTCTTCAGAGCCTGCAATACTTTATGGATTTCTGGGAAAGAAAGAGTATTCCTCTTTTAAATGCTCTTTGCTCTTTTGATACATACTAGAGAAAGTCAGGCATGATTAAACTGGTAGATGATTGTGGATGGTAGTTATATCCTGTTGAAAACACCCCTTGAGGCAGGGATGAAATGGGGGCAGAATGAAATGTTGTAATTTGTGACCCTTCCTTTGTCTTCAATTGTTAATGACAGCCTGTAGCTGAGGATGAAAAAAAAAAAGAGAATAAGACTTTGGGCTTTAGCCACATGGAACATCTCTCTCTCATAAACAAATCACAAGCATCATCACTTTTACATTCAAGTTCAAGTTAAGTGTATGCTGCAGTGCCCTTGATGAACTGGAGTGGGAATGAGGTGAGCACCCACTCACCGCACGAGTACCGAAGATGTTCTGTATTCTCCACTTAGAAATTACTCTTCCTCCGTATGAAAAAGAATCACAGCTGCTCCTGAGCCTGGACATCACCAAAACAGCCAAACCACTAGACCAGAGGAGGTCCTTGTGGTGGGAGTCTGTGAGGCCTCAGGGCAAGGCAGGAGACTGGCTGAGCAGAGGCCAGTGCTGCCCTCCCATGTGCTGCACTAGTAGCTCCACGAAATCAGGCTGGTGTCCAGTGCCCTTACATGCTTTAGGTATTTTCTGTGCCATGGTCCCCTACTTCAAGTTTGCTCAGAATTTGAGATTCTGACATTAGACACCAAATTTGATGCCTTGGACCTTTAAAAAACACTGAAGCGGGGCTATTAATTTCAGTAGGAACCAGAGCTTATGTGGGTTTCATGTTTCTTCTGTAGAAGATATCCACATGACTGATTGTCTGAATTGTTTCTTTATTCCATAATAAATTTTGTGATGCTTTTCTGCATACACCCCAGATTGTAACCCATCCCACTTATATGCTATAAAGTCCTAATAAATACAGATAAAACTTAGAGAGCTTTGACAAAAGTCATTATTTCAAGGCAATCTACTCATTCTTCAGACATGGAAAGCCAGAAACACCTCCAGAATGAAACACCTACTCATCAAGAGATTTCCAAATTCTTCTTTTATTCCTGAGAGGTTGCCAAATGGAGAACTCCTGCTTTACAAGCAGGGATTCACAACTGAACTGAATATGGGATGCTCCCAAAGAGCAAATAGGAAAACTTTCAAGGACATTTGAACTGTAGGCACCTCAATATAATACACATATTGTGTAAGAGAACATGAGGAAAGTGAAGGCTGCTCCTTTGGATTTACTTATTTTCACAACCTATTTCACAATAACCAAATCTCAGTGTGTAACACCTGCTCTGGTATTCACTCCTGCACTGTTTTCAGGTTAATGCATGCAGTGGATGCAAACAAACTGTAACAACATATTGAGGTGAGCTGAAGCTTGAGCATTTTTTGAACAATGATGTTGTGTGCCTGAAGCCAAAAAAATGGTGTGGAGCAGAAGACAAATGAGCAGTAGCAGCTGACCACGTTACACATCCAATAGCACTGAGCTGTGCAGATGAGGTGTTCATTTCTCCACCAGACCCTATCTCACTCATAGACTCATGTCAGCAACTCCCACCACAGAGGAAGATCTCTCCTTTTGCCCTTCAGCTGTTCTTGCTGGCAAAGACCTACAGGGTCCTAGCTTTGACAAATTTGCTCTGGCAGTTGCAGCTACAGTTCATCTTTTGAGGACTTTAGTGAGACATAAGCCACACTTGACATGAGAGGGTTTCCCTGGCCATAGGTGGGATGCTCAGAAAGGTTTGAGCTACGGAGAACACCAGGCACTGAGCGCTGTTGGCGATGGCTTTGCACAGTGATGATGAGAGCTGTGTGTCTAATTTGGGCAGCAGCAGATGGATCATTTAAGACAGAAGGAGACTGGCAATACCAGCAGAGCAAAGGGATAACATGTTCCTTCTGCAGCACAAATCTTAGAAGTGACTCACGACTGTTCCACAGCTCACGCTGGCACCCCTTGATCTGTGTGACTGTGACTGCACTTTTTAAAGGTCAGGGTGTAGTGCTTCTTCCCTGGTACCTTTCGATCCATACAGGTGAGAATTTTGCTCTGAAGAACCTCCAGTGCACACAATGGTTCGTTATGGTTTGATCAGCAGATATGTTCTTCTCCTCCTCCTGGCCCAAGTGTAGAGATTGTGAAACAATCAAGCCAATAAACCTCTCAATTTGACTCTGGTGCTTGTTGCATACACAATTATCATGCACATGACTAATATCAAGCAGGCCTGGTGCCTGAGCCACACCCACATTCCTTCTGCAAGCCCTCATTTCAGAACAGATTTCAATTAAATTTCATCAGATGTTTAAGGTGGCCTAAGTCTTTTCTTTGGTAAGTGTTTAAATTTCAGTGCTTTACAATTAAGGACATACTTCACTGCTAACTAGAACAGAGACTGGTTTGGGCATGCTCTTAAATGGTCTTCTGTCTAATGGTCTTATTTAAGTGGGGCTTCCTATGACAGCAAAGCCCTGGCATTAGCTGAGCTCTGTGTGCAGACTGCTCACATTCATGAATCCATGTGCTCCTTCTTGTGAAAGAACACACTGCTGGTTCACCTGTAACACCTCGGAGTCAGAGGCATTTTACTACTGTTGTTGCTGAAACATTAGAAAGCCTGAAGCTGAATGGTGTTGAAAATCCTATAGCTCTCTTCCCCTAAACCAAATCATCATCTAATTGGGTAGTAGTTCTCTGTGCAAATTTCTTTTCTGTGTACAGTGTGTCCTGGTGCTGCACAATTTATACTGGCTTGACCTCAGGGTGATCTGAATCAGTGCAGGCTGTGCTCCATGATGGTAAAATTCCATGGAGAATTTCCATCAGTACAAGGAAAGTGATGGCCAGAAGATCCAAGGGTAAGAATATCCCAATGCTTCTGAACACTTAACTTTCCTTAAATTCTCTTGACAGCTTTACATGAAGAAAAGCAAACCAATACAGACTGCCATGTATGCCACAGGCTGGAATGCCACACAGGCAAGGAACCTGCTCCCCTTGCACAGAAGTTGAAATAGACCCCCCATCTTAGCAGCTTAGTAATGTTTCCATCTTTTGTAGGTTTCTGAGCTGCATCCAGCTGAAAATAGTAATAATTCACCTTTGACAGTTATGTAAAAGAGAGACTGCAGCCTTAGTTCAGCTTCCCTTGAACGGGGAGCTGAAATTTGCAACCATGTTTCATAACAGTACCTTTATTGGCAAACTTGCCAAAGAGGTCTGGGATAGGTGACCTTTGCAAATGAATAACCAACAACTTTAACTTTAGAAATCGTCTTTCATAATGAAGTTGATCCTGGGAGCACACCCTCTGCCTACACAGAACTTATTTTTCAGCAACTTTAAATCCAAAACTATGTTTAAACTATTTAAACTGTGCTTAAAATTGTATGTTTACACCTACACTGGATGCTAACACATTTAGGACTACTGGTCATCTGCATATTACTATTCATATTGAATATAGAGTCCTAAAAATGTCTGTCTTCATTCCAGACACACATATTAAAAAAATGTTGTTTCTTAAAAATATCTTCCGTTTTCAAACATAAGCTTGCTCAACTCCTGTTGAAAAAGAGGCCGAAAGAATAAACCAGTTCAAATATTCAAAACACATCACAGGGCAAAAAACAAAACGTAATAACAATGTATCGGGTTTTATTTGTAGTATATTTCAAGTTGTCACATTCTCAAGGCTTTTTTTTCCAGATCCCAGGGCTAAAAGGTAACTACCTCCCATTTTTATGAAAGGTAAGTTACACAAAAAAATGCCAACTGTCATGAGATAAATGACAAATCATGAGTCAGCAAAATTGTCCCAAATCTTTATCAGGGAACTTATCTTTTCTTCCAGATTGTTGGTTTTCTGTGTAACATTTGTCTGACGTTGCCTGAAAGGATTCCCTTACACCTTGGGGGTTTGGCTGAAAGACCTCACAATAGCTTGTATTACTGTCAGTGGATTAAACACATCTGCAAAATTTGTATAAAAAAGCAGTTGATCTTCCTACAGTCTGGGAATGGAGAAGAAAGGGAATAAAGCAGGGAAGGATAGGAAGATTTGTTTCCTTATTTATGCAACTTCTAACCTGTAGCATGGAAATCCATGCAGAGATCGTCCTCACTGAGTATTTGTTACAGCTTTTTTTAAAAAGTGAAAACACTTAGTAGCAAAGACAGTACCCAGTGAACAGTATAAACATGAAAACAGGAAATATATATCTATATATCCTACAGCATTCCTATCTGATTTTTAAGTGGGCCACAGATTAACCTAATTCCTGTTCTTACAAAACAATTTTAGGAGATCCTTGGTAGCAATAAAAGAACAAACAAACTGAGACTGTGAAACTGGTTTTATATGTTGCTGAAATTAACGGAAAATCTTTTGATTGCCTTGGTGAGAAGTCAATATGGAAAAAAATTAGGATTATTAAAAAAAAAAAACCAAACAAAAGAAATGTATGTGAGTGGTGTTGGAAGTTGCTTTATTAGTTACTTCCTTAGCTTCAGTATTCAGTCCAGTGTCCTGGTGCTGTACTTTTTATTTTTCTTAGTGGCTTTTCCCCTTCTAAAAGCATTGCTGGGGAAGTTCTAAGCCTGCTGACCAAAACCCTCACAATGTCCATGACCTCTTTGGAGGACAACTTAGTGAGGGAGTATGTTTCATTCAAAAGACGTTGTGGTTGCCTGTGTGGTGACACACCCAGTACAGGAAAGAGCATCTTCTTGGACTGTGTGTCTCCTGATATTCTCCAAGGCTCATGTATCCAAAAAGTGATGGTCAGAGCCAGGCAGAAAAGCTGAGCCAGCCGCCAGTGGGAACCAGGTTCTCAGAAGGATCTGTTAGTAAGGACAATACTTCTAGACCCACAATGAAGCCTCACTGCACTCAGGAGGGTCTGGGGCTTTGATAATTTGGACAGGGGTTATGCTGTACAGGTGAAAAGGCAGCAGGTGGGGTAAGACTCAGGATAGCCACTATTCCTTTTGCTGCAAATCCAGTTGTGGCAACAGCAGTTCTCCTGGACATGGCTTCTTGCTCTGCTCTGACAAGAGCCACTTCCCAGAGAGGAGCTGTGGGGCTCCCAAATAAGTAGCACTGTCTTGCCTGCTCCTCTGCCTGCTCTCTGTTACATCAGTTTGTCTGGCTTTCAGCTCAGAGAGTACAGATATATTTTTTCCCTCTAAGGCTCTGTACTGTTGCTCACCCTAAGTTAGCATAACTGTGGGGCCAAGTCATTAAAGATCTATGTAATTTTTTTATTTTTTTTTTTTTGAAAAACCTTCAGGGCACCTGCCCTAGACAAGATAATTTCAGAGTACCTCTCCTATTGTACCAGCTTGTCACTGTTTGAGCATTTCCCCTCCATGTCCTCATTCCATTCACAGCCCTGAGTTTCACTTTCATTTCTCTTGGGCACTTAAGTGTCAGTTCTCTTTCCTCACTGCCTTCTCCCTTGCTAACACCTCCTCAGCTACTGAAATACTTGTAAATCAGCTTGGAATATTTTTGTCTTCTTTTTGCCTTCTCATATGATTCCTTTACCTTTACCTTGTTTTTTTTTTTTTTTCCTTTGCTGACTGCACATCTTCCACTTCTGTTTTCCTCAAGTATCATAGTTTAAGCCCTTAAGAAGGGGAAATCAAGAGGAGCTGAGTTAATCTGGTTCTTAAGCTTATTTGTGAAACAAAGTATCAGCTTGGGAACTGTGACAAATAGGGATGGGCTCCAAGTATTTTCTGTACCAGGGGAGTGTACTTTCAACCACTGCCCTCATGCGTGTGCAATTCGTCTCACCTTTGTGGATTTATGAATGACCTTTTTTTCTGTCATTCCCTTCCTCCCCTCCCCTCAAAACTAAATTCCTTCTCCACTCTATGCAGTGTTATCTGTTTGGAACTATGTCACATTTTATTTGACTCACAGATTGTTAAAGTAGGAAATGTTATTTCTAACTTTCAGATCATTGTAATTCTGATCTTGCAAATTCAAACTAGCAAGCAGAAACCTCAAGCCTTGTTTCTGTAATTCCATGATTCCATCTTGGCGCTTCCCCCGAGACAGTCACAGTAATTTTTCTTTGGAAAAAAACACAATGATAATATGACAAGAATTACTGTAATTCTAAAATTACTTCTTCATAATGACAATATCATACTGGGGCATTATGATAGCTGCTTTGACTAATGACTGCAGGGATGTGGAACAACTTGCAAGTCCACCCAGGCCCTAGCAGGCAAACAGGATCAAATAAAAGAGGATAAAACAAGTTTATGAGACTTCATGTGACTTTTCTTCACCTTCCTTGTCCTGGGACCAGCAAAGAACTGCTGACGGTCCAGGATCAAAGGGTAAGACCTGACCCACTCCCTACTCCACTCCTGAGATGCTGTGATAACAATGAACGAGGAGAGCTGCACTGAGCCAGATTCAAGTCCATTATGTGTCACTACAAGAGAACCAGGCAGCCATTAGGAACCTAAAAACCTAACATCCACTACCTACAAGTTAATCCTTTAATTTTTAGAATAAAATATGTATGTTTGCTGCACATATATGCAGGATATAGTATAGTCTGTAGCCACCATTCAAGATTGCTCTGTGGCAAATCTGAGTGATGCATACAAGACTGTTACAATCTGCACAACATTTTCTTAGTCGTTGTATAAACTCTTTTATTTGTAGCACTGTTGGCTTCTGGACAGATAGATAAGGGGGAGTCTGCTCAAGCAGTTTATACTTTGTTGCTGTAAGCACTTCAGGGATGCAGCTCTGTATAAGTGTAATTAAAAGTCGTTTTATTCCTCTCTGTGTTGTTCTTCAAGCCACAGGCTGTATTCTGCTTTCGAATACACTGCCTTTATGTAACTATGTGCGGGAATCAAAGGGAGGAGCATTACAACTTTATGATTAGTCAGAACACTGCTTAATCGTACAATCGTAGGCTCTTCGTCCTCGTGGATCACAACAGCTGGGAACAGAATGGGGGGAACGAGAGCGCAGAAAGCCTACTGTTTCCTAACAGAGTATCCCTAAGCCATTTCACCGTCCTTTATTTTTTCTGCAATAGTCCCTGTATTTCCCTAGCGTAAAAAGAGTCGGGCAGAAAGCCACGATACTGTAACAACGATAATTTAAAAAGGAGACATCTTACGATAGCAACAGTTTCAATTGCCTTAGAAATTAGGCCCGTAGCAGCCATGTTCCTGCAATCAGCTTTGTTCCTCCAGCGGCACGGCACAGCTCTGGGCCTGCTCCTGGCGGCTTTGGGCAAACCCACGTGGCGCTGCACACCGGATCCATGAGCCAACGCACGGCCTTATCGCAGGGATATCTCTTTATCCAGAAGACAGGGAAGCTCGCTCCTGGACTGGTTCCAGGCGAACTGCCGAGCTGTCCCCACCGGCGGGAGCAGCGGAAGTCCCGGGGCACACACCGGACCGCCGCCCGTTCCCAGACCGGGCGCCGGTTCCGGAACCGCGCGCGGGGAGAGAGGGCCCCGCGTAACGTCGTGCGTAACGCGCAGCGACGCCCCGCCCCGCGACGCCCCGCCCCTCCAAGTCCGCCGGCGGCGGCGGGCGCGCGCTGACGCGGGCGGTGCCGATAGGCGGAGAGGCGCGCGCGCTCCGCCTGCCCCCTCCCCTCCCCCCGCGGCGGTATCTCGGGCCTCAGCCAGTCCCGCCGCGAGCGCGCAACGGCTGGCGCCCACCAGTTCTGCGCGGGCGTCGGGGAGAAGCGGGGAGAGGGGGAACCGCCGCAGGAGCGCGCCTGGCAAAGGCGGAGACGGTGAACCGCCGCTGCGAGCGAGCCCCGCCCCGCCCGCCCACCCCCCACTCCTCACTCCCCGCCCGCTGGGTCCATTCTGCCCCCCAGCCGCGCGCGCCCGCGCCGCTCCCGCGCCGGCCGGGCCGCACGAGCGGCATGACCGGCTGCGCTTGAGCGTCGCGTGCGCCTCCCCCGTTCCCGCTGCCGCCGGCTCCCGGCGGGCGCCGCGTCCCCCCACCGCGCCGTCGCCGAGGATGCTGAAGATGAAGCTGCCCCTGAAGCAGACGAGCCACAAGGCAGCGGCGGCGGAAGATGCGACGGCGGCGGGGTTGAAGGAGCCCGGCAGTGCCCTGGACTGTCATCTCCCACTGCAGCAGCAGGTGCCCCGGGCCCGCGGGGGCGCGGCGGGGACGGCGGCAGCGGCGGGGAGGGGCTGCGGGCTGGAGAGGCCAAGCCGGCTGCACGGCCTGGGGCCGGGGCCCGGGCCGCCCCCTCCCGTCGCCCTCGGCGCTCCGGGCGGCGGCGGTCCCGGCCCGGCGGCCACCCGCACCGACAAGGAGACGGTGTACGAGTGGTTCGGGCTGGTGCTGGGCTCGGCGCAGCGCCTGGAGTTCATGGTGGGGCTACTGGACCTGTGCAACCCGCTGGAGCTGCGGTTCCTGGGCTCCTGCCTGGAGGACCTGGCCCGCAAGGACTACCACTGCCTCCGCGACTCGGAAGCCAAGGCCAACGGGCTCAGCGACCCCGGACAGCTCGGCGACTTCCGCGACCCCGCCGTGCGCTCCAAGCTCATCGTCTACCTGGCCCTGCTGGGCTCCGAGAACCGCGAGGCCGCCGGCCGCCTGCACCGCCTCCTGCCCCAGGTCGACTCCATTCTGCAGAGCTGCCCGGCGGCGCGGCGGGCCCCGGCCGAGGAAGACGAGGAGGAGGAGGAGGGGAACGTGGTAGTCGTGATGGACGGAGCCGCGGAGAATGGGCAGGCCGGGCTCCCCGCCGGCCAGGGCCTGGGCTGCGGCGCACAGGAGGAGCTGCTCCTGCTCTTCACCATGGCCTCGCTGCACCCGGCGTTCTCCTTCCACCAGCGGGTCACTCTGCGGGAGCACCTGGAGCGGCTGCGGACGGCCCTGTGCAGGGACCAGGAGGAGGAGGAGGGGTTCGACCGCCACCCAGCCCAGGTAACGCCGCGTCCTCCTCTCTTCCTGCTGCGCCATTTCAGCGGGCGGTTTTCTCCTCCCTCCATTGCTCCCTCCCGTTTTCCTAGGAGGTGGAGGCGGTCCCTTGTCTTTCCCCAAAGCCCCCACACTGGGACGTGGCCCCTCTCGTCCTCCCTCACCCCAGCAGTGTCTGTCCCGGCCACCTTCACAACCTGCTGCGGAGTGTCTACTACGAATTTCTTGTTAGGGAGGGAAGGCCGATTTTTCTAGCTTGCTATGCTTTCTGGAGCACTGCTCTTTTTCTGGAACCCTGCCGTGCTGGAGTGCAGCATGCACAGTACTGAAGTGGCTGCCTGGTATGCTGTAGGCCACCATACGATGTAGGAGTACAAGCCACAGGTTGACTAACTTGTAAAAATAGAAATAATAATAACAATGCTAGATAGAGACCAGATTGCCTAAGAAGAGTATTCTCTAGGGGCTTAAAACCAGTAGAATACGTTGAGATCATTTTTATATGGAACCTGCTCTTCTGCCCCCTTGCAAAATGAGGCACGGGTTCAAACTTGCAAGCATCAGGGTAGTAGTCGGGTCACCAGCTCTGAGGCTCGTTTTCTGAAAAGCCACACTTGGTGAGGTGGCTGATGCTGTTTGGGATGGGTTGGTAATGATTCCACTAAAGGAACAAATTAAAATGTCATAACTGGAGCTTCTGTTTAGAGGAAAACTGATTTTTTTGTGTGGTTGTCTGGAAACAGCACATCTTGAAAGTAGATGTGTCACTTGTTGCTAGGAGGAGGCTGTCAGCGAGAATGAGTTGTAGTGAGTGACACTGAGGCATTCTCCTGTGCCATAGCTCTGTTTAAGTGGAGGTTTTCCACCTGTGCCATCCACTGCTGCTCTATAGATGAGCATTGGCTTTAAAATTTGCCCCATATTTATGCAGCCAAGCCATCTTCTTGGAGCTGTGCAGTTTTTGATCTATAGATGACCTCTGATTCAAAGGGGAAGAAGGGGATGGAAGATAGGTGTTTATAACACTGTTCCACTGAACACATCAGGTTTTCATCAGATACTCGATAGAAAAGGGTACAAAGCAGCAAGGGTTGGGCTTTTTGAATTTTCTAAGTTTGCTTACAGTGCAATCCATTTCAGCCACTTGTAGTAGAAAACTGTTTTATGTTGCCTGCCATACAAAAGGAGTGGCTCCTTCTTCTGTTTGCTAAAGATGGTATATGCTCTTGAGGAGTACTCGGAGAAGATAGGGATGAATTTCTAAGCTTTCAGACATCCTAAGTAAAAGCTTGTATCATTTAAAGGCCAAAGCACATTTGGCAGGTCATAAACTAATTGGGTAGATGTTACAGTACTGAAATCACAATGAATTCATAGCACCAGTCCAAAAAGTGTTTATTTTGTCTATTTATTATTTGCTGACCTTCATTGCGTCTAGCTCCATCCCACAATTAATTCTGAAAGTCCATCTTTCCGGGGCAAAGGTCAAACTTCAGGAAGTGGTAAGACTGGACACTGTTCTTTCTGGGTTTAAAGTGCAAGTAACCGGAAACATACTTCCTGCCTGAAACTGGCACAGCAGTTGTAGCTGCGCATTGTGTCCCACCAAATGGAATTTCGGAGATCAGGCTCCTGAGAAACTGCTGGAACTGAAGTCAGTTTTGTGCAGCAGTCTGGCTTCGGTGTAAAAGTAGCCTTCCAGGTTGTGGTGGGCTTGTTTACTCAGGGAACACTGGAGAGACCTGAGTCAGATTGGCTGAACATGCACGTCACATACTCTGTAGTCCATACAGGAGTGAAATGCCATCTTGTCTGTAGGCTTCCCCGTCCCTTTTCTTAATGGCTGATCGTAAATACAGCTGAGTGTTTTTAGTTCACAGACAGTGGGACCCTTGCAGATAAGATGCTGGAGGAAACGGAGTTGGTAGCAGGTTAAAGACTTCCCTGACAAAATGCTACTGTACTGTTAAATTGGACTTGATTTAAAATTCTGTCTGGTGTCCACAGGCCTTTTAGCCTCCTGTAATCTCTGAAATTTGAGTGCCTTCGGGACTCTGCGTTTATGAACGCGAACGGTTTATAAAGACCTCTCTGAATTTTTATTCGGCTGGGCTCGGGTCAGAAGAGCTGGGGTCCCTGTCTGGCCATAACCTGCTCTGTTCCGGGCAGCCCAAGGAGCTCTGCTTCCCCGGAGCCCGCGGCGTGGTCGCGGTTGGAGGAGGACTTGGACTGTCTCCACGGGGACAGCTGGGCACGGCGGGGGCAGAAGGACGGGAGTGGGGAGAACGAGGGGAGGACACGGTGCCCCAACCCGCCGAACACCATCACGGGCCGGAGAACGGCCGGGGGAAGAGGATGACCTCACTCTTTGTTTGCGGGGAGGACGAATGCCTCGTGCATCCTCCCCTCCCAGTGAGGGCACAGCCCCTCTGCCCCGCCGTGCCGGTGAGGGCGGAAGGGCCGCTCCGCCAGCCCCCTCCTGGAGCTAGGATGCGGTGGCCGATAGGCGGCGCCGCTTCCCGCCCCATCCAACATGGCGGCTGCGGTCTCGGTCACATGCCCGCGGGGCGGCTCCCGGCCCGTCCCGCCGGGAAGGGGCGGTGTCGCCGTTGCATAACGGGGTGGGGCTTGGCCGCCCGCTCTCCGCTCGCACACCTCCCGACGGCGTTGGGAGGAGCTCTGGTCGTTGCGGGAGGGCTTGTCCCGAGAGGGCTGTGGTGTGCACGGTTTGTCGAACAGATAAGCCGCGAGGGCTGTTTCGTGCCGAGAGGCTGCGAGCTCAGCGCTGGTCCTGCTTTGCTGAGCGCTCCCGGGCCTTCTCGGCTCTCGGCTGCTGGTCAGTCTGAAGGCGGTCGCGGAGGTGTTCACGTGGGTGAAATAGTAATAACGTGATCCTACGCTAACAACAGGGGTGTGAAAACAGCCTGCAGAGGTAATGGAGTTCAGACCTGGAGTTAAATCAGGTGTTTTTTCAGTTCTGAATTCCTTAGGGCAAGGACTGTGTTACTGCACATGGCATATCTAACAAAATGGCCCGGTTTGTGGTTTCAAGGAGCTATAACATCTAGCTGTAGTGAACAGCAAGGCTTGAGAGGTTCACATACGAAGAATTGTGGGTGATTTACTAGAACATAGGGCAGTTTGCTTTTTCCCATTATTTGGGTTATATTTTCTGGATAGGGCCTGTGCCCTCTGATAAAATTGAGCTCACATTAAAGTTGCTTTACGACAAAGGGTTAATAGGATAGTTGCTCTTTTTGGTGTCTTAACAATCCTTTAAGAACCTGAACAATTCTTGGTGGTGCATTTTAACAAATTTACCTCAAAATGGCTGAGGAATTCAAAAGTTGTAGGAGATGGTTGTGAGTGATAGGACTGAGTGGGATGGGCAGAGCTAGGAGTGCCTTACAAGTGCATGAATTTTGTTTCCTTATAAAAGTGTTCTGAAATAAGGTTTTGGGGTTTTACACTTTAAGTAGAAACATCTGATATTATTTTCAGGTTTTTAATTTAGGGTGTAGTTTATAGTAACACGTTTTGGAAAACAAGTAATATTTTTATTCATTAATTTGGTACATTAAGCTGTGCAAAATATGAACTTTGAATCTAAAGTTGAAGTATAGAAATAAATCAGCAGCCTTCGTATTTGTGGTCATAAAACAAGTGTTAATGGGCAAAGACTTTGCTGATACCACTGTATATTGGTTTAAGTAACAGAGTGCATAGCTTAGCGTGTGTGTTGATCATTCTTGCTTAATAAGTGCATCATTATCAAAGCTGTTTGACTTTATTGCTTATCTTGCTCCATCCCATCTGAGATCAAAATGCTGAAATACTGAAGGAGCTCTGAATATTTGCTAACATAATAAATGTAGCTTCTGTTAGGCACTGAAACATTTAGTCAGGCATCCTTGACAGTAATAGAACCAAAGTTCTGTTGAAATAAGCAATCTCCTGGAGATAATGGTTTGCTGAATAGCATTATAATTAGCTGGCTGGAGGATTCTTTACAGAAAAAAAGTCTCTACTCACAAACAAAGGGAAAGTTCCTATTTACAGAGTGTTTTTTTAGGTATGCTTCTATTTATAGGATACTTTGTCTGCAAATCAGAAGAGTGCTTTTATAATTGATCTTCAGTCCCTTGCAGCAAATACCACAAGGTAGTACAATTTAAGAATGTAAAAGCTCTGTCTGGGAAAAAAAATACTGGCAATCTCATTTTGAAGCTGCAGTGCACTGTTTTTAGCATCATAGAGCTGAGTATGAGGAGAAGTGTGTCTTCAGAGTCTGGTTTAAGTAAGAGACATAAAGATAAAAAATGTTATTTTACTCTTGGCAAAGATCTTTTAAATGGTGTTAGGATCCAGGTAAATATAAATATTTTACAGGTTTTGCATACTGAGATAAAAAGTACTCCAACTCCCTCAATGACACTTCTCTCTGGATAGGAATTTCTCTGGCTCCAAAGAGGAGTTAAGGATTTCCAGAAACACTACTGTAAGTTTTCTGGAAAGGAAGTAATAACTAGATAAAAAGACAATGCGTGAAATGAAAGACTTCTGTCTAAATATGTGTGCTAATGCTCCAGGAAATTGCAAAGTAAAAAATTTCACTGCTTTGAGTTGTTTTAGTGGTTTAATTCTGAATATGAGGTGTTAGGGCAAGTTTGTAGACTTTCCCAGTCACTTTACACCAGGGTTTATCAGCCTGTTGCTGTTCTCCCTGCCGGTTTCTTCTCCAATGTAGGAAATGAATACTGAGGGTGTTGAAAGTATACCTGTGACTTCCTAATGCTTGTACTTAGATTACTGTAGTTATGCTATGGTGTGGTTTTCAGTGTTGCCCATTGTTGACTTACTTATAGGTCGCAGCATCTCACTGGGCGTAGAGTACTGAGGACTCTAAGGTTTTTATGAAGAGCTGCAGAATAGGATGCATACAGCAGCAGTAAGTTGGTTGTGTCTGTGAAACCTCTTAAGTCTGTAGGATTCTGTCAGCTTAAATCTGTCACCTCATTTAGTTGCCAGTGTCTGGCTGTAACTGCTCTAGAAAACACTACAGCTGATTTTTCATTAACTATAATTAATACAAAATGTCTACTTTTTCTTCAACACTTGGTGAATTTCTGTAGTGTCTTCAAAGTCTAAGGGTTTATACTTCTAGACAGCAAAGCTTGCAGAGGACATTCTCAGAGATCTGGCTGGAAACTACATTCCTGTGTGAGTTTCTTGCTTTCCCTCAACCTCTTAATCTTGTCCTTTTTGGGAGAAGAAAGTAAAAGTACCTTTAACATTTAAGGAAGATTTAGTATCTTGGGAAGTGTCTTAAGAGTGAGATAACAAGACAGAGATTTTTCTGATATTCAGAGCTGCCATACATGAAAGAATACTTTTAAACTGTGCTGGAGTTCAGGGATTGGACAAAACTACACATTACCCTCTGATGATAGTAAATGTAGTAATGAAGGCACAGTCCCCTCTCAGGAGTGATTGTACTTCAGTGGACCACTCTTAAGGGGAAAATGTTTTTTCAATCTTTCTGTCACTCTAGACTGTTACGAGAATAATTTTTTGTATTAGTCTGAACTGCTTCATTCAAGTAATTTTGTTTTTATTCACTCAACAGACAATAGTAAGAGTACTGAAGTTACTCAGTGTTATTGGGTGAGCTGCATGTATCTGGCGATAAGTAACACCTGAACTGGTGCACTGCTGGTTATAGCTTCAAGTTCTCTGCTTTGTCGTTGGCTATCTAGGTTGGACTGAAACTGTGGTTTAGGTCCCATTAGAAGTTCAGATGCAGGTGAGACTTAGAGCAAGAATGCATGGTTTTTACCAAACACGAGGTACACCATTCCCCCAGCCCTGTAAGTCATTGGTGTAGCTGCCATGTCTGGTACTTCAGATGTAATTGCCACAGGCCTTGAGAGCTGAAGTTGTTCATGCTGTGTAAGAGGTTGGTATACTCCTTGTCTCAAAATTGTCATGATTTCATAGTGCTACAAGTTAGTCACCATGTGATTGCTGAAGCTGTCACATGGTGTTCTTTTTTCCCCTCAATCAGCTGATGTTTTGTTGGAATGTTTCTGTCTCCATTGTGGTGTTTTGTTGGTGCCTCTTGCAGGTGAGCTGTTAAAATAGTTTCACTATTAATTACTTAATAAACACTTAAATTACTCTTTGGCATCTCTGCATGCTCTCTGTGCAGTCCAGCTTACCAGATATGAATTAATAGAGCTGTTACATGTAATCTATTTTAGCCATATGTTCAGCCAGTCAGGCTTTTATTGCACATATTATGGGATTTTATGTCTGGTCACAGAACCACAAAAGGACTGAGGTTGGATGAGACTTCTGGAGGTTGTCTTGTGCATCACTTGCCCCTGCTTAAGCAGGACCATGTACAGCTGGTTCCCTAGGACCATGTCCAGATGGCTTATGAGTATCTTTATGGATGTAGACACCATAACCTCCCTGGGCAACCTGTGCTCAGTCACCATCGCACTGAAAAAGTGTTTCCAGGTGTTCAGAGGGAATCAGTCTCCCGTGTTTCAGTTTCTGCCCATTGCCTCTGCTTCTGTCACTGGTCGCCATTGAAAAGAGCCTGACTCCATCCTCTTTGGACCCTCCTTTCAGATGTGTATGTATACATATGTGTATAGGTCTTTGTCTGCAAAGCTGCTTTCTAGTTGGTTAGGTCCCAGCTTGTGTGGTGCCTGTAGATGTTCCTCCTCAGGTGCAGGATTTTGCACTTCTCCAAGCTGAACTTCCTGAGGTTCCTGTCAGCCCATTTCTGCAGCTGTGGTTCTATGTGGAATAAACATTATTTTTCTGGAGGTTGATTCTGCATGTTAAAAGATAAGTTAATAAAGAAACATCTAAGTTCTTTGTTGATTGTGACCACAAGAGAGATAATTTGGTAGATCTTTGCAGTCTTAGATCTTGAGGCTAATTCTGCTCACAGTCTTTGCAGAGCTCCCTTCATCTCAAATTGGTTGGACAGTGCCATTGTGTAGTTCCAAGCTTGCAGACTGAAGCATGACTTAGCAGCAGTGTCAGCTGGGCAATTGTCTGCAGTCTTGATCTTGTGTTTGCCCAGCAGCTTGTCTGAGACCATACTGGATCTTTTTATATGGGGGACAATCTGTTGCATCAACAGTGGTAAGCAAGAAGCAGGTGCTGGGTTTCCATTTAAGATGCCCTGAATCTCATTTCTATCCCTGTATCCAAGAAACAGTGAGAATTAGGTGATGGAGTGCAGACATTGTTGCTCACAGTGTTGAGAAAGAATTCATCTCTGCTGTGGTTGTCATCAAGACAGCGTTCAGCAGCACACAGGTATACCTGCAGATTGTTGCTTCTGGAGAGGTGATGTGGTCACAGCCTTTGTGCCACCATAGCTACATAGCAATATAGCTGTGTATCACAGCAGTGAAGCAATAAGGGTAGTAGCTGGGAAGGATTGTTTTAGGCAAATCACGGCTTTGGTACCAGATCTGTTAATGATTATTCTGACATCACCCAAAATTCTCGAAGGTACAGATGCTGTAGTTGGTAACTCACAATCATGAGTTAGACCTTGATTTTTTATTTTTTTTTCAAGATGCCATCTTTTATCTGATTTTGCTTTTTGGTTCCCACTTGCACATGAATGAACGAGCTGTGCCAGCTTACATCTGCACAGTCTGCAAGTGCTGTTCCTAATTGCACATTTACTGTAGTCTTACAGGAAAATGATCTTTCATATTTGGGCATATAGAACTAATCAAGCTGTCCAGCTGCTGCAAGCAGGTTTCACTTGTTAGTGCTCATTAGAGCTGATAAATGAATAGTTCTTTTATGAAAGTACAATGCAAACATCAGAAACCTTGTGTGCATCAATCACTTGCTCATGATAACAGATTTTATTACATATTGACAAACCAATGCCAGCATGACTTTTTTTTCATCAGCTGTCTACCTTGATAGAAGGCAGAGTTTTGACATCTGTCATATGTAGACCGGATGAGATCTGCTCAGCTCACATGATGTTAGAGCGACATCTTTGTCAGCAGGATCTTCACTTTAGACATTTGGTGCTTGTGTTATAGACAAGCACCCCTAGACCTCAGGACACAAACGCTCCTCAACTTGAAGAGAGCAGACCTTGGCCTTTTCAGAAGTCTGGTTGGTAGAGGACTGTGGAATAAAGCCCTGGAGGGCAGAGGGGCCCCAGAAAACTGGTTAATGTTCAAGTCAATGGGACCTGATAAGATGCATCCATGGGTCCTGAGGGAACTGGCAGTTCAGGAGTCTAAGCAGCTATCCACCATATTTCAGAAGTCATGGCAGTCTTGTGATGTTTTCACTGACTGAAAAAGAGGAAACATAACCCCCAGTTTTAAAAAGGGAAATAAGGAAGACCTGGGGAACTAGAGGCTTGTCCATCTCACCTCTGTGCCTGGCAGGATCGTGAGAGAGATTCTCCTAGAAACCATGCTAAGGCACATGGGAAATAAGAAGGTGTTTGGTGATAGTCAGCATGGCATGTCAGCATGCTTGACAAATTTGCTGGCCTTCTACAGTGGAGTTGCAGTGGATAAGGGAAGAGCAACTGACATCATCTACCTGGACTTGTGCAAAGAATTTGACACTGTCCCACATGACAGCCTTGTCTCCGAACTGGGGAGACGTGGATTTGACAGTTGGACCACTTGGTGGATAACGAATTGGATGGATGGCCGCACTCAGAGTTGTTTTCAATGGCTCACTGGTTGAAGTGGAGACCAGTGACAAGTGGTGTCCACAGGGATTGGTATCAGGGCCAGCGCTGTTTAGTATCTTTGTCAGTGACACAGACAGTGGGATTAAGTGCACCCTTGGCAAGTTTGCTGATGATGGCAAGTTGTGTGGTGCAGTTGACACACTGGAGGGAAGGGATGGCATCCACAGGGACCTTCAACAGGCTTGAGAGGTGCAAACCTTAGGAAGTTCAGCAAGGCCAAATGCAAGGTCCTGAACCTGGGTTGGGACAATCCCAAGCACAAGTGCAGGTTGGGGGAGAACAGATTGAGAGCGGCGCTGAGGAGAAGGACTTGAGGGTGCTGTTTGAGGAGAAGCTCAGTGTGACCCAGCTAGCCCAGAAATCCAACCTCATCCTAGGTATTAGGAAGAAATTCTGTACTGTGAGGGTGGTGAGGCACTGGAACAGGTTGCCCAGAGGAGTTGTGTGTGCCCCCTCCTTGGAAGTGCTCAAGCCCAGGTTGGATGGCGCTCTGAGCAACCTGGTCTAGTGGAATGTGTCCCTGCCTGTGGAGGGGGGTTGGAACCAGATGATCTTTAAGGTCCCTTCCAACCCAAAACATTCTATGATACAGTCCTGGGAAACATCTCAAGTGATAAAATTGGGTTTTTAATATACTTGCTTTCAACCATATGAGGAAAGATCTGTTTGATACAAAATTCTGGTCTAGATTGTATGCGCTGCCAATTTTTAGAGTGTTCTCCTCACTTATTTCACTTTCAAGGAAAAACGTAGTTACTTCTCCAGCCTGGCACAAGGATCTGTGTGATTATCAAATTAATTATCTGGCAACTGGTTTGAGGCCACCCACATTTCTTGCTTCACTGTATTTTAATCATTAGCAGCAGCACTGTGAGCCGCAGTAAATCCTTGCATGTGAAAGCCTTACAGTAACAAAGGCTTATGCAAGAACTAACCTTACATTTGCATGTGTTGAGTGAATACAGAGTATGTTTTATTCATTGACAGGAAATTACTAGACACAGTTAGTGCCATCCAGCATGACATTCCTCATCAGTGTACTGGATTTTAAAGTACTTGTGTTTGTGGTGTGACTGGCACCAGGTAGCAACACACAATGTCGCTCTTAATGTTCATTTGCCTTTCAGACTGCCTAGACTTTCCAGTCACTTGAGTGCTAGAGTTGTCTGCTCTGGCAGTGCCGCTTGTATTTTAGTTACTTGTGGGTGTTTGAGGTGGCACTGTCACAGTAGGTAACACCAAAAGTGAAGAGATTGTAGTGCAGCTTAAAGGATCTGGAGCTGACGCAGGAACAGCCCTTGCAGGATGTGAGCTGTGCGGTAAAGCAGTGACTGCCCTGGATTTCCCTGCTGTCTACCTCCTGTACTGTGCTAGGTGTTGAATGCCAGTGATCACAGAATATACACAGTGCATATTACTGGTTTAACTTTCTAGGCAAATAATTCTTCAAGTGAATAAATTATAAATTTTTTTATAGGTATAATGATTTTATAATCATCAGTATCAGGACTTGTTTAAATATAGGTTTGAACTGTGTAGTATTTTGCAGTGTAGAGGGGGCCCTCAAACGTGGTTGTAGTTTGCCTGTTACGGAATGCTGCCATGCATACAAAAGTAACCATTCTAGATGAAAAGCAGTTTTCTAGTATTAAGAGGTGTAGCAGCAGCATTTAATGCTTTTCTGACATGAGCTGAACAGAATACTTCTTTGAAGTAAATCTTATTTCTATGCCTCTCCTAAAAACTGCTCACCATTACATTGACTTCTTAACTAGCAATTGTATTTTTAGAACAGACTAACTTACTTTTTTGTTAATCAAAACAAATAGCCTGAATGCAAAAGAAGGTCTGACTGTAAATTTCATTGGTTTTAGATCTATTTGTGAATTTTTTGAGAGACGATTAGGTGGGATGAATGAAGCAGTGCTTTCAGCTCTTATGCTGATGATTTCAGAGGTGGAAAAAGACATACTAGAAACGTAAAACTAATAGGATAGTTTGAGAGTCTCTGTCAGAGTTAATCCAAATGTCTGTCGTACTCTGTATGCAGTGTGGATGAAAGATATTAAAACAGCTTTTGGCAAAGTGCGTGGCTGTAGTTTAAGAACTTTGCCAGAGAATTGACACCGATTTTCACTAGAAATCTTGGTTCAGTTGCTTGATTTCATGACAGAAAGACATTAACTCTTACAACAAAATATGTGCTAAACTTGTTAGTTTGGACATAGCCAGTTACTAGTTGTGCTTTTTATGGACGGTCTTAAATGAATTAGTTTTAACATGGTAGCTTTAATGCTCAAGTGCCAACAGTTTTGTGAATAATACGTGACCAGGAGCTAGCACTTAATCAAACCAGAGTATTTTCAGTTTTTACATCCACTGTTATGTCTGTCAAAACAGTATCAATGGGATTTTTGAGTGGTTCTCTCCAGAGCATGCTTGTGTGTTGGTTTGTTGGGGTTTTGGTTTTTGTTTTGTTTTTGGTTTTCTTAGTAAAATAAACTTGGAAGTTTGCTAAAGCTGTTAAAATGCAATGTCATTGACATGCAGCTGTTTTTTTCTTATTCCATATCTGACATTGTGCTCATAATTTATTAGATGTTTGTTGTGATTGTTTACTGAGTGACTCTGGACTGATTGGGTTTTATCTTGAAGAAACAAAGTATGCTTTATATTTTAAATGTGATGGCTTCGAAACCTGAAATTACCAACACTCAGTGTAGAGAACAAACCATACACTGATTTCGATGAAACAGCTAAAACATCATTCAGTTCCTCAGACCATCAGCAGTGCAGTCTAAAGGCATTTGCTGACTGTGCGCTGCCATTGATGTCACTGATCAAAGTTAGGTTACCAGAATGCCCAGGGCAGGCCTGATGCATGTGCACTCCTGGGTCTGCATGGATTGAAGGTATTTATTGTTAGGAGTTGCTACAGTTTGCACCCATGCTACAGATGATGTACCAGCTAAAGCTGCCTTCATCTTACTAAACCGGCTTTACATCTGTCACATCTGATGAATTTTGTTTAAGAATTGGCAAACTGCAGATAACTGAGATGTCTTTTGCCACCTCTGTGCTTTCTCATCTTTCTGTTGTGACAGTCTTGGGGTCCTCCTTAACAAACGAGATAACTAATGTCTTGGCTGATAGTTTGTCTCATCACATTGCACGAGTCCTTCAGGAAAAAAAAAAATCACATATATTCCAGCACTTAAGAGTCTTTTGCTTCCTATGTTTAAAAATAAAGAGTACTCTCTGGAGATTTGTATTTTTCCTCTACACATTTTTTATGAAGGTCTTCCAGTGGAGCAGTGTTCTTCATCCTGAATGAGAGAGACAGATTTAAACTTTCAAATATACGTCTACTACAGAAAGTATTAATTTCTCCACAGAATTTCATTTGTCTTATATAACTGCTAGAGGATAGATATTTATTTACCTTCCAGTTTCATGCAGACCAGTTTCTAAATATTTGTGGTGCGTTCTGTGGCCTTCAGTTAACTTGCTTCTTTTGAAAGCTTTCCCAAGAAACCAACCCTCTCTTTTAGCTTCCAGTGCTTAATAAAAAAACCCCGGTATTTGGTTGATTTCTGGTGCTAAACAGAGAACCACCTTTTCTTCCCTTCTGTGCTGCTGCTACTACCAATATGGTATTTGCGTATTGCTGGCATTTAGGTATTTAATCAGCTCATATGTTACACTACTTGGTACAGATAAATAGATGCCTTGCTTAGAGTAGATTAATCCAGAAACTTGCTACTAATTTCCAGTTCTTTCTAGTTCTTTGTGGATATATCTTTTTAAGGCAATGTGTTGTTTCCTCAAAACATGGAATTACATTGGCCAACAGGCAAAAGCAGTTGGGGATTTTAAAATACTTCTGAATTTTAGCTTGGTTGGTCAGTTTGGATGGAGGTTTTTTGTTTGTTCTGTTTTGTTCTAAGAAGACCTGGTCATTGAAGAATGTGTAAATTGATGCATTAATATTTTATCTTAATTTGGAAAAAGTTATGTAGACTCTTGTTACGCTAGAGAAACCACTTGCAGTCCATGCTCATCTAATACTTTTTTCTTGTTTATCATTGTTAGCCTAGATTGTTCTTTCTTCTCTTACTTACCTAGTCTGTGTTACCTATCTTGTATGGTTTTCCATTCTGTCCCTCCTTATGCACTGTATTAAACCAATAGAAATTCTTGGCATATAATTTTGAAGTCTGCATGCAAATGTGGCAGGAGATAAAGATGCATGGATTTAGCTGTTAGGACCCTATGTCCTAATAGACTGTCCAGGTAGTTATTTGTGATTCCGTATATAGAAGAGGTGGCTGGCTGAAGATACCGCGCATGAATATAATTGAAAAGAATGTATTTAGAATGTAGTGAGTAGATGACTTGACAAGTTAGTAGTTGAAAGTGTTCATACTAATAGTAAATTATCACTGAAGTTCTGAGCTAATAATCTTGAATTGTCCAGCTTGAGATATTCTGTCTGCCACCCTATTCAGTTTTTAAAATAAGGTCAGTGAAACATTGGAGGTTATAACTAACGCTTGATAAACAAATAAATGAAGAAGGAGAGAACTGAAATGGCTAGTGACCATATTTTTGCCACTGTCAGGAACTTCTTTTTTTTTTCTCCTGTAGAACACCAAATTAAGCTTGGTTTGTTGGTTTTTTGGAGTGTGTGAAGTAAGATAACATGTGGGTACCCCTGAAATGCCAAGCAGTAAAGAATTTCAGGAAAATTTATTCTAAAGTCAAGAGCACTATAGACTTAAAAGGAAAAATTCCTAACAGTGCTTGTACACTAGGTCTGAGAAAGGCACACCTCCTGTTCTCAAGACTTTTATCTTTCCCCTAGGCCCTCCCTGCCACAGACACCTGTAACATCTCTGAGAGTTTCTCTCTCCTTATACCAGAGAGAGAGCCTGAAAGCTTCCTCTGGAATGCAGGAGGAAAAGAAACTATCCAACTATCTTTGAGAAAGGTACTTCTTAGTCAGGAAAGCCTTCCTAAGTGAAACAAGCTCTAACCTCCTCACTATAAATCTAGTGGAAAGGGTATCTACACTTATAGGGTATTTTTTAATATTTGCTCTTTAGAGTAAGGTTTAATAATAGCCATTCTATTAAGACACTTCCTTTTTCTCCTTCTCAATTTAGAATGACTTTTCCCATAGTGACTGCATGTCGAGTAATGAGACCAGTTTGCTAGAACGAACCACAGCACCTCACGATGGACTTTTGATGGCTTCCCATAGACCTCAACGGGAAGGTATGTTGTCTGAGGTTCCTTTTGAGAAACACTTTTAAGGTTTGTTTTTTTGCAACACTAAGCTTTGCCTGGAGTTGTAGAAATCTTGTCTGTGTCTTGCTGTTCATCTGAACAAGAAGCTGCAATGATTGGTAAGTGTAATAGCTTCTCTGCTGCCTACTTGGTCTTTTCTTTGTTATAACAAGCTGTCAGTTGTGTTAGCTGCTAACTACTAGTGATCGCATGCACAAAAATTGATTGCAAAGGGACTTCCCACTGAAAAAAGGGATAGGATCTGGGAGAAAACAAGAACATTTAATATAATTGTATTGAGTGTTTAGAGTTTTTAAGCAAAACTAAACATGTGATAATGAGGAAAAATGGATAGATTTTGCTGCTTGATTCAGTTCTATTTGATTAATAAAAATACCTCAAACACATATTAGCAGGTTTTAGAGAAGTGGCTGTTTGGAGAAGTGAGAGGCTTTCATACAAGTCAGTCTTTTGGCTCTGTTGGGGAGAATGAGAATAAGGCTTCTGAGCATAAGCAAAACTAATACGGAATTGCCAGCACAATTTCTTCTCTTTGAAGAGTAAGTATTATTGAAAACAGATTTATTCATACCATTTATTCTCCAACAGCATTAGTGAATCACCTGCCTAGTCAAAATTAGTCAACAGATAGTGTGCAGATACTAAAAAGTTGACAATACAGGAAAACAATTGCTATTCATTTTGTCCTCATAAATGTCCTTTAGTGTGGAGGTTTAGTTGCACTTTGAAGGCTAGGAGTTTGAGAGTTTTTGATATCTTGAAGAAAAAAAAGGAAAAAAACCAGAAAGATTATGGCAGATTACACACAATAAACTTGTTTCAAATCCTTTTATGGATTTTGAAATGTTCATATTCATGAACTAAAAACGCAAAAGGGAGAACCTCTTTAGTAAGACTCCTGAATTAAGTAACAGAAGCACAGCAAAGCTGAATAACTTAATCTAGCAAAGAGCTTAAGTATTTCTCTGCATTTGTCTTATCAGTGAGAAACCTTAATGAAGGATCCGAATAATTTTGTGATATTTGCTACACAGTTATGTGATAGAGAATCCCTGCTACTGAAATCTCCTTACTGGGTTAGAAATACCACTGATAGTATAAATTGGTTTTTATTGTCAGCTGTGATGAATATGAATTTTAAAAATACTGACTTAGACTTACAGTGGAAGCAGTGTCATGTATACATGCTTGACTTAATCGTCCTGAATGCATGTGTTGTGTCCAGAATAGATGTAAAGATGTAACACACCTTGTTGGCTTATATATTCAAACATTTCTTCTTGATCTAGCCATTCAGAATATTTAAATTGCGGTTGTAGAAGCAGAATTTTAAAACAGTCTGTTGAAACTGGAACTGAAGCTGTGCAGCAACAATGGTGTAATTACCTGTTGTATGACATTACAATGAAGCATGCAAGAACAACAGAAAGAAGTTAAGGAAGTTGAAAGTGCTGCATTGTGTAATAATTTTTTTTTTATACCTGAGGACAAATTTTTAGCACTGACAACATTCAATAGTTTAAAATAAGCAGTCTCATTAGAGGAAAAAACTTGTCCATAAATGTTAATGGTCTTAGTTTCCTAATTATGTATGCTAAATATATGCATGTAGTGGAATGCAATTTAAACCACTATTCTCAGTTCTAGTCATGGGAATCAACTTTTTAATTAACTTACGAATATGAACTCTGGTATCAATTTTAACATTAGCCATTAAGAAATTCTACTCCACCAAAACTCATGTTGCACGATGGTACTTCTTCTAACAATGCTTTAATCTATGCCAGACGGGTAAAAATTCTGGTCACTAAACATTCATCTTTTTCTAGAATATTGATGTATGCTACTGTCTGGCATCCTTAGCTCATCTCAGATTTCTTTGCTTTGTAGTAATTAATCTTCATTAACTGGTAAAAATAAAGTGATTGTCTAGCTCCCTAACTCCCCAATAGGAGATTGCAACCAGCGTACACTAGCACACTCAGGATTTATTTCTTTCTACTAACAGAATTGGAAGCTGTAGCACTATCTCTAGGCTTATATCCTGGCTTATTGTTCCTTTAAGGAAATTGCCAATACTTAGTTCTTTTAGAAATGGCATGTTTGATGGGGATGAGACTTTAATTGTAACTTTATCAAAATTCACTAAAAAACGTTTACCTTCTTTTAGATGGTAATTAGCTAATATCCAAGAATAAGCTTTGTAACTTACAGGAAGTTTATTTTTTTAAGAAAAATATTGTTGTTATGAATAGTTCCCAGTATATCCCATATAAACATGCAGTTAAAAATTGAAAGGAAGACATTAATGATTAACATGACCCACCTTCCTCTGAAAAAACGTTTCAAAATCATTGAAAGGAAGCATTGATGGTGTATGGCAGGTTGAGCTATTCTTAAATAATTTGGGTTTTTTACATGTAAGGATGTGTTCAGGCTTGTAGTGGAGTAAAATTCTGTTGAATTCTTAGGCCAGCATAGCAGCAGAAGTGAAAAGCTCATCTAGGCTGTATAATGGTTTTTATATGGAATATTACCTAACATTGTTTTGTGCTCTCAAGAAAATCTCCAGGCCCTGAAAGCCATATGGTGCTGCTGCTTGCCAAGTCACAGCCAGAACTTGCCTATTCCTGAATACAGTATGCTATGGGGAAGGAATGTTAAAGTAGCAAGTACTTAGAGTACCGTTCTTCCTTTCCAGTTGAGTTTAATGACACGTTGCAGTATCCTTATGCTTCTTCTCTTCATTTTCTGTTTGCTGACACTCATTTCTGTCTCCTTTAGGACTTTTCCAACTCTTTCCCCTAAGTGCCCTTCAGAAATGTGGTTATTTGGCCTTAGTTTGCCCTCATTTTAACTTGATGTTTCAGAAATGTGGCTGTGGAAGACACTGTCTCTCGCTTTTTTTATCTGCACTTGTTACTTCTTGGAGTAAAGACATTTGACTTCCTTTTGTTGTCTTTTCACTTTTAGTGGTTATATTGCTGTAGTTACGTGACTTTTGGTTTAAATAAGCTCTTGGATAATGCACACATTCCCATGATTGACACTGAATCTAACTGTGGTTAGGTCAGAGAAATATAGAAAACAGCGTTCTTTCCTGCCCCTGGACGTTTGTTACAATAAAACAGCTCCTGAGGAAGAGTGGGGCTATGTGACTCAGAAAATAGGCTACAGATGTGCTCAGAGTGCCTGGGAAAGTAGTGAGCATTTGCAAACTGTTGTTTGGAGTGCACAATAAGGTGTTTTTCTTTCAGCTGTACACATTGAGAAGATAACCCTGAAAGATGTATCAAGAAAAAGGGCTGACAAACATTTGGAGTACACATTCAAAGTAAGCAAATACCTCCAGAATATTAAATTAACTGTCTTCATGATATCAGTGTACTGTAAATACATACAGCTTGTTTCAAATATCTGCTCAGAAGACAATCTTGAGATTCTTTGACTTACCCTATAATTCTTTTGAATTCTGTGTGCAAATCAGGTGTTTTATGTAATTGTGGACATAAGGTGGAAAGGTGTAAAACACCAGCCATAGCTGCATATGTGGTATCACTGCAGGAAACTTGGCTTTTGCTAATTCACTGTAAGATTTTTAAAACTAGTCAATTGTTTGCTCAAGTGGCATAGGAGCAGAGTTCTTGTTTCTATAGCTATATATTAATTGGATTCACATTGATCTTGTTTCTGAATATTTACCTATGAGGTTGGCTTCTGTGCTTTTTGAGAAAAGTGGAGGTTGGTTCATTTATTTGTTTTGGACTTTGTTTTTTTAACTAAAAGCAAACAAGATGAAAATTGGCCATGAACTGGAAGACCTACCTGGTATAGTCTTCATGTATTGTAATAGCTAAGGGCAGCATGTGAAACAATTAGTGGGTGAATTTTAAAACTGAAACACTGCTTCTTTACTACTGTGTAAGAGAAGCTTTCAGTATTGAGGTCTGGTATTAAAGACTGTAGCTGTTAAATAATAGCTGCTAGGGCTCTTGGTGGTGATGTTCTAATTGAATCAAAGTAGTAATTTTCTTAGCAAGGAGTGACTAACACTGTAAGTCATTTTTCCAGTAGATGCAGGTCTGGTAGTATACCAGATTTGAAGATAAAGTTAATTTTTATTTTTTTTTTTTCACCAAAAAAAGAATGCTTTACATCACACATTGTAACTGGCTGTTTGACATGGGTTATGTGAGATCTTTGAAGAGGCAAACTTAAAAAAAAAAAAAAAGGCAATTTTGAGCTGACAGTTGATGTGTTGATCCCAGAGTTTGCTATTATATTCTCTAAATGGATGTGTTCTTCTTTTGGTGAAGACATGTGGAATGTAGCCTTCAAAGTCTTTAACCTGCCCAAATATTTCAGCCTTGTCATAGATCTTTTTTCCAAATAGTCTATGAAGTGACTACTAGGAAAAATGCCGTAGTAAATAGGAGAAGCTTGTACAGAAAGCCTATACAGATTATCAGTATTTACTATTTTGAGAATTCAGAATGTAGACAGATTTGACAGTGGATTTGAATTTATTTGTTAAAGGGGGGGAATGTGGAGATATTCTGGGAAGTATTTCAGTAATCTTGAGACTCCTCCACCTCAGTTCTTTTAGGAAAGAGTTTCCTCTCCTCATCTGTGCAGGTATATACTGTGCTTCTCACTGCAGATAATTTTGTGCTTGTCCAGACATTGCTTTTTTAAGGTTATAACAACAATTGCAGTCATAGCTTCCCAACTAAGGACACTAAGGGTAATTGCCTTTTCTGAGGACTAAGTTGAAGGGAGTTGGTGATTCACATTATTCTATTCACTCTTGAGAGTAAATGAATGTTTATAATTTTCATGCCCACTCCTGTTACACAGAATCTTCCCATGCAACTAAGTGGAATCTTTAGCTGAGAAGTGGGCTTAAAGCCGGGCAGCACTCATCTAACCAAGCTTACTTGTTTTTGTCCTCAAAATATGCATGTGATGGTGCTGTTTTACTACTTGCATGTTGTGTCAGAGCAATAAGCTACTGAAACATTTTACAAGTGTATACCAAAGTGTTGTCTGATTCTTGAGTAACTTCTTTAGTAACTTGCAATATTTTGACTCGTAACCCACAAGAACTTCTGTATGATTGTGTAAGATTCAAGTCTGAGGCAGATAAAATTATTTTATAGGTAATATTAGCAAAAATTTCTGATTTTGTTTCTGATTTTGTCTCGTTTTGAGTCCTGATAATGGTAGCAAGAGCTCTATCCAGTTTATCTGACCTGCAGACCTCTTTTCTGGTAGCTGTTTTTTTGTGGCTAATGATGTCTGTTTGATACAAGTCCTGCAATTACAGAGCCTTCTACCTGGCTTCTTTCTGAGCCAGTAATCTTCAGGGACTTTACTGCATTTTCCTGGATTTGTTCATGCTTCCTTTAGCCAGAAATAAGATAAAGGTGAGCCTAAAATGTGCACTCACAATAAGTATGTGTCTCTGAAAAAGTACACCATTATCTTTGTTTTGCCTGGTACTTACTTAATTGCAAGTGTTATCTCTTCTATTGAGATCGGCAGATTTATGGAATTGTTCAGATCAGCTAATTGGTGTGATATTTGGAAGAAGAAACTTGGCTCATTCCCTTTTCCTTCCTTATTAGGTAACCTGGTCTGATCTTTCAGTGACATCTGTAACAAAAACACACCAGGAGCTTCAGGAATTCCTGCTAAAAGTATGTAAAAGTAGTGTTTACACATGAAGTTCATAACTTCAGAAGTAGTCTAGGAGAGCTGTGATTTCTGGGATGTAATGACAGAAACAAAAGCATGCTAGCAGATTTTTGTATTTCCCAATTGTAATCATCATTTAAATCATGTATATTGTGGTGGAGCATCTTGACAGAAGCAGCTCTGCAGAATGTTTGTGGAGTTTCCTGGGAGTCTCCTCTGAAATGGCTCTTACAGTTTTAATTGAACTACCATAAAACTACCAAATGAGTTTTTAATACTCCCCACAGAATTCATATATAGGTACAAGCACTGCCTGTTTGCTTATTTGTGTCCCTGTTAGAATGACCTTGAAGAGTATAATTTGTTATTTTTAATTAATGAGACAGAGCCATAAGCATAATAGTCTGTAATATAACTGTTGTATTCTTCAGTAGAACAAAGACAGGACTATTCACTATCACAGGGAGTTAAATTCAAGGAAAATCTATCAACTGTATGTGCTTGTTTAAAAACCCTAAAAGTTCTCTCTGTTGTTTCCCCCCCTGCCCCAAGCAGGGAATGCATTTGTGTGCAGACCTCATCTGTGTGATGACCTTGAACTGTATGTTTCATTGCCAGTGTCTAATATTTTGGGTCTCACCAGTTCTGGGAAATTTTATATAGAAACTCTTCACTCCTCAGGGCAATAATGAGATATCTGTTTTGGATATGTTTTTATGGCATCTGGTGTTCTTAATTGGACTGTTATATTCAAGTGGAAAGCCAGTGACTATAGCCGTTGACTTGTTCACTGCTTAAATGATCAATATTGTTTTCTGGCTTTATAGAAATGAAGCAGTGAGTACTTGCAACTGCTTTAATCTAATTGGAATATATAGTTCCAAGAGTTCCTAGAGCTTGATTTGTGAGGATTTGGTTTAGGGATGGCATGTCTGGTTGCAGATGTGTTATGCCGAGACATAGGGTATGTGCATCTGCTCCTGAAGAGAACCCTAAAAACAGGTGTCTTCTCCTACCTGTGTAAGACAACCACCAATGTCTGAAATGGACCTCCTAGAAGCTACGTGCTGCCAGGAGGAGGAGCCAGGAAAATAGACAGGATCCATAATGTTGCAGAGCTGTCCTGTTTGACAGATGTAGAGTGTTCTACGTGCTGTCTTGACTGCTCCACAAAGTCTAGATATACAGGAGATGGCAGAACAAGAAGAAGACAATCACAGGCTGCTATGAGCTTGCTGAGGTGTTCTATTGATACAGTGCGCAGCTGAGAAATATATTTGGCTTGTGTTGGTTTAAGAGCCATAAGTATAGAAGAAAGAGAGAATTGTTAAATAAAGGAGGACAAAATTTACACCTTGCTTTAAAAAACATGAAGTATGAATGCTGTCCACTTCATATACACTTACACTTTTTTATTACTCTTTTTTGCTAGGCTTTTTGTTATTTTTGCTTCCAGTAACATTGTTAAGAAGTATACTCAGTTTCCTAGGGACGGAAACAAACGGTCAGAATACCTGATGGAAAATTCCAAGGTTGCTTGTGATAGAAGTAAGATAATTGTAAAAATTGTTTCAGAATAGTAGCATTGGTGGCAAAACTGAGATAGTAAATGAGATAACTTGGATGCTTTATATCTGAAGAGCACCTTCATAAGCATGGAAAGTTCACTGCATGTAGGAAATTAGCCATATGTGTGGAAGGACTAATAAGCTTGTAAGTAACAAGGCTGAAGTTAAGTACCTAATCTTTGGTTTGTATAACTGAATTTTTAACTACAGAAGGAATTACATTCCTCCTAATGAAACTTTTAAAGAAAAAAGTTGACAGTTTCCAGAGACAAATTTACATACAAAACACTAGGACAGGAAGTTTGTTCATTCCCATGCTTCTGCGGGAAATTTTTGGTACATTTTAGTTAATACTGACTAATTCTTCAGAGTTCCTCAGTGAGGCATATTAAAGCTGAAGGGTCTGTTAGGAACAGTTACTTTCAGCCCTTCTTTCTGGTTTTATATCTAAGACATTGCAGATGCTATAGCACTGTACAGGTCTAATGCTAACAACCTCTGTCTGTCTGAATTCCAAAAGTCCCTTTTATTTATGTTACCTAGCATTTGTCTACATCAGACAGTGTCCCTCTGTTAGTAGCACTTCATTCAGTGCAAGGATTACTTAGCCCTGTGCTGTTGTACCACTAGCAGGATGTAATATCCAGCTGGTACTCTGAATCAGGTATATTCCCAAAATACAAGAGGAAGATGCTGCTCTAGTGTAAATTACTTAGTGGTGTTGATCATACCCAGTGGCAGATGTTAACCACATTAGCAATAGCTTTGAACCTTAGTAAAAAAACATCTTTGCTACAGCAGTTTACTTTTAATTGTCCCAAAATGAAAATAATTTTTTTCTTAAAAAAAATGTAAATGAACAGGTTTGATCAGCTTTGATGTGCTTATTTTGGAAGTTGTAAGTGTGTAAAAACTTTGTTCTGGAAAATATTTTTCTTTTAAAATAGATGTGCCTTTTAGTAGCAAGAATTTTGCCTTCTGAACCAGAACATCAGAAGACCTCGCTTTGTAGTACTGGCATTAAAAACAGTTATAATGAATTTTTATAAGAAGTTTCTATGTTATTAGCATCTGGAGAGGGACTTGCTATGCCCACTGGAGTCTAGTGTATTATATTACTGAAACAGTCTCCTTTCTACTCCTGTTTTTTTAAAATAGTTTAATCTAGGTGAGTGATGGTAGTGAGTACAGTTGATTCAGTCTTCCCTGGTTATTTTCAGACTAATTTCTGTGTGTGAAAGATTTAAAGAAGTAAATAAAAAAAATTATTTTGGGAAAGAAACTATTTTGGAAAAGAACATGCTATTGGTAAATTTCTGAATTCTTTCAAATAGAAAGCTTTAAACAGTTTTATGCCTGGATTTGCCATGAGGATTTACAACAAAATGTTTCTCTTGCAAAACTAAATGATGGTGATTTGTTATACCTTGGTCTGTAAATTACATTACTCAAACTGGAGCAACAGAGTTTCTTGTTGACACAAAGAGATATAAGACTTCCAGTGAACAAACACAGTCTTTAAAATGTCAACTACTCATTTTTCACATTAACCTTTTTCTCAGCTCCCAAAGGAACTGTCTTCTGAAGCATTTGACAAGACTATTTTGAGAGCATTAAATCAGGGGTTTCAGAAGAGGGAAGAACGAAGGCATGCTGATCTTGAGCCCATAATCAGGTAAATATTTTAGCAAATAGCCTGAAATGCATCACCTGAAAAGTGATCAAACTACACAACTCCTATGAACAGTGGAAATTCTGCTGCCTAAATAAAATTTGCAAAGAAAATGGGAAGGCAGTGATGAAATACATACTCTTGACTCTATTTTCTTTAAATTGAGGCTTTTACTAAACTTAGTAGAATTACTTCTTAGAAGTAATTCAGCAGCATTATGTAGATTGGCACTTCTGCCAGGATATTACTTCAGTTTATACAAGTGTGTATTTAGAAGTACTATAGACAGTAACTCAGGAATGCATGTGTTTTATGACAGGGTAGGGTGAGAGACAGAACTTAACTTAAAAGGAATAAACAGTAATAATGAAGCATGTGTATAAAATTAGAAGTAGCTCACACATTTGTAAGGAAATGGCCCATACCTCGTAACCTGCTATTTAGTGATGAGAGCTTGCTGGGATGTGAGACATGTTGGTCAAATCCTGTAACTCAGAACAGCAGTGTGAATTTGGGTATGCCTACCTGTTCTGTTTGTTTGCTGATATAAGAGGTATCTTATGTTGATCCTTTTCTGTCAGGATTGTTCAGCCTAGTTGTAAACAACATAGTTTCTTTATCATGTTTGCTGGTGTCTCTTGAGTTGGGGTACTTGAACAGTGAGGCACTGATTTTCAAACTCCTACTCATAATGTTCTGTGGGTCCAAACATTTTGTCCTAATATTTTCATTAAAAAATATGTGGAGCCACTCTGTGCCTCAACCCCATTCGCAAATTTTATTTCTTTTTTAAATTTTTATCTGAAGTATTTGTCCAACTTTACTGTCTTGCTTGTCAAGCCAAAAACTAAATCTGTGAACAATTTTGGCTAATAAACATAGTGGTTTTAAATTAATATACCTGTTAAATAGATGTCGACTGAAGGGAATGTGTTGTAATACAGAAAGGCTGTGAAACCTCACTGCACAGTAATTACAAACTTAATCACTTTGAAGATAATCTTTGAACATACCCCACTGTGTTGTAGTAAGCAACTATAATTACAATTTGCAAATTTTATTGTGAATGTACAAGACTGCTACATGACTAATCTTAAGAGAATAGCATTACTGTATACAAATTCCATTTTCTTTCAGTGTCAGTTTTAGCATAAATTTGAGGGTTTAAATATGTGCCTAATTGCCAAAAATTGCTCTCCCCTCCCCCTCCTCCAGAGAAAGAGAACTGGGTAGTACTTCCTGAAGTAACTGAAACTTTGTTTGGGAAGTGAAAACCATTCATTCTTGGCCTGTTTTCTTATCTGAAGCTGATAGAATTTGTCACTGACCTCTTGGGAACAGACTCAGATCAGTGCAGAAAAATATTGAGAATCCCACCCTTTGCTCTTGGAGATAATTATGAAATCATTATAGGTAAATTCAACTTTGTATTTAACCATATAAATGTTTAAGAAAGAGATGCACTGTTTTGAGAAATTAAATGTGTTCTCAGTTTTTAAAAAAAAAAGAGTTAAAATTTAGGGTCCCGTGCTTTTGGACTCCATCCAAACTCCTCTTTGATAAAATAATACGAGTGGCTAAAATGTTTGAATTGGGATGATTCAAAAGCACCTACCTTTTTATATTAAAAATAAAAAATCATCATACCAATTTCTTGTTCTGGCTGTATTCCAGCCTTACACTAGCATTGAACGGCAAAGCTCCAAAGTAGAATTTAAAATTGCTTTTGCTGAACAAGCAGTTTGAAATGCCTATTTTGCTTTTAAGTGGTACTGTAGTAATTTTTTCTGCTCTTTCTATGATTCTGTTATTTACAGTTTAATGAACTCTTGCTTAAATTTCAGGCAGCTATTTTCAAATACATCGCAAGCTTTTCTGCAGAATCAGAGAGTATACAACTTCTTCCAATCAATTTCATCAGAATCTTTGCACACTCACAGTAAGAAATACCCTAATATTGTTTTATATAACAAAAAGTCTATCAAAAGCTCTTCTTGCAGTCATGTCTAATTACAGGTTTGTAATTTTGTATTCATATGGTGTTATATTCCAGTGGTTGTATTTGAAATCCTGGCCAATTAATTGTTGGTTGAGCAGATACTCAAGTGTTTGACAATGCTATGTAGCTGATGCTATGTAGCATCAGCCTGTGTTCTTTTCTTTCTTTCTTTTCCTCTGTAGCATCATGCTATGAAAATAGGTAATTATGAATTGAGTATGTTCAACATTCTGGCACTTCTTCCTTTTACTATATTTTAAACTTTGGAACAAAAAGCTTGAGCTGACCCAAAAGAATCACGTCTGGTTTTTATTTGTTCTGTTTTGTAGATTAAACATCTGTCTTGATATTTAAACTAAGATTTTTTTGGGGTATGTACTACATAAGTGATGGGATGGTCCTAATTTCAGAACAGAAAGAATTGTGTTCCAAGCACTTGTATTGCAGAGATTTCTTTGGTGAGCCTCTTACCTACTTGTGTATTACAAATGGTTTCTGGGACTGAAGCTTGCCTTCTCTGCATGGATGCCTTAGGATGTGATCTTTTTGTTGAATCTTTTCTTCTTCCAGTGCATGTTATGCACTATAATAGTTAAGGCATTGACTGTGAGGCCACTGCCTCAGAAGTTGCAGAAGATCTTAGTAAAGAATTCAGTAAGTTGGAGATTTCAGACTGCTCAAATGTGTGTGGAAAAAAAAAAGGGTAATGACAGCTGACTTTAATTTGAAATGCTGTGTGTGACAAATGTATTCTTTCCATGATGAGATAGAAGCATTTTGATTAGGGTAGAAGCTGTAGGGTTTTTTGTGACTTTCTTTAGTAACACTTAGGAGATTCTTACATGGCAGTTTTGTGAAAAAGTTAAACTAATAACATCCAGGGTGATTGTGGAACGGGCTGGAATTAACTGCTGTGGAAATTGACAGCTCTTGTACTGAAAGGCTGCATGGGGAGGAAAGGGTTTTCAAAGTCCAGAAGAATTCATGGTAATGACAGGCACACTGGACAAGGGTATGCATATTTTAGGCTGTAGACTACCTCTAGGTGTGAAGGACTTGCAAATGCATTGTTGCGTGTGGTGATAATTTGAAATGGTTTGAAACAGAACCAGTGATGAGTTCCATCAAGATAGAGGTGACTGGGCTAGTGCAGGGCACAAATGATCTGCAGGGTAGGTAGATCAGAAGGGTCAAATAGACAAATGCCAGTTCTGTAGGAAGTATTACAGATTATAAAGTGATCATAAGTGTGAGGTAATTTTTATTATAATAATTTTGGATATGAAAGTTCATGAGGATTTATCAGATCTAGAATGTATGACAAAGAGGATAAGGAGGGGAGGAAAGACTCAAATGGGCAATGACTAAAGTCTTCAGATAACGAAGAGTCATAATGTGAAGAGGATGATCTGTTCTCCCTGACAGAAAGCACTAGGCTTAACTTGTTATGAGGACTAGGGGCAGGCAAGAACCCGGTGATTAACAGACAAGTCCAAAACAGTGAGGTGCGTCTGAGATCAAGGCAGAAAAACAAGTCAGTAGGTCAGGGTTAAGAACAAGATCCGGATGGTACATGGCCAGGCACAGGTGTGCCTGCAGTGCACCCCAGGCAAGGGCCGGAGCTCAAATGCAGCTCCCAACCCAAAGGATGGAGGTCCTGAATGAGGCGTCTGCCAGTTCTTTTCCCAGCAGTCACACCCCAAATTGCAGAACTTCAGTGTATCAGATTGGATCTTGAGCTCAGGCAGGTGGAGGCCTTGGGAGGGCAGGAGAAGAGTTGCAAAGCCAGTGGCATGGTTCAGAGCCCTGACATTGAGTTAGATATTAATAAAATGTTTGGTGAAGAAAATTAGTGGGATAAATTTAAGCACGGTTGTTTTGTTTGGGGTAGGTTACAATCAGGTTGCCTGTGGTACAGGCTAATAGAAACTGTACTAAGACAAGAGTACTCACCCCACCTGTTTCCAAAATCACCTCAATAAAGTGATTCATGAGGGTTTGTTTTTTTTAATTGTTGGTCTCTATGTTTTTCTAGGCTTAGTGCTTGGGACTCCTGGAATCCTGCTAAGCAGTGATACTTGGGATTGCAAGTTAGCCTGTAGTGGCATGTTTTGAATGTGGTGACAGTTTGGGGAAGGAAGAATCTTTTAAGAATAATCTGATCATATTTCTCAAATCGGATGTGCAGAATCAATTGATGGACAAAACATTGTGGCTTAAATTGGTCTTCAGTCACTGTATAGAGTAGGGGATAAAAATCTCTTTACAGAAATACAAAATTATTATATTATATTATATTATATTATATTATATTATATTATTATGTTGCAAAACAATATTGAAATAAATTCTATGTTTGGTGAAAGGTCTTTATACCTTAAGTAATATTTGGGATCTCACACGGAACAATATATTCAGTAAGTTTAGTTATGTGGTTCCATTAAGGAGGAAGTCAATTAGCTCCCTTCTGGTTCATAATATGAGTTGTTTAGACATTTATTCAGGTTTGGAGTAGACTTTTGATTCCAGCAGGCTTTATTAAAGCATGATCTCTGGGGATTTAGTATCTTCGATGCAGACAATATCTAGAAGGGTTTTCCTATTGGTATTTCAAGCTCTGTCACATGAAAAGGGGCAGAAATGCAAAGATTTCTTGTCCCACCTGTATTAATGTATTTTTTATTGGCTATCAGTGTCCCCAGAATATCAAAGCCTTTTAAAGCCCACTGTCCATGCCTCACTTCAAGAGACCCTTCGCTAGACAGATTCACTGTGATGGACAGGACTTTTGATACCCTGATACAGGGGTGGCACTTAAAAGCAATGGAGAACTTTCTCCATAAAGTTCTCCTTCCAGTTACGAGGCTGCCAGCATCAGAAACAAACCGGACTAACTCTGTAGCAGTTTGCGAAATAACCTTTATTAATACAAGTATGTGACAAACTGCTGTAGGGTTCCTGTCACCAGTGATAACATTTAACTGCATGATTGCACTTAACTAATAAAAAAACCCCAAAAACCAGAAGCATGCTCTACAACACAGCACAACTACCTAAGCCCCCATACAAAACTCAAGCAACTCCCCCTCCATGACAGGCCAATTTACAAAGACTAGAACAAAATCTAAACATACTCCTTAACAGAAAGCAAAAAAGAAAGAATATAGCCACTTCCTGCTAACACACGTTTTAACTCAGTAAGATAAGGCACCGCACACCTTAAAGCACACCTTAAACCAGGAGCAATGAGTTGGCAATAAAGTACAATGTAGGATAAAGTAAGATATATACCTGGTAAGTTACAAGGTGTAGGGCAAGGTAAAATTAGTATCAAAGTACAAATAGTAAATAAGGTATCAATGGAATAAAGGTGAAAGATGGTAATCTATAAGGTATAAGGCATATAAGGGAAGGTCAAAGTAAAGAAAAGCAGAGTAAATGGTTGCCCACCCTTACAGTGTATGAAAGAGTGGGAGGAGACCGGGCATCTCGTTAGTTACCCCTGCAGAGATGATGGTGTGAGAAAAATCTCTTTTATTAAATTTAGAAAACAGCAAAAATAACCTGTGAAACGAAGAAGTGTACCAAGCCTAAAAATTTAATAACAGCGTGTGCTGGGTGCTCAGGCCAGGAAGGTCCAAAAGCATACCCCTGTTTCAAAAAACGCTCTTTTTGTAGGTTTTTCTGATTACAAAGTCCCACCCTTTTACATGAGTGTTAATACGTATGCATTTAAACATGACTTTGCCTTAAAAGGCTGCCTTTTTACCTAAGGTAGCAGGGGAGGGGGCATTGCCCTTCCCTTCATGTCTCATGATGTCCCCCACCTTGTATCCAGTGACTCACCAGCCCGTGTACAACATAGCTGATCCCCCTGTACACAAAGGCCTGCCTCGTGGCAGAGGAGTCTCTGTTATAGTTCCTTTTTAATTTCCCTAATCCCAGCCACGAGTAATCCCTGGTATCAGGTCCAGGCTGGACCAGACACCTTATAACTTTGTGGTACATTTATGAATTTAATAAAGTCCCCATGTTTAATTGATTTGCTTGTAATAAAACCATGATGTCTGTTTCTCATAATGGAACTTCTCTCCAATTTTACTCATGTCTGATCTCTTTTTTATACTTTTTTTTTTTGTAGGCAGTTTGAGTGACTATAGTCAATAGTAATTTTTGGAGTGATGACATAGATGACGTAGGCCTGAGAGTCAGCTCTCACTGTTCCCATAGGATGTTGTAAAGAAAGGCCATGCTATTTCCATAACACTCCATTCTTTGCTAATCCTATCAGTCTGTTGCTGGGAAGTCTCCTCATTTTGTTGAGGACTTCTGGGAAACAATTGGGATCTCTTTGTCCCTTTTGTGTCCTCTGACAATAGATTTCTGGGAATGCCCTCTCAAGGTGCTGAGGTGTTTCTCATACCCAATCAGGACTGTCATCAGGGCCTTAAATTGATCTATCACCCTACAAGCTCCTAAGCAATAACTTTCAGATGCTTTTACCTGCACTAACTTGGAACTTGTTGAAAGGGAAAGAGTAGACTCCTAGAATTAGTCATTACCAAACTAAGTCCTTTTTCAGAGCATGGCAGCGGTATTTTTCCAGCAAACCTGTTCATATTATTCCTCCTTTTCTTATCCTGTCTGGCATAAAAAGACAAAATTGTGTGTGAAGACTGTGTTAAGGGCACTAGAAGACTTTAGCCTAAAGTAGGTCTTTTGGCAGCTGAGTGATTTGACAATGGAGGAGTATAATTTGTTGCAGAAGAACTATCCTTGGTCTCCTCCAATTTCCTGTTGTAAAACAAAAGATTATAAAGAAAAATCTAAAGTGCATCATAATAGGGATATTTCTAATATTACTTCAATCAAGACATTTTGAAATTGCACCATTGCTTTAAAATTATTTTGGATACTATTATCTTCAAAATAAAAGTATCTCTAAAAAGTTTTTACTCTTGGAGGTGGCCTGCTTTAAAGGAGGTAGTGTTCAAATTATTGCCACACACAAAACAGTAAGTTCAGTCGTCCATTTCCTTAGCTTCCACTTTAGTGCAAGCATTCAGAAGCTATCCAGTTGTTCAAGACCTATAAAGTTACTACATGAACTTTATTCTCTGCAGGTAACTTACAACCCTCTTTGAAGATGATTAAGACACCAGAACACTTCAAGGAGGACAGTTCAGAAGCTTCAAGTCAGGAGGAAGGTAGTTGTGTGCTCAAAGATGGTTCTTTGAGATATTTTCCCACACTCAGTTCTGGAAATCATACACTTGCCTTATTTCTTCATTGATATGAAGTGAGAGATTTGAATGAAATCTGATGTGCAAATGAATTTTTGTGTACTTCCAGCAGTTTCCTTAAGAGGTTGTTCTATAATTCAAGGAGTGGCAGTGTTCATAGACAGCTGAAAGGCAGAAGTTCACAGCTATGTTGAACAACCAGGAGGATTTACTTTACAATTTACTTGAGCCAAGATTATTTGTAGCTTTTCAAGTCTTTACCTGTTTATTTTTCAGTTACCAGGGTTCAGAGTTGAGTGCAGCATTTCAGGAGTTGCAGACTGTTTTGCATTGAATGTGCCAAATTTATTTAGCCGCTAGTTTTACATAGAAAGGGTGTTCAAATTTTCCTCTTTTTATTCTTAATCTGTTCTACTTGTATACTCTGGACTGTTAATGAGTTTGGGACTGTAGTGATCACTGATCACAGTCTGAAAGCTGGTGTTTTTCTCAATAATACCTCAAAAAATAATACCTCAAAAAAAAGTTCAGATGTGGAAGCCTAGTGATGGGTCAGTAGTTTCATTCTGAAAGCAACAGCAAGCCAGTTTTACATTGTTTTTTGTAGCCAACAAGTAAAAGCTCCTGGTGGGTGAAAAAGATGAGACATGGGACTGATAAGTGAACACAGACCACTGAACACTTAACTAGTTTTCACAGAATGGAAACACTCTTATTCTGTTACACATTAATAAGAAGTTTGCAGTTCATCTTATGTGCAAACAGTAATCTACGTATGCAGTTCGAGCAGCTTTTTCTCATTAAAAAGAATTAACATATTCTTCCTGAAAGTTCAGAACATGCCAAATAAATTTACAATATTTTTGGAAATTGCTCAGATAGTTTTTTATATACTGTCCTTAAAAATACATAAATCTCTTCCCCTGCTGAAACTACAAATGCATTTCAAAACAGCTTTTGTGCCATTTCAGTAAAGTGTTACCAGAAGCGTAAAAATAGTGGGGTTTTTTTCTTAAATTTTTAAACCCTAATTTGGACTTATGTGTAGCATTGAAAGTAGCACAGGCGAAATTATAGCTACCTAGAATACTGAGATCAACAGTTGGAATTAAGAAAAGTTGCTTTTGTTAGAACAGTTGCTGTAAAGAAAAGGGTAGACTGTGTCTTTAAAGTTCTTGAGATTTGTTTCGTAGAATCATAGAATGGTTTGGGTTGGAAACGAACCTTAAAGATCATCTAGTTCCAACCCACCTGCCACAGGCAGGGAACCTTCCACTAGACCAGGTTGCTCAGAGCTCCATCTAGAATGGCCTTGAAGTAATGTCACTTCTAGTCAGATGTAATTTGTATAGCTTTATTGCATAGTGAATTTTTAGGTTCAAAATGCAATACTTTTGTGTAAGATTGTTTGCTATTTAGAATGTATGATGTAGCAGTTCAGAAAAAATTACAAAATTTTGTATTTTTTCTGACCCACTTCTGTGTTCTCTCTCTGTTCTTTCATACTGACTGATACTCAGTCACGCATTATTCTTTAGGTGTAAATGTAGAGATTGAGCAAACATCAACAGTTATCATAGTCCCTCTCTTTCTGTTTCTTCTGTGAAATCAAAAGTAAACAATCTTGATTATATAATTTGCTGTCCTCTATGCAACACCTGTTAATTTCAGCACTCTAAAGTCTATCCTGCTTAATGGAGATGTCTTTTGCCAGTGGTCTGGTAGAGATAGAAAGATGAATTTGTTGAATTGATCTGAAAAAAGAAATAGGCTATTGAAATTATACTTTTTTTTTTTTCCAGATGTAATGCAACACGCAGCAGTTCACAAGAAACATAATGGAAAAAGTCCTGTTGCCAAGTAGGTGCTGGGATGTAATGTGACCATGCTACATGTCTGAACTTCATTTGTTAGTGCTTTGAGAGTCTGTGCCCTTCTAGATTAAAGCTTGTTTATGGTTTGTTTGTTTGGGGGTTTTTTTTATGTTTAGAGTGGGGTATTCTGGTCTTATTTTTTGTTGTTTGGGAGGTTGTTATTAACTTAATCTGTATTAGAAAAATAATTCAGATCCTGTTTCTAAATCTGTACGTCTAGGTTATTTGGATATCTCTTCCCAAATTTTGTGCATCTTCACTATTTGAATTAATATTTTGGATTGTGTTTATAAGATAAGTAGCTTAAATCTGTATGGCATGTATTTTTACGATGTGCACATACCCCTGTGCTCATACTGAAAATTTCCAGTGTTGTGTATTTTAAGCGTAAGTAGCTTCAAAGATGACCTTGTTAGGAGAAGGTAGTTCATTCTTTCCCTTATTAGCAGATGCATGCATACCTTGCTGGATTATGTCCCATTGTAAGTGGAAGCAATTCTTAGCCATATTAATGTAGTTTATATATGCTTTCAAATCTATGAAGCATCTAATGTGAGTTCATCCATTAATATATTTTGACCAGAAACTTTGAATGTGTTTGCACATAGTTGGGCAATACTTCAATTAAACTAAGAGAAAAAATTGATACAGAATTTGAGATTTACAGTTTTGTTGTGTTGGTTTTTCTGTAAAATGTATTTATCTTGTGGTGAAAATTTACCAGGAATTGCAATAATTAGAATATAAACATAGCACAAAACAGTGTTGTTTAAGGTGCAAAATTCTTGTGTGTTTAAGACAAAATTCTTGTGAACTCACTGTTTGGACAACTTAGTGGTTTGTGTCTTGTTTTTTAACTGTCTTACTTTTGACTTACATTTTGTCAAGAAGAGAGCGTCATCTTGACAAAATGTGTGATTATGCTTGTTGTTATACAGCCTACTATGAAGTTGTAAGAGCAGAATCCAAACTTAGTAGCATATAGTTACTGATAAAGAAATTGTCTTACTCATTGTATAATGAAGCACACTAAAGCTGACTCCAGTTGAGGATCTGTCTTTCAGTTAGAAAAGAGGGACAGACCTTTCTACAAAGTTGCGTGAAAGAAACTCCTAGCTATTATTTTCTGTTTATTTAAGAGGGGAAAATGTGTTCACTACTTTACTGCTAGAGGTCTGTTACTCCTCTGCCTGTTATGTGTCTGTCTTCTTAAAATCTGTGCCTGCTGTTTGTGGGTTCTAAAGAAATGGCACAGAATGAAACTCTTCTGTTCTAAATATGCATAAAACTGTGTAGAGTCGAGTTCCTCTCAAATAGCATTGGTACGTTGTGCATATGTCTACCCTTGTTTTCATTCAGTATTTTAGCCTTACTCTTGAAAAGTCCAAAAATTTACTGGTAGGAATGAGATCAGACATCCTAAATAAAAAAAATCACTAGTATCCATGAAATGATTGCAGATTTGGCAGTCAAATCACATACCTTCACGTAGTGGAATTTCTAAAGTTACATCTTTGCTTACATCTTTGTAATCAGGGGCTTATGTCTGTCTTTTGGGACTTTCTTGGGTTCTTGCCATTTTCTTAAACTTTTCTTTCATTATATTCTCTTGTACATTTTGTAAGTAGTTTGAACACGTATTTACAGTTATTTGGTAAGTAGCTACTGGACTTTCAGCATGTCTTGTGCTTACAAGTAAGCTGGATTTCTGCCATCATGGGAACTGAGTAGCGTTTCATACTGCAGTAACCTTCATGAAGCAGCTTGCCAACAGCCCTAAATTAAACATCACTTATTATCAACATTTTGATTTGGTGAATTAAATGTTGGTTATTAATTTGTTAATTAAAGTATTATGAGAAAAATTTGAGTGTTGACTTTTTTTTTTTAATTTAAATCCAGTCAGCAGTAAGGCATGATTTTTATGTGCCCTACTGATCTGTCAGAACCCTGAGTGTTTTTCCAGCAGATTTTGTTGACCAGTAGTCTCAGACCTAGTTAAATATTGCTTCTGACTGGCTGCTGTAGAGCAAAGTTTCAGTGGAAGGCATTATAAAGTACAAAGGAAATGCCAAATGCAACTCCCCTTTCCCAGCACTACTCAAAACTATCAGTCCTGACAGTAAAGATACAACCAAGATGACTGTTTTTAAAATCAAACAAAAACAGCTGCAGTGTGATCTGTATGGAACTGTGCACTCTTTTTCTTAAATATCTCATAAATTCTGAAACAGGAATTACAAAGTAATTCCAGCTTTGTCATTAACAATAAGGAAGAAAGAAGATGAATTCAAAATACATTTCTATATGGAAAATTTCCCCAAGCCTAGTATGAAAAAATGCCTTTGTAGGAATATCCAAGGAAACAATTAATTCTCTACAAATTCTCTTGTTCTGAATTTTGCATCAAATTATAGTAGACAAGTGAAAAAGGAACTTCAGTTATGTTCAAATCATTAGTATAACTTTAGAGCACAAGAACTCTTGTAATTTACTTGTTTTAAATCTCTTGAAAATTCCAAGGGTTTTCTGACACAAAAATGTGTATGCTGGTAAGAAAAGCCTTTAAGTTTGCATCAGCATAACTTTAGGGTTTTTTTATTTCTTTTCAGCAGCACTAGTAGTGCAAAATGTTCTTCACTGGATAGCCTTAACATACAGCACTTGGAGCAAAATGGGATGATGGACTGGAGAAGGAAAAGCTGTATTGTCCAGCACCCAGAGCACTGTACAAATCTACTTGACCAGGTGTGTTGCTATTTTTTCTTCAAAACAGTATTCCAAGACACTTGAGAAGACCGTCCCTTACTCATTAACTTTAAAAGATGAAGAGTCCTGCTAAATTACATAAATAAATGTTGAGGTTCAAGTTGCTACTGACTTAGCTTGATTAGAAAACCCCTCATAAATACCACTGTCTCAGAAAGTTGCATATTTTGTTTATGAATTTGTAAGTAAAATTTCCCAGTAGGAAACAAGTAAGCAGAAAAGTCTAATGTTAATTTCTAATCAGGCACTTTGCTGTTACTATAGCATTGTATCAGAGATGATTTCAGAATGCCTGGGCATTTCGTTATTGCAAAGAACAAACTAGAAACTGTATAAATAATTACATCATATTAATTCTGTTAAATACATATTAATTCTACATGTGCTACAACAAGTTAAACATTTTCTTTCTATCTTACTTGCATTATTTAGGTAACTTAAGTATGAATCTTTGAAAAAAGTTAATAGCTAGATGCATATGCACTTCTTGTGAGGTTTGTGTCTCTTCAATGATCAATCTCATTGTGAATATAGTTGAGAAGAATAATTATTTATAAAGAAAATAATTACTGAAATTTGGGGAGTGAAGGTTGCTCACTGCTTTTATCTGAAAAACAATCAATGTTAGAATTGCTTAATGTTACTCTTATTCTACATGCAGAATTTGGCTATTGATTGTTATGTGGGGAATAGCAAGCCAAACAAAAACAGTTTCCTTGTTTCATGAAGCAGAGTAATGAATTGAGATTTGCTTCTAAAGGTGAAATGGAAGCCTGCATCAAAGCCTGAAATACTGGGAGCTTGAGGCAAGAAAAAAGTTAATTTACTAAAGCAGAGGAAAAGCTGTTTTCTGTGTAAAGGAAGTCCAGATACAGTGATTTGGACATACTATTTCAGAGTTTTCCTTAATTTTACTCCTTTGTCAAATAGGAGTTATTACTAATAGTAATAGCGTACTTAAAAAATTGTGTAGATGCTATATTTTTTCTTATGTGTTTCTATGTTGTATTCTAGAGTTTAGTAGCTTAAACCTCCAGTTTAAAGCTAGATACCTCCTTGTCACTATGTAGAAAAAATTTGTCACATGAACTTCCCACCCCCCACTATCAAATAATTCCATTTCTATCAATAAATTTTGTAGCTCCTTAAGCCTGGTGATTAGCCTTTTTAGCAGGTATGTGATGAAACATGTTTGTTTTCATCCTCAGAAGGAAAGACAGCATGCAAATGATAATTTGATTGATAGCTTTGCCAAATATGGGTTATTACTAGCAGCTAGTAGTAATTTTAAAGCAGCAGTTTGCTGAATGTTTTGCTGATAATGGCATAAACACAAGACGAGATGCATTATTTTAGAGGCCCAGGTGCACTGAATAAGTACTTGTTTAGATGGTTATGGCACTTCTGAGCACATTGGTCTTGGATTCGTGGACCTGTTCGTCTAGAAGGGTTTTTTTGTTGGCTTTCATAATACAAATTCTATTGTTTGACTGGCATCTTCATATTTCCTGTCTAGCATACAGTAGAAAAACGAAATCTGTCTACAGTAAGCAAGAAGAAAGGAAAGCCGCAGCTGGAAAAGTAGGTTTTCAATGTAACTGGTAATCCAGAGACAAAGCGTAGTGTGTTGACTCTGGTAAACAGTGTCTATAATCAATTACGTGTTTTCCTTTGCTATTATGGAACAAGAGTTGGTGTAGTGTGAGGCCAGGCTACGTAAAAATCCTTATTTTATATTCTGTAAAGAAGTAACGTGAAAAATAGCGTGTAAGTGAATGCATTCATTTCTCAAAATATCGCTTGTCATTTAGCAAAAAGAAGGAATGGAAGTAGGTCCTTACCCAATACTGAATTGCTTTCTTCCCTTTATATTAATTTGAAAGTTAAAAAGATGTAAAGCTGTCCAAAATACACTGCAAATCAAATAAGGATTGACAGCAGCCTTTAACATAATGCAGTAGGTGGTAACTGGCTGAAATGTTTTATTGAAGATAATTTGCACATCGGAGGGCTTCAGACCTTCCTGCAGGCCACACAACCTTACTCTGTGAGAAGTGAGAGCACTTCCACCCTTATCTAATACTCTGCCTACTTCTGAGTTTGTGTCATTTTGTTAATGTATAGCCAGATGCTTTTATGCTAGACTGGTGTGGGGCATCAGCTGCACCATTTCCTCTTTTGTGTCTCTTCTTATTTAGATCTTTATTCATAGTGTTTTAATAACACTGATTGCAGCTTAGTTCCTGGTTTATTGCACCAGCAGCCTTTACTTATTTGTTTATTGTTTAAATTTGTTGTTTTGTCTATTAAATACACATTTCTGACCTGAAGTCACTTGCCTTTGTTTACAGTCGTATTGTATGTTCATTTATGATTGGGTTATTTGTGCCCATGCATTTACAAAAAACCCATAAAAATTATTTATACAGGGAGAAAGCAAAGAAAACTGACTGCCGGTTGAATAACAGGAGCAATGGAGTTCGAATTGCAGCATCACAGCACATCCGTACTGGGACAGCGAAAGGTAAGATGTTTTTTCCAAGTTGTTTGTGAGAAACATGAACACAAACATCTTTGCTGATTTATTCAAGGTTCTCCTGTAAAGGGGAAATCACAAGTCTGAAATCTGTTTTGGTGCAAGTCAGCATGTTGGCAGTCTAGTTTGTGCTTTAACTTGCTGTATAGAACACACTAGACTCGGTCTTCCTTATGCATTTGTTAGGGTGTGTCTCTTTTTGTGCAAAATACTACTGAAGTCTCCATACACTGGTTTATGTGATGTAGTAGTTGCAGAAACAGTTACTGTTGGGCTACTTTTATATGAAATGTAGCAGTCTAGAGTGCGTGGAGCCCCCGGCATCTTGTCATTAGTGTTCTCTTTGCAGCCTAGGAGTCTCTTCATCGAATGGCCCACGAGGAACCTTTATAAAAACCTCTGGTGCGAACTGCTGATGAACTGTAGTGTGTAAACCAAGTGACTACTGAGCTACAACACAGAACTGTGTATGCTGCCCTAGCAGGGGTTTCAGGTTTGAGTAATCCAGCAAAATGTAGGATCTAGGCCAAAACTTAAGCACATTAGTCAGTTGTAAGATAAAATTATATTTGTGTTCCTTTAGTAAATGGAGTCTCCAAGCTTTATGATAAATTTATGAAGATCTGTGCTACCCACTGACTTTGCCATCTCAGTGTTTTCTAAGTTCACAATATCAGTTGCAGCCTTGCCTCTCTTATACATAGTTTACATGACAGAAGGTTGACAGAAAGTTTACCTTTTCTTACACCACCTAGTTGGCATAAGTGCTGAAAGGATTCTTAAAAGTGCCTTGTCTTTCTGTTGCTTCCACTTGTGGTACAATCTTGGTTAAGCTGTCATTCTTTCTTCTCTCTGCCTCTTATATTTGGGAGTTACAGGTGGATCTCATTCTGAATTATTGAGATGTGTTTTATGGGCAGTGTTTTTACCTTCTGCAAACAGTATTTGACTAAAACTTTAAGAATTCACAAGCTTAGCAAAAGCCAGAGCAATTTTGCAAACCTGTGGTTAAGGGCTGTACAAGCAGAAAACGTACTCTAAGTAGAGCTTTGCTGCATACATTTCTGATTGATTACTCTTTTTTGTTGTCAGACACTAAGCTTTTCTGAACTGATGGTGACTTTAGGAGATGGTGCAATTTTGGGTGGCACAGTGCAAAGTTAGAAAGGGAATATTTTGCCATAGGAGTTGGATTTGCTCACTACCCACCCCTCTACAGATGTGAGACTGCCTGCCTGAAAACCATTGGCTGGTTCAAGAAGAAATTGTAACCCACAGAAGCCATTATGTCCTGCTCAGAGATGCACTTTCTACCTGTATATAAATCTAAAAATATCTTTTGACATACTTGTTGAAAACATAGTCTAAAGAAAAAAATCATATTGCAGTGTGAATCTCTGCCTAGTTTTATATATCCAGGCTTGGTTTGAAATGCCTTGAGTCTGTAACTTTTAACTGCATCATTTTTTTGTCCTTTTTTTAGTCCTATTTTTAGCTTTTCTGAGGTGTCAGTTAATTACACTGTTAACTTTTAAGACTTGATAATTTGTGACTAACACTTCAGACTGTGGCTTTCAGTGTGGAGGTTTACACTGGGGCTCCAGATCACATTAGATAATAAGAGCACTTGTTAAAATACTTTAACCTGTTATGGGTTTAATCCAGGAAATTATTTCAAGAATTGAAACATTAAGGCAGCTTTTTGATGACCCATCCCAGCTTGTTAAACTTTCAGTAGCAATAAAAAATGACAAAAATATACTATTTTATTTATACATTATTATTGTAATTAAAAATAAGTAATAGTGCTCTGATTTTTTAGGTCCTGAAACTTTGCCAACTGATGTTTTGGTGGCTGGCATTTCTTTGAAGCTAATGTCTGGCATAGATTCTGAGGGTGAATTTGTCATTCTTCTTCCCCTCTGAGGCTGAACTTGAAAGCCAAACCATGGTAGCTATACACTCTGAAAGCTAGTTTGCAGCAAATCAGTGTCCCATGATCCATTCAGAAATCAGAAAACAATTTAACACTTTCTCACTTCACCTCTTTCTTGTTAAACAGAATTTGTTGATAGAGTTTGCTTAAAGCCTGTTCTAGAACAGCGAATTGTAAAATAGTGTATTGTTTTGACGTTGCTTGATGAGTTCGCTTTCTGCCTTTGCTGGTATGACCGAGGAGTATTGCAGCTCTCCAAATGGAAATGTTTGATCACTACCATTCAGAGGAAATAATTGTTGTAGTACAATCTGGTATAAGCATCACAGAAATCATTAAGGGTCATCATTCTTTTCACTGCTTTGCATAAATATCAATTTTCAGTATCACGTTCTGTAACACCCAAGGATTCAGTCACCACAAATTTAGGGACATGACCAGTCTTGAATGCTGGGCATGGAAATGCTAGGAATACAGAGGACAGATGCAATTAAGTAGGAGGAGACGAAAATCTGAACTAGCGTGAAATGTGAGCAAACCAAAATAACCTCACTTCCATATGTTGAGATGAAAAATAAAAATGACAACTTTTATTTTTAGATCTGAATCTGGACACTGGATCTGGTCATGATACTTGTGGAGAAACATCATCTGAAAGTTACAGTTCTCCTTCTAGTCCACGACATGATGGGAGGGAAAGCTTTGACAGTGAAGAAGAAAAAGACAGAGGTTGTATTTATGGAAAATGTGCATAAATGTCTTTATTCCTAGACTAATCTCTTTCTTGTATTAATTTTAATTAGTTTTTCAGTTCTTTTAGCTGCTTTTTTTCTGAACTAGCCACAGAATATATTTTGCTCTCTGCATTTCATGACTGGATGGTTTGATGGCTCTAGCAAATAGCACGACTGTTTGAATACCACTGAGTTTTACTTTACTACATATGTATAGTAATTTTTTTACCTCAGTGGCATAGCTCTCTTGAAAAATTTCCACAGTTCACTAATGTGAAAAACACAGTCATGAAAAGTTTTATATCAAATTATGTGTGTCATGTCTGAGAGCTCTGTCTTGTACTCATAGTTTGCCACTCCTTTCAAATTTGAGTAAGCTGTGTTAATGTCTTTCTAAGCAGATGAAAATTCCTAATTCAGCCTGTATCCTAGTCTTCACATTTGCAGATGTACACAAGTGAAAGGCACAATAGCTAGTTAGGCAGGTGGATACAGACACGTGATGGAGATGGACCTAGCTTAATTTGGATGAGGGAAAAAAACTTCAGAGTTGTTACAGTTTGGAAAGACTTAACTATCGTCCATGTCATCAAACTTCAGAGGTTTTGTATGAGTAAATGAGGCCAGGGCATGATTCTTTATTGCTTCTTCTGACTGACAAATACTTTTATCCCCACAGATACAGACAGCAATTCTGAGGACTCTGGGAATCAAAATACAACCAGGTTTACAGGCTACAGTGCTGTCAGTTCATCAAATATGAACAAATCATCTGCTCAGATCTCTTCAGTGAATAATGAAAATGGGAGCCTTTCAGAAGATACTTTGAATGCAGAGTTTCAACATATTTCCTTCATGCCTGCCTTACACTGTGTGATGCACAACACTGCCCAAAAGCCTGAAGCAGTTGTCCCACCACCCATATCTGCAGATGGTAAAACGATGGAAATGCTTGTTACCACACCTGTCACTGTCTCGCCAGTGAGAGAGTCTGCAAATTCCCCACCTGGTGGAATGGGCCCAGTGACCTCTGGTGAACCTGAGAAACGTCTTGAGCTGATGGCTTCCCCTTTGCCAGTCCCATCCACTTTCCTTCCACATTCTGTCCAGCCTGGTAGCCCTGCTTTGCATTTGGCAATACATAGATTGAAAATGCCCTCTCCACAGGGATCATCAGAAAGTTGCACAGCTAATGGACCACAGCAGCCAACAGGAAACTTAAGTATTGGGTCACCAAATACTGCCTTTATCCCAGTCCACAATCCAGGTAGTTTCCCAGGATCCCCAGTTCCTACTACAGATCCCATCACAAAACCTGCATCCCAGGTGGTAGGACTGAATCAAATGGTGCCTCACATTGAGGGAAACCCAGGAGCAATCCCTCAGCCTACCAATCTAAAGGTAGTTCTTCCAGCAGCTGGTCTCTCCACAGCAGCACCGCCACCTCCACCAGCTTCATATGCTTTGCCAGGCAATCCTCATGCTACCAGTGTGTTGCCCAACCAGAATACAAATATGCTAAACACTGGAGCAACTTCCTCACCACCTCAGTCTGCTGGCTTAGGTGTTGGTCAGGTCCAGTCCACTGTTCCTCCTGCAATACCGACACATACACCTGGCCCTGCCCCCAGCCCGAGCCCTGCTCTAACACACAGCACTGCACAGAGTGACAGCACATCCTACATAAATGCTGTTGGGAATAATAACACCAACGGGACAATGTTACCTCCGCAGCAGCTGGGATCTGGTCCTTGTGGTTCTTGTGGACGTAGGTGTAGCTGTGGGACCAATGGCACCCTTCAGATTAATAGCTATTTTTATCATAACCCACTTCATGGACAAGTCTACAGAGTTCCATCCTTCTTCACTCTGCCATCACTTTGCAGTGGCAGCTACCTCAATCAAGCACATCAAAGCAATGGAACACAAATTCCGTTCTTCCTGCCTCAGTCTCCATATGCAAATGGGCTTATGCATGACCCAGTGATGGGAAGCCAAGCCAACTATGGTATGCAGCAGATGGCAGGATTTTCAAGGTTCTACCCTGTATATCCAGCACCTAACGTAGTTGCCAACACAAATGGGTCGGGACCCAAGAAGAATGGGAACGTTTCATGTTACAATTGTGGTGTAAGTGGACACTATGCGCAGGACTGTAAGCAGTCATCCATGGAGGCCAGTCAACAAGGTAATCATGATAACTCCCAGCGGACTTGCTTTTGAGTTTAGCAGTTTCTCTTTACCTTTCCGAATGTGCTGGTTTTGGTCTTGCAGAAAAGTGTGTGAGTGTGCGTGTATGTTTTGTGTAAATGGTTGGGCACTAGTGACCTGCTCTAAAACTGCAAACTATCTTATCTCTGCCTGAAAATCTTGTAGAACAGTGCAAGGCAATGGGGTTCACAGCGTGACATTGAAAATAAATATGATTTGAAGCTGGAAAGTCAAATGATACCAGTCCTAAATTGTCCTCCTTTTTTCACTGGTTTATTTTTGACATTTTGTCAGAATGACTTGCATGTTGTTTCTCAGTTTTTTCTTTTCCATTTAGTAGGGTGCTTTTTTGAGAGAATTCACTGGCAAAAAGTAAAAGATATCAGTTACTGTCTTATGATATGACCTTGGAGTGCTAAAACTTGTGAGAATTTAAAGAAAAAACAATAGACTGGCCATTTCATAATCTAACCAAGGCTTACCTTTGCACAATTAGCCATCCTTCTGTGCCCCATCATGCAGTACATTTAACTTTCAGACAAGTTGCAGCAAAAAGGTGGAAACCAATTGGAACTAAAAATCAAAGGAATGGCTTCCATTTCTTTCTCCGTCCAGAAGAATGGTGAAAGTGCAGTGTTTGCCTGGAGTATAAGCTTTTTTTTGATTCTTACACTAGTGCCCATTCTGACTTCACTTGTTTGATTAGACTGGAAGGAAAAGATGAACTTCAATGGGGGTCATCTTTTCTTTGCAATTTTCCAGTAAAACTCAAGTCCTACATCTACACTCTTTATCTTTTTTTAAACTTACACTTCTAGCAAGCAGATGAAAGAAAATTGGGTAAAGTCTAAGGACCTACTTTAAAAAGACTGGAAGATGATAGTGCTTTTTGAAGAGCATGTCCATTTTGATACCTTGTAGTGGTTTTGTAATCCATTTTAATTGTGAGCAGTGACTTAGTAGTTCTCTTTCCTGTTTTAGGCACTTACAGACTGAGATACGCACCTCCCCCTCCCCCTTCCAATGATACCTTGGATTCTGCAGACTGAAACAAGTAAACATTGCCTACTTAAGCTGACGCTTTGGAAACTGGGGGAAGGTGTGTGTGGGAGGGAGGGGGCTGGTCTTGTGTTTTGGGATGTTCCCGGTTTTATATTCTTTTGGAATTTTTCATTGCTTTTGCATCTCTGTTCCGTACAAAAGAAGAAAGCTGAGTCCCTGGTGTCCTCCTGGTTCTACAAAAGGCTTGCATAATGCATGTAATTCAAACACACAGCCAATCAATCAGACAGAGCATTTGAACCATGCTTTTGCACTGAAGACTTGTGCAATGTTTACTGCAGTTTTTTTTAAAAAAAATTTCCTCTGACATCACTGGTGGAGCAGCCATATGGTGAAAGAAGAAACCTGGTCATGTTCCCCACCACAATCTTCTTCTCTCCCTCCCTGTTCTGCTTTATGCTGCTGTTTTCTTTCCCTGTTGTCCATGCGGATACGTTGGACTTGCATGAGTGTTTAGCAGCTCATACAGACCCTGCCCGTACTCTAAATTTAATGCTCACGCATTGAGGGGAGATGTTCAAATGTCCTATTAGCAGAGTCCAAAGGAAAACACAATACTGTATGTGTACTATATCTGATAATAATACATATGCACAGGTCTTGAGAGTCCAAAGTAAATGAAAATACATAGAGCAGGAAGGGGCTGAAACTGTGTGGACTGGAACAGATTTAGAAAAATGAACAAGCTTAAATTGAGAGATTTTTCTTCCCTTGTAGCTTTTTAGCCTGTATGTTCAGCAACAAAGATGAAAAAAATGGTATGAATGTTGTACTCAGTGTGTTTGCATTGTAATGAAAGTTGACAGCATTTTTTTCTATTTTAAAGCTATTCTACATCGTGTCAACACAGAATGAACACTACTTGACTGAATATTTTTTCCTAAACTATTACAGTGTTGCATTGTACTTAGAATGTAAATGTTTTATTTCGAACTGAACAAAAGCTATGGTTTTCTACAGAATAGTCAGGTATTAGTATTAGAACCTGTCTACCAAATAGCAAAGTCACTATTTTATAACAATTTACCACTATGCGTAATTACGGTATAATGTGAAAGACTGAAATGAGTGTTAAGATGGTATTAAACACATCAGTATCATGAGTAAGTAAGTTTAATGCTGCTGTATTTTTTATTTTATTTTTAAAATATGTACTAAATTGCTTCCAGGTAATATTTGATTTCCTAAAGTGCACTGAGGTTATCTGGAAGACGAGTGTGTTTTTTGACTGCTGCATTCAACACCGATCAACAACTACCACTGTATATCCATAGGGTTTGGCATTCCTCACAGTTCATGGCAGAAATGTTTTTTTCTTTAAATCAGACCCAGTGTCCGGTAGAGGGATGAAACAGAAATCAGTCTTTGGTTCAGCCATCTAATAAATTGTTAAACAAACAAAAAACTTGAAGGAAAAAAAAAGCTTGATTACTGCATTTCTTCATAGGTAGGTAGCATTTATATTTATAGCACCAGTGTACATTTTGAAACTTTTTTCTTGGGGGGGGGAAATGGGGAGGGAGGTAGATGAAAGCTTTAATTTAAAAAAAAAAAAAGTTTTAAGTAGTAAATGAAAATTATTTTGATTAAAATTTTTATTTGATCTGGGTATTTTTGGACCACTTGAAATGAATGAACTGTGTTTGAGTTGAAGTGAGGGTGTTAAACCACCAATGGACTTGTATTGTGAATTACCTGCCAGTTGTACTTTATGGAACTTATTTTATGATTTAAAATACTGTACTGTAAATAGGAGGTATGTTACCTTCTCTTTATTTGTATGTTTACCATATACTTTGATATTTGAAATGTACTGGAAAGGTCACTTATATTTCTAGAAGAGATTGGATTTTATGCAACCTTTTTCCTTGAATTAACAGCAATAAAAAAAAAAAAAAAGAAAAAAGTGTGCATGTACTGTCCTGTATCACTGAGAATGATGAATCACTGCCACTGGGTATAGGGATGGGATCGTGGAATGTTTTCACAAGGCACCATTTTGATTGGAACCAAATCTGTCACTTTTGAGACAAATCTTATTTGACTGAAACTGAGGTCAGTCTGGTGTCTGAAGTCACGATACTGTATCTTGATTTAAACTTCTTTAAGATACATACATCTCTTGGGAGAGAGAGGTTGATCTTGTGTGATGGACCCAGGACTTGGACCTCTGCTCTTTCAGAACAGTTAAGCATATTTTAATGTGGTGGCTCCTGGATTTGGGCTAAAATGTAGTTTAAACATGCTTTTTTTTCAAATGATGTGTAAATAATGTGTGTGCTAGTCATGTAGTGACTGGAAAGTGAGATCTTTCTTCTCTTTCTAAAATATATGGAAGGGCAACAGGAGTTGTTCGGAGTAGAGAAGAAGCTTAGAAATATGCAGATTACAGCTGAAGGGTGTGATGGGAATGTAGAGTCTGAATGTGCTCAGGTTGTACTTGGGAAGAGAAGGGTACTGAGGACTCTGTCACCTCACTTTATAGACAGTGTTTCTTAATTCCTACTGCTTAGCTGCAGCTTATCTATGGAATTACAACTGCAGTTCAAGAGAGAGATTCACTGCATGGTTTTGAAGCTGCTGAATGCCCTAAAGCTAAATGAGAAAATCCCACTAATTGGCTGGCCTGAGCCAGCCTGAGTGACTCCTGAGCGCTGCACTGCTGCTTTGCAGTGGTACTGCAGATCGTACAAACTTACTGTTTGTAGAAACCATTTGGTTCCTAAAGCTGGAAGAAGAACTGAATAATGAGGCAGGCCAGGGGAAGGATTGGAAGGATGGGAGCAAAAAGGGAGTGTGATGATGCTCGCTGTGAGTGAACAGATGGCCTTGTTTTCCCAGCTAAGCAACCTTAAGATGGCACTGGTGGCCTAATGCCTAGATTTTGGCATAGCTGATACTACTGGAGAGGTGAAGGAGCAGATTGTATATGCATTATGGCAAGGCAGATGGAAAGTAAAAAGGTGCAGAAAGGTACATTGAGAACTGCAACACTTGGCCAGTGCCAAGCTACTTCAGCTTTAGAGAGGTGGAAGTACCATCACAGCTTGTTTCTGCTTTGCTCATGGTGTGAACTTCAAGAGGTGTGCTGCCTGCCTGAAGTAAGGTTGTCTAAATTCTGTGCACACAAAAAGCACTTTTGAGCAACAGAGCTTCCTGCTCCGGGCTGGTGACTGGCTGCTGGAATAGGGCACAGTAGGTAAAAAGGCCATGTGGACTGCCCTTGTGCTTGGGAGGAAGAAGAGGTATCCTAAAGACATAGTTGTGAGTTTATACTAGAGTTCAAGTGGTGTCTCAGTTTCATGGAACAGGCTCCAGGTACTAACCTACAGTGGTGTGCTCACACAAAGGAGGAAGGAAAAGCACATCTTGGAGCATTTTGACAGGGAGAGCATGCTGCCTCCCTGCGCATGCCTGCTGCATTTCTTGGCTACTAATTGGAGTAGAGAAACAGGGTTGTAATTTTGGACCAGCTTTTGGGCTGACAGTGGTGGACAGTCATGTTCCTCAGCCGAATTAAACTCTACATTTTGGTAGATTAGGGATCAAAGTGTATGAATAGCTGTATTTGGTCAGGTCAAAAGGCCCCCTATGTCTGCGGCTTGTCTCAACAATGATGAGTAACAGATACTTCAGAAGAAAGTACTTTTAGTAGAAAAAAGAGAAAGACAAGTGGTAATTCTTGCAAACACATTGCCTAGCAAAATGACATGAGTCTGAGGTTCATCTTCACAATAGGTGGCAGCATAACACTACCAGTGGAGTCTATGGGAATTTCTGAGGTGCCATGTAAGATGCTTCAGTTTAATTTGGTTGTAGTATCTTCATGCCATCTAAGAACGCATTGATGTGTGATTCTGTGATGTTAGTTTCTGTTGGGTTTTCTCATGTTTATCTGTTTTCTGACATGAAGAACATACTAATTGCTGTCTCAAAAAAAAAAAAAAAAAAAAGGCATTCTAAGTGTGTGGCCAGCTGGTTGAGGGAGGTGATTCTCCCCCTCTGCTCCACTCTGGTGAGACCCCACCTGGAGTACTGCATCAAGCTCGGGGGTCCGCAACATAAGAAAGATGTCGACCTGCTGTAGTGAGTCCAGTAAAAGTCCATAAAAGATAATCAGAGGGCTAGAGCACCTCTTCTGTGAGGAAAGGCTGAGAAAGCTGGGGTTGTTCAGCCTGAAGAAGGCTCCAGGAAGACCTTATTGTGGCCTTCTGATACTCAAAGGGGGCCTACAAGAAAGATGGAGACAAACTTTTTAGTAGGGTCATAGTTTCAAAGATTTAGATCAGATATTAGGAAGAAATTCTTTGCTATGTGGATGGCAAAACACTGGCACAGGATGCCCAGAAAGGAGGTAGTTGCCCCATGCCCAAAAACATTCAGTCAGGTTGGATGGGCCTCTGTGCAACCTGATCTAGTGGTAGGTGTCCTCACTCATTGCGGGGAGGTTGGACTAGATGACCTTTAGAGGTCATCCAACCGAAACCAGAGCTAAAATAGCCCAAGTGTCATAGTTGAATATAGAAGACCAAGAGAATTGTAGCTGAAGGTGAAAGCTGTGTCTTATGAACTACCAAGCATTGAAATGGTTCTAGATACTTGTATTCATACAATGAGGAATGCTTTCTGAGCACCATGGAGCTTTTTTCTTTTTTGTAAAGTAGAATAATTCCTGTTGATCTTTCAGTGTAATGTCTCTTACTTACCTCTATTTGTCTCGAACATGCTCAGGAACATGTTGCCCAAGAGATGGAACATAATAAAACCATTATTTTTAATGTTGATACATGTTCCCTGACTAGTATAGAGGGTCACTGTTGTGTTAATGCGTTAATAAAATGAGGTATAAAAACACAGGCTGATAAAAAAGGGCTGAATTTGGTAAAAGGATAGAATAGCTGTATCTTAACTACTTGTGCATTCTCTCTCCTCTTTGATCTAAGATGTCCAATATTTTTTTTGACTTTTAAAGTATGGGGTATTTTCCTGAGGCTGAGAATTTTGATGACGGATACAAAAGTAAGAGTTAACCTCTACCAATGCTCCTTGGTGCAAGTAAGGAAAGAGAGTGATTGTTGATTAAAAAACTTATTTGCCACTTAAGTTTGGTGTTAAAATCCTGGTTCGGGACTTCTTAGAACAAAGCCCTGTACGATACATACTAAAATACATTTTCATAATAAAATATTAAATTAAAATAGTCTTATTTTGCATCATTTGTCGCTTGATGCAATTTCACAGCTTCAGAGGTTTTTCTTGTTTTGACTGAAACTTAAGATTGGAAACTGATAGCCTGTCTAGGCTGAGGTAATAAAACATATCAAAGTAATTGTGTTGCTATCAAAATGCTCTTTTTTTAAACGTTTTTACAGGATATGCACATGTCCCAGCAAAAGAGCAGACAGACTAGCACTGGTGAGACTTCTGGATGAAACCATCATGGGACTTATTTTATTTGCTCTTTTAAGACTAGATTGGCTCTGAAGTGCATCTTGACAAGGACTACTGGGTATTTGAAACTGAGTGTGTAAATCCTGGCCTGTCAGCATACAAAATAAAATCAAGAATGAAAAGGGCAGTAACATGAGGAGAGGAGGGCAGGGGAAAGCAGCAGCAGCACCAAAAAATATGAACAGACATTGGGCTGAGACAATTTCCACACATCAGTTGATTTCTTACCGCAGCTCAGATCAATTTCATAGCAAAGAACTTCAAAGAGCAACTGCATTGAGTTGGTACAAACCCAGTGGAATTCTGCATGTCACCACAGTGCAGTTGACCAGATCAGACACGTAACACAGGAGAGGGGCGCTGCCAGCAATTTACATAAGGCTGAATTATATGGACATGGAACAGACTAGAACAATACATTTGCAACCTTACAGTGTTCATAATCATTACAGCTACACAGAGTTGTCAGCTAGTTAAGACACTTTTTAGGGTGTTTTCTCCCTTTGATTTGTTTTTCATTTTTAATTTATGTGTTTGCCTGGGTTGTTTTTCATCTCACTTTTGCCCTTTTTAGCCTTTTGAAAGTCTCCTTCACAAGTGTGATAGAAACATGCACATGATAGAGGGGCATTTGAAATGCTTTAATCTGTGACATGCAAAGTCCCAAATGATAATACAACTTGCTAATTCCAAATAAACTAAAAAATGCAAGAGGGAAACTGTCAGAGTGTGAGCCTTTGCAAGTGCCTGCCGTTGCAAAGGCAGCTAAATGAGAGCTGTGACTTCACTCTGCACTGTGAAACCATCAAATTTTTATTCCTTTCTGAGGAAGGATATGTTATTTCTAGCATGTTCTCAGATGGAGAAGGCAAAGAAAGGGATGCTAATTCAGAGTTACACAGGAAAATTAATCTACTGGGATACTCCACAACTAAAGCTTTATGCCCAAAGGCTGCCATACCTCCAGCACCACTGGAGAGAGCAGCTGCCATGAGACATAGTTCTTGCTTTGTCCAAGCCAGAAATGTCTACTTAAGTTGCTAGAGACTTAACAACATCAGTTTCCTAAATTTTGTTCTTGAATGTGGAACGGAATATTGTAATGCTTTCATTGCCATCTATTGCTAGCAGGTTCCTAATGCTGATGCCTGCATGGCACAACTGATGGGAAGGTGCTGTGCTTCACTGCCTAGTGCAGACCTGGCAGGTTTGCAGGAGCAGGGCAGTCATCTCCTGAGCAGCCTTCAGGCTCAGGACAGAGAGGCTGCTGCCCAAAACCTGATATAGGAGTTTGAAGAAAGAGATTGCTGATGTTCAATTTCTGAGGTTTTTTTAAGGTACCCTGTGGCCTGTGTTTTCATTTGCACTGACAGCCCCATTCTTTCTGGCAAAGACAACAAAAGCAGAAGATGTTTAGTTCACTTCAGCAGGACCATCCTGTGGTTTATAGGTTACATTTCAGCCTGCATTTAGCTGATGATCTGCCATGACCTTCTTGCTCTTCCCAGAGCACCTTGGATCCCCTCGGGCAGGGGAATGCCACCCCCTGGCCAGTGGCAGGTGACACGGACAACAGCTATAAAGCTTCAAAGTGGGTTTGGATTCATGTATGAGGGGTTGAATAGCCTGCTGTACCTGATGGCAGAGGAGTAGGCACGGTGATCAGAAGCCATAGTGGGACCAGAACTGCTCGATAGTGGTCTGTGCTGCAGACACTTCATTTACGAGCTTCAACTGTCTCTGCTTTTTGATCTATTTTAAAAGCAAAAACCTTCCTAGGCAGTAGTTTTCTTGCAAGGAAAGTCGAGCGAGGGTTGGGGCAGAGTGGGTCAAGCATTACCAATGGTGTATATAGTCAGAGTGCGGGCACCTAGAAAGTTTAATCATTTATTTGGGCCCTTTTTTTATTTCCCAAATAAACCTTTGTGATTAATGCCTTCAGGTTTCATCGTTCAGTTCTTCAGTGCACAGCTTTAACCAGTTTTAGACAACTTCCATATTCAAAAGACCATAGTGCTTCAGGCTTTCTCAGTCAGAGGGAAGGCTATGGGAGCCCTCTCCCCTCCCCACTGGGCGTTGTCACTCACCCCCTATTCTTCAGCCTTTTTTTGTTTGTTTGGAAATGTATATAGTTTCCCTCTGAACTCTTTAAAGCTCCTTACTTCAATGACAGACATGGTTAACTCATTCCATATGCTCTCTTCCCTTTGGTCTGTGAGCTCTACCCATCTCTGATGGAGGGACATGCCAGATTCCTCCTGTTGCCACTTAATATCTGGGAAGTGCCCTTGGCTCTTCAATAAAATTAAACAAAAATAATTTTGCTTCACATGCTCCCTCTCTTGAGCCATACATAGCCTCACTTTGCTCTGCTTAGGTGTTTGTATATCGCCCTGTATTGTTTCATCCATGCCAGAATATTATTTTTACAGCTGGCCGTGCTTTTGATAGAAGGAAACATGAGAGTTTAAAGGTGGGAGAGGGAGCAATGGTGGGGGAGCCTGTGCAGCTGCCCATGCCATCCCCAAGTGGGGAGCCATGCTTCACTGACCCACCATGGAGAGCACAAACAGGATGTTCTCTCAATAAAGGATGAGGGGAAAACAAGCTAAAGCTAATGCAAAAATGAACAGCTGGCATCAGCAGAGCCTTGGAAGCACTGACAGGCCTTAACAAGCCCGCCCAGGCTCCCATGGGGCCTCTGCCCACCCTACCCTGGGCCCAGCAACCCTGGTTCAGCTCAGCCAGGGGTTTTGGTGCTGCTGGAGTGATGCTGAGTGATGGCCTAGACTTCCTAGGTGGACCTAGACCCATGTTGTAGGTGCCTCCCTCTCCTGCTGCTTCTGCCCAGACCCCCTGGGTGGTCCCTGGACCTGCCCCATTGCTGCGCTTAGGGCTGTTGATGGACCTGTGCCCAGCTCCTGACACTGCTGAAGGAGCTGTGGGGTGGCCGGGCTCCCTCTCCCTTGTGGGGCAGCCTCACTCTCCTGCATCTCCCTGGTAAGCATCTCTTCACTCTCCTGCATCTCCCTGACAAGCATCTCTTGTGTGAGGTCTCTTCTGCAATGTGTCTGAAAACTCCTCCAGGCAGGTAATTGTTTCCTTCTTCCTGGTTCTGAACCAGCTATGGGCCAAAAGACAGCAGGTGGCAAAGAAAGATGGAGGTTATCCAGTCTGCAGAAGACATCGTTTCAAATGCTTGACAACTGCAGCAAAGCTAAAGACCAAAACAGCTGGGGAGAGGGAAGAAGAGATGGAAAGACTCAGACTAAAATGTAGCTAATAAAGTCACTAAATATCATTTATTTAAGGCTGGTTGAGGTTCAAATTCAGTCCCAGGTACTCAGAAACTAATTTCTCCCATGCAACAAATGGAAAACCAAAACAACATGGTGGTGGTTGAGCTGGCTGGGTCCCTCCAGAGAAGCAAACAGGGCTTTGCAGCCACACTTTTGCACAAATATTTTTGCAGCAGTGCAGAAGCCACTAAACTGTGTGGTTACGGATTTCACTGCTCATTTAAGACCTAGTAAAATAAAGTATTACTGTGTGCACCTGAGGCAGCAGGGACGGGTGAAAGAGGGCAGATCCAGCACTAGACTGATGTTGCCTTATCAAAGGAAGCAAAACACATTTCTCTAATTTACAGATACTCAGGTAAAAAATCATTTGCCTACATTTGTCAGCATTCAGGGTCTAAAATGTCACTTTTCCTTCCCTGAGACAAATAGCAGTGGTAATCCTGTGGTGCTGCCTCACAAAGGTGAATGCATATGCATTGAGTGGGAGTTGTTTCATTTCCAGAGATGTTCCAATCCTATAGGCTTCTTGTTCCCAGTCTAGGGCTTTGTCTGCCCTTTGTTTTATCTGTGAAGACCAGAGCAGCTCTGGCTGGACTCTCACTAGTGTGCAATAACACCTGGAAGGAGCAACCTGGCTTCAGTTGGGCGCACTTATCCAGATGAAAGACAAAGTCCTTTTCCCCTTCATCTCCACTTCCATTGTGCTGCCTCTGTTGGATCTCATCTAATTTTTGGCCACAAACCCTACTGTGCTGCCACCTCTCATGTTCTTGCCTCACTTTTCTCCCAGTGAGGCAATGGGGTCAGCCACAAAATCCCTGCTTCCAGGCCTGCTGCTGGGTGGGTTGGACAGTACTTTCTCTTCTCCAGTTACGCCATTTTCCTGCAGTTTCCCTCTGTTTCATCCCATTTGGTGTGCTATATGCTGCTGTTTGTGTGCCTCAGTGTGACCACAAAGACCTTGCTGCATCCTGTTGTTTTGTGTTTCACTGGCTGTAAGTTATTTCTCATTTAACTAGTTTATGTTGTTTTTTATAGCATCAGGTTACGTTTGGATGATGTCATGTTTTGGCTCAAAGAGCTTTAAAAGTTCAGAAAATGTAATCAGAGACAAACTCTCTCCAGATTAATTTTCTTCTGAGCATCAAGCAGATTGTCCTTGTCTTCTCACCTGTGGGGAGCATCAGTTACAGAGGGGAGACAAGGCTGCCTGTGTCCAGGACATGTCACAGAAGTGGTGTGGTTTCTGCCCCTTATGGGATTTAAGTGGAAACTTGAGTGTAGTTGAGGTCATCGCTTCAGTGGTCATCAGAGCTAAGCGGGTGCCAGGAGGATGGCAGACCTCTAGACTGGCACGGGGCACAGTGGAATTGCACATGTATTCAGGATCTTTCTGCTGCCCAAGAGACCAAAGCAGCCCATGGGAAACACGATGCTTAGGCACAATCAGTGGTGGAAATCTCACCCAGTACAACAGGCAGATCTCAGTGGCTTGGCAGTGTCCTTGTCCTGCTTCCTCTGCCTAGAAACTGGCTTTTTCTCCTTCCTGAGGTACTTGGGTTGTCTGCTTGGGGCAAAGGATCCCTGAAGCCACCATCAGTGTTGAGGTTTGAGGGCGTCTTCCCTTGACAGGCTTATCGCTTTCTCCTATTATAAACAAAACCAAAACTTGTTGTTTGAAGATAGACTAAGAGTGTGTGCTGGTTTAAAGGTAAACCAGCAGGAGAAATGGATCCTCCACAAGAGAGATTATAAGTCAGACTTAAAATTTAATGAAAGATATTACAATAAATACACTGGCACAAAGAGAAACTGCTTTCAACTCACCAAAACCCAGCAGTATAACCCAGTGTCCCGGGGCACAAGCCCAAAGGGGTTTGTTAGCCTTGTGCTGAGACCCGCGTGGTTCCCCCAAGTCCAAAGCAAAAGGAAGTGAAGAGTCTATTGGTACTGGTGATGGCTGTGGTCTGGTCAGGAGTGGTGGTCTCCTCCTGTCGAGGTCCTGCTGCCCCTCTGGATGTGACAAGTCGTTCCCAAGGTGTTCTTACCCCCGCTTATGTACCCTCAGGGAGCACCCAGTCCCTCCCCCAGGGCGGGGACTCACACAATGGGTGATTTAACTCTGACTCATGGGGTATTGTTGAACCGTTGATGGTCCATTAGCAGCCACGCCCCCTCAGGCTGGGTGTGAAGGTGTTAACAACTCCCTGGGCAGCTGCTGCAAATGGTCCATTGTTCTTGGGAAATGAATAGAGGGGGGTAGAGTATATAGCTTTGATCACCCCCACACAGTGATAACTGGTCCCACCTGCTGAACTAGGACATCACCTTAAATCAAGTTTCTCAACATATTAAATAGCTGAACTGAGTTATTCATCAAGTAGCACAACAAGCAGCCAGTGATTCAATATATCACATTCCATAAAGCTCTGCAATCCCAGGCCTACAGTGCCTTCACATAAAAGTATCTAAAAACCATGTTTCCATCCATACAGCTGGCAGTCTTAGTATGACCCCAACTACAAAGTATACTTTTTTTAAAGAAGTCAAGCAAACAATCGTTTAGATCAGTGCAACCAAACCTGACACTAGATCTTCCAACTCTTATCTTCATGCTGGACAGAACAACATTTCTTGTAACATCCTCTAATGCCAAGCTAGATTCACTTTTCCTCACAGCTTTCTAAAGTGCCACATGAGGCAAAAAGATCTCTCTGCAAACAAAATTGGACAGTCAGATGCAAAATTAATACCCTTAATCACATCTGGCATTTCTTTGTATTATGCCCATAGGCAATCATCTACTGAAAAAGTGATATATTTGATAACACCAGCAGGCGCAGAAGCCCTGTGTCACATCAAGTAGAAGAGAATTTAACGGCGGCCAAGTGCCAGAACTAGAAACAACATCACCTCTCAGTAATAAAACAAAAAAGCCTTAAACACCTGTTGTACTGCACCAGTCTTCAAGACCAGGATCACATTACTCTTGTTCCTTGCCATGCAGATACTGCAGAACACATCACTGCATATAATGCCATGCCTGTTTTTTGATCTAAAGTCGCAAAACAAGTAAGTAGCTTTGCAGTTTAATTACAAGACTGATGTATTTTTCTATTTTCCCTTTTACATATACAGAAGTTAAGGCCACAGGGACAACAATTATTTTACAGACCAATAAGGAATACTATAACTTGTTTGCAAGAAGTCTTCTGGATCATAGCCACTCTTAAGGCTTAAGGAATAGTTTAGTAAGTTTGACCTAATCAGTCTCCTAGCGATGATATCATGACTGTAATTGCACTGTGGATTCTTATACACTTCCATAACTCAATAATATTGTATCTCAGCAAAAAGTTATTTAACCATACCGTTTTAAATAGAGATTAAGTATTTCAAACCCTGAGGACAGTATCTCTCGTTAAGATAGATTTCAATAGAGAGAAAAGTTGACATACACAACCAGTCACTAATGCCCAGTTTTACTCAAATTGATGTTACAGGGAGTAGGAGCAGTCCCTTACAGCTGTAAGGGATTTTGTTTCAGAAATGGTGTTATCCATTTAATGCTCAGCGTCAAGACACTGAAGAAATCAACTACATTCACACTGTTAAGGGAAAAATGAGAAGAGATACCAGAATAAACAGGCACTAACCACATTCTGAAACAAACCAAGGCAACATAGAGAAAGATCTTTTTACCTTCCCAGTGTTCCATTTTTATTTTGAGGGCTTTTAAAAGACCAGATATTTAATTTACAGAATGTTTGTGGACGGCTACTTATGAAGTAAAGCTGTTTTGTCATAGTAAAAAAAATCTGATTTGCTGCAGTTCTCCTAATGACTACTTTTTAAAACTCTGCTTTCCAGATTCCACAACAGGAAAAATTACCAGCCTAGAGCAATCACTAAAATTGGCTGTATTGTTTTATTTGGAATTTTTAATGTTAAGTTTCAGTACAGAATATTCCAGTCTTAAAACTGTCTCTCCACGGAAATAAAAAAGCCCCAAAATCATCACTGTGCTATCTTCTTCTCTCCCCACTCCAAGGGGATTAGGTGGAAGAATTCTTTTTAGAAGGGATGTAATAAATCCAACCCAGGTTTATGCCATTTCACATTAGTACAAGACCAGGATCATCAAATCCTACTGAGACAACTTGCAGGAAATTACAGGGATAGAGATGCTAGTGGGTCTCTATCCACTGGGACAAGCCAGGCCACTTAAACCAACGAAGTCCTAGGCAAACAGGACATCACTGTTTCAAAGCTTTCCTTAGGGTATGATTCTGGAGGATCATTTATTAAAAAGGTACTTCTCCTAAGCAAAACACTTAACTTTGGGCCCAAAAAAACCAGTCCCCTTTCCAGTGTAATTTGGTGCAGATTCTTTTTAGGTATCTCTCCTTCCCTCTCTTTCATCCTCAGGGGGGTGTGTGTGTGTATAACATAAGGAAGCAGAGATAACTTGCCAAGACAGTTACATAAAATCAGTATGATTACATGTCAGTAATATTTTCTTAGCTGCTTTTGGCTGGTCTGGTACACTAGGCCCTGCAAGGTTTCTATAATAAGCAACTGATCACAGGTGTTTTAAATGTTGATCACAGATCCCCTCAAAGAGATAAGGTTTTCAAAAAACACTTCACTACTGAAGTACAGAGGCATACTTCTTAGCATATGAACTTGCGTAACAAATTTGCATTATTTTGACCCGATGTATGCTCACAGAAATACTCTTCTATCTAGCACTTTTGTACAAGGAAGTCTAAAGTGTACATCAGCAATCAAGTTGAGACATTGAAATAAACAGAGCTGGAACATCCTCGCTTAGCATGTATATTTAATCATTTAATGCATTTAAACTACATGCAAACAGGCTTAACTGCATGTAAGACTTCGCTGTTTCCTGGTTGTGTTTTCTTTAGAGGCACACAGCTGTCCCAATTTAAAACATGTGTGTGCATCCCCATTTATGGTGGGACTGGAAATAAGGAAAAAACATACCTCCCAACATCACCTGCTGCATTCCACCCTCAGCAGCACAGCAGAGACACACAAAAGACCCCCAACCATCAACTGCAAAAGAGTATTTTAAGCTACTTTCTAATCCAAATATATCTAACCTATTTCTGTCAATTCTTTGAACAAATAGTGCTTCTGCACTCATTACGCTGGGCTCATTGTACAATCCAAAAAATCTGAAGAAAAGCTGAATTAACCACTTGCCACCACTCCCACATTCTCTTCTGAACAAAGGACACTTATCCAGAGTACTGCCCTCCTTCCCACCCCACCATTACCGACTCTATCTGACATTCACTGGAATTCACTCGAGAAAAGAATATCTGTATTTTTCAGAGTTAAAGCACTGAATTCTCACGGTTCATTGAAGGACGACTCTGCTCAGACAACGCAGCAAAGGGATGGACGGCATTTGCTACTTTGCTTGCATGACCTCATCTCTGGATATCACATTTACCTATTTCACAGTAAAACTTACTAGATATTTGAATGCTTACTTGGTCATTAATTTCTCCTATTTGATGAGATGGACATGACAGTTAAAACCCAAGGAATTCCAAGACTACAATAAGTATTTTATACCAACCAATTCAACTGATGCACCAGGTATTTTTAAACCTCTTTAAAACAAAAGGTTGCATAATTCCAACGTGGCAGCTAACTTTTCCACCCAATACTTCCCAAATTCTGTACTGTAGGTTGTAATGGCAAAGCTTCATTAAAAAGCTTCTCCCTTTTCATTATAAAGGTCTTGACCACGCCGTTTCCAGAGGATATGACCTGTGCTTCCCTACTTTCCTCGCTTACTGCCTCCATCTCTCAGTGAAGTCCCACTACTCTAAGAAACGGGGAAAATTGACCGAAAGTGGTAACAGTGCAGAAAGCCAAATGCAGGATTCTGTTTGCAGGAATGAGCGGCTCTCAGCTCAGACATCAGCACACCCCGCGCTGCTGTAACCTACTGAAGCAGCCAAACTGCGCGGGGCTTCCCCCTTCGGCACGGGCCGCCCGTGCCCTCGGCCGCGCTACTACGGGGGTGGGGCTCGGCTCTCTCCGGAGCCAGCACGAAGCTTAACTAAGCCGTGAGCGAGCTGCCGGCACACCGCAAACATTTGGAAAAGCCTTCGACCTCCTCTGCCCGGCGGCGGCACCGATGCAACTCCTCGTCACTAGGGAAAGCAGTAGATTAAAGCTGATTTAACCTCGAACGCTGCTGGTGACGGGAAAACAGCACACCAGCGACCTCCATTACCCAGGCGCTGAAGGGAGGGGAGGCTGCCCCAGGCACGGTGTTTGGGCAGCCTGGGTACTGTGGCTTCTGCCGGCAGCCGACTCGGGGCAGCGCTTCCCGCCGCCGGCGGCAACCTCCCGGCACGGCCCCTCCCCAGCGCGGACACCCGCGGGCTGCCTTCGCCGTGACAGGGGACAGCCCCGGGACACCTATCCCGTGAGAGGGGACAGCCCCGGGTCAGCCCCGGCGCAGAGGCAGTGCCCAGCCGCCCGCACGACCTGCGCTCACCCCGGCGCCCGCTGCGGCAGCAGCTGGGGCGGTAGGCGCGGCTTCCGTCCCTTCCCCACAGTCGTCCCCTCGACCCCCCTCACCGGCGTAGAAGCGGATGAGGCAGCCAGTCTCCGAGTCCATGCCCTCCTCCTGCACTCGCCACAGGTCCCGGAAGCCCAGCTGGGAGAGGTAGTCGTTCTGGATCTGCAGCGGCTTCTCGTGGGCCTCCAGGCGCCGGCTGGTCTCCCCGTGGAGCTGCACATACAGGGCGGGCGGCCCCGTCGTCGGCTCTCGCCCGCCGGCCATGCCCGCCGGCACGCCCCCTGCCCGCACCGGGGGCAGCTCCCCGGGGCAGGGGGGGGCCCGGCCCGGCCCCACACCTGTTTCTTCCACCCCGTCGCGGGGCGCCGGCTCCATCTCCAGCTCCTCCGAGGAGGACGAGCCACCGCCGCTGCTGTAGGGGTCCAGCCGGTCGGAGACGCTCTCGGCGCTGGGGCTGAAGCTCTCTGTGTCGGAGCCGGCCGGCCCCAGCTCCCCCAGGAGGGAGGGGCAGGAGATCGGAGGCCCCGCAAGGTACAGTTCGGCCGGCGGCGCCCCGGGGCTGAAGTCGGAGGACGCCGGTCTCAGCCGGCCGCTGGCCAAGTCGCTCTCCTCGGCACCGCTGCCCAGCAGCAGCCGGTCGGGCCGTGTCGCTTCCCCGCAGCCTCCTCCGGACAGCCCACTCCGCGTACCCCGCCGGTTCCTCGGCCTCTCCTCCGGCTGCGGTCGCAGCCCCTCGGCCGCGGGCTCAGGCGGCGCCTCGGCGGGGCCCGCCGGCAGTTCGGGAGGGGGCTGCGGCGGCGGCGCGCCCGTCTTGCCTAGCACTCGCACCACGCTGCTGCCGCCCCGGTGGCCGAGCTGTTGCAGGCGGGCGGCCACCTCGGCCGCCGTGGTCTCCAGGGTGCAGAGCACCGGGCGCAAGTAGCAGTTCATGTGCCGCTCGTAGACGTGGACGCAGCCCCGCTGCAGGTCCCGCCGCACCCAGTCCCGCTCCGGGGGCTGCAGGGGCTGCAGCTGTCGGGGCGGCTTCAGCAACAGTAGCGCCTTCCTGTCCAAACTGCGGGTGCCCAGCGAGGGCGTCGGGGCGCCGGCGGGCGAGGCGCCCGCGGCAGAGAGGTTCCTCTTCAGCCTCCCCCGCCGCAGGAGCAGGGAGTTGGCGCTGCCCGCCCCGCCGGGGACCGCCGGAGTCCCGTTGGCCGCCAACGCCGCGTGGGGAGGGAAGCCGCTGGCTCCCCCTTGCCTTCGCCGCGGGCCGCCGGCTGCATTGCCGTCCAGCTGTCCGCCGCCCGACGGCTCTGCGGCGTTCTCCGCCTGACTCCTCCTGCCTGGGGAGCCGCTCTCCGGTTCCCCAGGCCCGCTTCCCGCCGCCGGGTCTTCTGCCGCTCGCTGCTGCGCGGGCTCCATCGCCCGCGGGGCCGGGGACGCCGCCGCCCTGCTGGGAGCGGCGCGGCGCGGGGGGGGGCCGAGCGGAGCGCGGCGCCGCGTCCCAGGAGGTGTGTGATTACGTAGCAGCAGCGAGGAGCATTCCGCCGGTGCCCGGCTCAGCCCCGCTCCCTGGCTGTCGCCAGCGCCATTGGGGAAGGACCGAGTGATGCCGATGCCGCCGCCGCCGCTCCCCGCGCGCGCTCGGCTCATGAATATTAATCAGCCTACTGGGAGAGGGATGCTCGCGAGGGTGACGCCACCGCTCGAGCGGCGGGGCGGGACCTCGCCGATAAACAGGCAGCGTGATTCCCAGCCAGCCTCGGGATGGGCGGGAAGGGGGCGGTGGCGGCGGCCCACGGGGGCCGCTGGGAGCTGTAGTCCCCACCGACAGCAAGTCCCGGCAGTCCCGTGGATCCCGCTGCTCGGCTTTCCACCGCCTCCGCGGGCCGCGCAGGCCCAGAGCGAGGGACTACTGCCAGGCCGTGCCGGAGGGAGGGCGGCCGGAACGTGCTGGAAGTCGCTCCGGTTCCCCGCGCTGGCCCCGGGGAGTCGTGGCGTGGCGCCGCCGGTCCTCACGGCACGGGGCTGAACTTCCGTTAAAATTATTCCAGGACTTTGTCCTGACCTTAGTAGTTGTATCCCTTAAGTCTGTCAGAAGGTTTTGCGGGTCCAGTGATCGCACTCATCCCATTCTTTCCAATCTGACATGTTATCCTCGTTTGCTGCCTAGGTGCATAACGTAAGCAGAGCCCGAGTTCATCTTGGATGAAGAGGGAGATGATAGCTTCAGATCCAAGATGGAGACATGGAAATGGGGATGGGAAACATATATATGTACATACGCACACATACCAGAGAACTACTTTGTGAGTAGACTCACAGAGAAAGTTTTAGTGCTATGAGGCTGTCATTGTATCTCAGGGACTAAAACTATCAGTAACACAGAAAATTGCATAGAAGCAGCAATTAAATAAAACGTTTTTCAAAACCCCAGTGGTTTTAAACAAATTGTTGAAAAGGAAAATTGCAATCAGATACATTCTACTAGCAGTGTGAAAGTGTGAGTTTTCATACTGTAAGGATGCCATAGTATGAAACTCAGAGAAGTCTCCTATGCTCCTAGGAATGTTTTAGCTGAGTAATGCTGGTTGGATAGCACTGTAAACTGCCTGAGATCTTTCCTTTGTAATACGTTGTGGAAAATCATAGTGAAGCATCTTGCTAGATGCAATAGACTGCAATAAATTGGAAGTTCTGGGCAATTGACCAGTTACATCAATATTAGGGGAGATAAATCATCACCAAGAACCCTAAGATAAACTCTTAGTGAAACATTCTTTTTAGTTGGTCTGTCTTCTTAGTGCCTACGTGTAATATATGAACCATAAATAAGCCAGAACCATAATAAAATTATAGTTTACCTCTCCTAATAAAACATTTCTCCACACTTCCACATTACTCTCTTCATACCCCCTAGAAGCAGATGTAACACAACACAGAAAACAGAGGTATTCTCCAAGGAACTTGCAATGGAAACATAGGTACCTTTTAAAAGTTTTTTGTAACAACATAGTTTTACCTTTATGTGAAAGCCACACACTTTCTGAACAGAACAATCTGAAAATTAATGATGTTCATGCAGTTCGTGCTGACTTGTACTTAGAGCTGCAGTCACCAGCAAGAGCATTTCTGGAATTCAAGAGCATGGACTGACAGAGGATGACAAGCAGCACTTGGCCATTAAAGGCTTAAACTGGTGCCCAAATCTTCCTTTGACATTAGCAGTACTCAAAAGAAGTGCAGAACTGAGTATACCAAGCTGTGCTTCTGCCTGCTTCATACATTCTAGTGTATTTCTACTGCTTTGCACCACCCTTATGCCACCTACTTCATGGAGGTCGCTCCAGGTCTCCTGAATTAAATGTGTGAGAGAAATGTTCTACATGCAAATATGCATATGCAGAGACACGCTCAGAAGAAGACAGCAAACTCTAGGGACATTGTTGTTAATGGTAATACTTGAAATAAGAGTGTTTCTAGAAAACAGTTTCCAGACCTTTTCTTCTCTGGTGGGAGCCATCAGGAAGAAGCTCTAGTTTTCTCAAACTGTTCAAATACCTGAATGTTCATGCACACACAGGAAAAATCCAGAACACAGAACTGCAGAGAGGTCTCCTGAGGCTTCCAGTTTTTTCCCTTGTGGCCAAAGATACTGCATCCTACATGTTAGTGAGGTCCTCTGCCCCAACTGGAACACTGTCCAAGGGCAATCCTGCCTTCACTGTTGGGAAATTCCTTCCAATTTTTAGCCTGAATTTTACACATGGGTAGTTTATGCACATTTGCTCACATGCCAGCATTGCATTGCCCTTTGACTCAAATAGTTTGGGTTTTTTTTTTTTTAACTCCAGAGTGTTTACCCTCAACGTGCTTAGAGACAGCAATAGTATTCCCTGGCTGGCTTTATCTTCTGTTTGGTAGACTAAATGCACTCTTTTTGTCTCCTTTGGTGAGACAGTTCACATAGTGTAGGAATACACAGTTAAGGTCATTTGAATAGCATGGGTCACATCCTCCCTGGGATGGACTGATATAGCTCCAGCTCTAGATTTACACAGCGAGTCTACACAGAGCATCTGCTGTCTGCAATACAACTCAGAGAGGTGGCTGGGGACTGAGCTGACCTCGCTCTCTCTCTTGCCAGGCTAACTCACCACTGCGAAAAGCCTTGCCAGTGAAGGGCTTTATTCAATTAAAAACCCCAAATAGCTGAACTCCTGAGTGTGGGAAAGTTGTTTGATACATGGCTACCTATTTGTTCAGGAAAAGAAGGTTGTGATGAGGCTCCCAGCATTCTATGAGCCCTGAGTTGTGCCATGAGGAGAAAAGGGACCACACTGTTGCTCTTCATACTTTGCTGAATATGAAGGCGGCAATTTCTGTAGTGACCTAGCACCTTGAAATGTTAGCTCTACCCAGCCTAGTTATTTTCGCTTTATGCAGGGAAGTGTGCTTGAAATCTCTAAGGATATGCATATTTAAATTGAACTTTCAAGCTTATGAGAAAACTATGCTATTTTCCATTTCCCAGTAACCGATATAGACTCTTAAACTCTTCTGGAATTGTGAATTTTGATAGGGATTAACTGCTGTTGTCAGACATGGGAACGGAGTTTATGAAGTGGATGTTTGTGAGGAGGAAGTGAAAGGGTGAAATACATATTTCCCTTTTCCAAAACTGGATTGATGACAGCTGTTTGGACAGGTAACATGAAACAGGATGGCTTGCAATCTGCAGTTTTCTGACCAGAATCTGGCAGTCTTGAGGAAGAGTCTTCTGATTACAGGAGTTGTCAACAAAAAATAAGGGAATAAAAAGTAATTTATTGGAGATTACTATAAATTACTCCATACCAAAACTCTTTATACTGAATGAACAAATTATTCACTCCCACAGACAGTGGGAAATGTGGCAGGAAAATGCCAGAAGGTTTTGAAACTACAAGATGAATTTTAAGAACGATGTTACATCCAAAGTTATCAGACCTTAGCTGAAATCCTCACAGGGACTGGAGCTGTTGTGATCTCCACTGCCTACATCTCTGCTGACAGCTGCTACAGCTACAGCAGGAGGCACCAGGCTGCCATACCCATCTGTGGAGCTGAGTGAGTGACTGCAGTAACTGGTGTGTGTCAACTGTTCAGCCTCTTCTGAAATCTGCCTCCCACGTTTCTCACAGATTCCTGTAAAGCCCTCGGGGATACAATGTGCTGTTATTAGATTTTTCTGCAGGTGAAGGGACAGATAATGGGCATCAGCTGAAGCCCGTGGTTTTCCTTACTCTTTCATTATGAATGTAGAAGCGAGGACCAGGTCCAGTTTCAATTCATATTACTGCCATTTCTGTTCTGTTCTTTGTTTACATTATACCACTTCATTTCCTGTAACCTTAACTTCCTTGGTTTAGCTACAATCAATATTTTGTTGGGCAATTCAGCGGTGATTTAATGGTTCTGTCTAATTTTTCTGAAATGTCTGCTGCAGTGGGATAGTAAACAGCCTCTGTAGACTCAGTTTTACCATGAACTATACTCAAAGAGATATTTTTAATTGTATCAAATATGCAATGATTAGTTTTGTTTTCAAGGATATCATTGCAGAATAGTTTGCCCTCATTAAATAGTTATTGCTTAATCCCCAGTCCCTGACTATAGAAAAAATTGACTGGCAAGTCAGTTCCGGATCAAAAGCTCAGGAGAGTGCTGAGAAATACTAGTGTAGGAAAGATTATATTTGTACTTTCTCTGCTCTAAGTCATCATCAGTGGTGCTGTTAAGTGTCCATCTGTGCTTTAAGAAGGTACGAATCATTTTAGTGATTCCAGTTAAGATGTGAAGGTGAGGAGAGAGCTTAGAAAGAAAGAACTTAATGTTCTTCAACCCTGCAGAATGTTGGGGAGCTTACTAAGCTCTCTTCTTTAGTAGCCTGTTTTTCTAGTAAGGGAGAATTTCCCTACAGATGACAGAGCAAGAGACTTATTTCAATGTCAAAATGCTGAAACAAAATACAAAACATTTGCCATTGTACAAGTAATTCAAAACCCAGGAGATGGATGAGCAAAGGGACCATTTCAAATTAAACAATATAATAATAATATAGTTCTCTGTAAAGAAAAATTGAATGTTATCATAGGAAACAGTTCTCAAAATAATATTTAACTTCATCAGTAAGGCTTCATTTCATTTTGTAAAATGCTAGGTCTGCACCTGTATCCCTCATCCATTTTTGCAATTGCCACAGCTGTAGGAGCAAATTTGATATGCAGATAACAAGGTACTGAAATTTTATGTTGACTATTGCTCCAGCTTGAGCACAATAGCATATGTATGTTCCATGCTAGTGGTGCTCATCTTGGTGTGTAAGGCCTTCATTGTAGCAAAGTATTTAAGATGGTGCTTATTCAGGGAAATTCTTAAGTTTAAATGTGTTCTTAAATTGAGAATATGACTAAAAACTATTCTTGAACTGGGAAGTTTCCATCATTTAATGCCTTAAATATAATTTAAAGGCTGCAAATTATCTTACAGTTGCCCTTTTGTTTATATATTCAGAAACACTGCATTTATATGACCCAGGAGGTTATTTTTACCTACAGGTCCCTAAATAATTTTCAGCAAGGGTTTTTCTGTATTTCTGATTCCAAAACCACTTCCATACAAGTAATATTGACACGACTACATGTTCTTCAGCAGTGCACTTCAAAGCATGTTACAAATAAGAGTTAAGTGTAAATAGTTCTGTAAAACAGAGAGGAGGAAAGAGGCAAGTACCTTCTTGGCTGCACATTAAACCCCTCTCAAGATGATTAGCAGAAGTCAGGTCCTCATGTTCTGAAAGTGGAGCACCAGGCTGTGAAGCTTCCTTCTTGCTGAACTAGAGTCCTATCCCAGCTTCCTCTGGGCAGAGGGGCTGGAACCAGGTTCAGAATACTCTTGTAAGGTTGTCCACTGGCAGCGATGCTCACTTACAGTACATGGCCACTTGAATTTCAGTTTCTTGTAGTGCTAACCTTTACTGTTTCCAGCAGGGTAAGGTCCTCCTAAGCCATCATCAGTGGTGTGGTGTGGTGTGGAGATCCCTTGATTACACAAATGTTTCCCATTGTGACCTGCACTGAATTATGTTAGCACTGCATTTAAACAGCCAGGAGGTGCAGCTTCCGTAGCAAATTTTGGAATTTTTTCCGGCATAAACTTCTCGTTCCCATCGCATGTGAAGAAAGCAATTTACAGAAGGAAACAGCAGCATCTCCATTGCAGTTAAAGGCTGATACTGAGTTAACTGTATGGCTGAAAGCCATGCACAGAGGAAGCAAATTTGAGGAAAAGAAACCCCAGCTTTGTTACCTGGATTGATTGCAGGTCTATGTTATACATTCTAGTCTTATATTAAATACCATATTAAAATTAAACCAGTATTTTACATATTTTGCTTTTAATTTGTGTTGATACTGTTTGCACAGCCAGACCTTGTAATTGCCAGTAGACTCAGCAACCCCATACGCTAATCCTCTTACTGTGTCTTTGACTCTTCCATTTTAAGCTATGTGTTTTGTTTTTCGGGTTTTTTTAAGGAAAAAGAGCTTCATTGCTTGTTAAATATTAATGCACTAAAAGATTCTCTTCTAGAACTTTATAAATCCTTCCTCATAATTATTTCTTTTTATCTTTCATGCTCATATGGCATCTTAAGCCCTTTTTATTTCAGAGCCTTACAACTCCTCAAGGTACAGTATTCATCACGTCTGATAGGGATGGATTAATGTGGATTCATTAAGCTGCAGTCAAGACAGTGACTTGAGTGCAATGGTTTTACATAATGCCCTAAATAGCATGACTGGCATATTTGAAGTGACCCAAGAGATTCCAACATTTTTGGTATCAGCTTTTTATGAGGTTAGCCATGTCCCATTAATTCTCTTGTAAATATCTTAGAGGATACTGTCTGTTGTTAAAAGGCTGTACATAAAGCCTTTCATGTGAGATTGAGGATATGTTTCCACCATACAGCAGGTATGGCAACAAAGTTGGATTAGAAAGGTTATGCCCCTACTCACTTGTATGTGCCTCTTCTGCATGGTGTGTTTCTGCTCCAGTGTGTCTGTATGGCTGGAGCAGCACTGTCAGATGGGGAATGGAAATGCCCTGCATCAAAATGAATTATGCCTGAAGAATCTCAGGTATTGCTTTAATATAGTAATAATCTATCACATAAATGCATGTTACTTATTTGTGAATGGCATAAGCACTGAAGCATAGTGGAAGGTAAACTCTCAAAATACATGTTACTGATGATTTATCCTAGTACAGAGTGCTATCAACAGCTACAACTAAGGTAATTTACTGGAAGAGTAAACAAAGATGTGTATTATGTCCTCTGAAGGAGCCTTTTTAACTTTATTTTTTCAACACCAAAGGTGTATCTTGTGAAAAATAAACATAGAAATCCTCCAAGAAAGTTAACAAAATAAAGCCTTATACAATTGAAATATTGGCAGGATCAACCTAGAAGTTAATACTAAAATAGCTCACTATCACATCTGTGGCTCCCGAGGCAGCCCTCTCATAAGGGCTTTCAGGAAAGGGCTTTGTAGGAAGCACATCTGAGATGTCTGATGAAAATTACCAGAAAAAGTTAAATCTAGGAGAGCAGATTGGGATTTTTTTTGTTAGCTGCAGTAGTGACAAAATGTCCATTGATTTCTAGGCTGGTAGCCATGAACTTGTGTGCAGAATGGCTTTCACATGCCATGTCAGCAGCACCTCAGCATGGCTACGGCTTAAAATCTCCACCCCTCCCTTGCACACTCACTCAGCCATTTCAACCACGACTGCCTAGTCACAGGGCTGTGACAGGCTGTTACATGAGATTGAGCGAACTCTTTGTAATACACTGGAATGATGGGAAAGAGCTTGGTATTCATGGGTGAGGCTAAACAAAACTTCCAGGAAAATAAGTCTATCTTTTCACCAACAGGTCATATAACAGGTCATATGGCAGGTCAGTAACCCACTGTAGGGGTCACTGTGAGGTCTTGTTCTGTGCTCTCTGCCAGTCTGTGCAAAAGCTGGCCTTGGACTGTCAAGAAGGGAAGCCATAGGAAAGAGAGAACAAGCTAGTATTTTAGCATCCAGATTTTGCTGAGGTGAAAACCTGTATCATTACCTTTCCAGATGTTGGTCAAGATACAGCAAACTAAGTCATATGTCTTTATTTGGCATCCAAACTCTTCCAGAGAGCAGCGTAATCCTGCTCTTGGCTTTCCAAAGGTGTCCTTTGTTGCTCTCTAAGTGCCAAGAACAGATCTGAATGCTCTGTGAGCCTCTGCCTGCTGTGGTCAGAGCAAGGATAAACCAGATTCTACGAACTAATGTGAATTTTCATTTGTAGAGTAGGATAAGCACCTAGTTTTCCCAAGCACATACATGCCAAGGCACTGTCATTGGTAGCATGTTCTCCAGGGTGTTCAGTGCCCATGACCCACCTATTCCACAGATCAAGACATGACTTGGAGTTAAATTTTCATCAGACTCTTGATAAGACAGGCAATGAACATGTGAAAACACATTGTTGCCCCTATGCAATTGGGCAATTCTGTGTTTTGAAAGTCAATTGGACTTTTAGGAATGTCGTTTCTGCCAATACATACTGTTTTCATAACAGTATCAAAAACTTTACCTTCCAGCAACCTGACACATTTCTTTGCCACACCAAATATCTGTCCTGCACCAGTAGTGAATCTGCAATTGCATACTTCCAGGAACTGAAGCTTTCATGCATCCATTTTTTGACAAAGGTGATGCTTGGAACCCATAGTGGAGTTTTCTTGCAGAGTTGAGGAGGTGGAGGGTTGCAGCTGCTTTGGTACCTTGACTGTGAACAATCAGACTTTTGAAAAACCCCAACAGCAATGGTGTTTTACCCCTGTGGTTGGTCTGTAATACAGCACACAAGGCCTAGCCATAGAGCTCCTCTCCACAGCATTTGCAGATGGGCTGCTGGCCATCATGGCTTAGCACAGCTGAGTTGCATGTGTTTTGGTGTGATAGCCAAATGTTTTGTGTCCTACCATTCTTGGCTGCCCTTTTATATTTTCTTCCTATCAGATCCCACAGTATACAAGGAACTTGCAGCAGATTCTTAGGTGACTGGCAGAAACCCATTTACCACATTGCTCCCCTACATGATGGCATTGCTTGCAAAAAGTATCCGCTTACTCCCAGTGTGTGATGCTTTGTTTACAGGTGTTTTAGCCAGAGTTCTGCTGCCTTGGGGGAGCATTTACCATCAGGCATGACTGCTCTTCATCACTTACTCTGAGAATGAATGCTCTTCCGAATCAGACAGACCATGTAGCTTTCTAAGACCAGCAACCAAACTCAGGAGCTCTCAGGGAAGCTGTGTAGGAACATGCAGAAAGCAGCAGCTAGAAAGGCTCTGCTGACTGTCCTTCTGTCATCAGTGATGTGGACCAGCTATCAAAGGACATGGTCACATTGCTCTAGAGTCACCATGGAGTGACAGAGATCAGGCAGGCTGCTGGTCATGCAGGTTGCTCCATGACCATCATGTAGCCCTGAAGGGACATGTGGACTGAAGAAAGCCAAGGCAAGTCTCTATACAAGACTTCCATTAACACATCTCACTACAGAGAGGAAGTATTGATAAATAAAGTGCATTACAGTGAATGACATCTGGACCTCCTCTGGATGTCATCCTTCCTGGAGCAGGGCAAATGTCAAAGTGAGATCACACCACCCAGGGCCTTGTCATGCACAAAACCTAAGTGAGGCAAGACTCGACAGGCTGTAGTTGGCATCCTGAGTCACGCAGCAAGGTTGTCAGTGTGGTTGCTGTTGAATGAGTATAACGACAGATTGTCAAATAGCCAACCAGCACCTCTTTTTTGGCAACAGTCTAGATACTGATAAGATTTGTATGTCATTTGCAGGATTTCCTACCTACATCTTTTTAGGAACATAAGTGGATCAGGCTACTGGTCCTTCTAGACAGCATCGTGCTGCAAAGGGTTTATTACCATACACTTCAAGGAAAGATGAAAGGACAGTGATGGTAGATGGTGTGGAATAACCAGCCTCAGAAACCTTTTCCCAAAACTGCAATAGTTGGATGCTGGCTTTGCCACAGAAGCATGAGAGTGTAAATCCCTTCCAAAGCTCTTGTTTATTCTTATAAATGTGCTAGCAGTCCTCTTTCAACTCCTGCTAAGATTTTGGTTGGGATTCTACTAGGAAAAAAAGTATTTGGCTGAGTAATTGCATGCTGTGCTAAAAATTTATTTCCCTTTCATTGGTTTTAAATGTGTCCATTTTCAGCTTGATTGAATATTCCCTTGTGTTTACACTGTGGAAGGGAAACTAGTCGCATGTATTTGAGAGTGGACGTGCTGGACGGGGGCCGGAATTGGTTTCCCACTGCTTCAAACTGGGGAAATCACAACAGCATAGAATAAGCAAATTAAGAGTTCCGGTTAATCAAACTCAACAGTAATTTTCAACAGAAGAAAAGTCTTAGGAGAGTTAGTCCTTACAACTCACCCATTTTTTTTCCTCTGCACTGCTTCTCCCTTTTTCTTTCAGGAGTGATTCAATACAATATCTTATGAGGAAATTTATAAATTTCTAATTGAGCAAGCTAGTGGAAGGTGTCCGTGCTCATGGCAGAGAGGTTGGAATTAGGTGATCTTTAAGGTCCCTTACAACCTAAACCATTCTGTGATTCTATGACTAAAAATCAAAGCAAAAATCAAGCAAAAAGCAACCAAACACCTTAACCCTAATGCTTTTCTCCAGCTGTAAAACAGTCACAAGAACATCCCTTATTAAAGGGGCTAATTAAGTACATGTTCCCTTTTTCCTTCTTGTAAAAGTTACTGGAAAACAACCCAGTGTCTTTGTTACAGTTTTGCTGAGAAACTTCCTTCTTTGGCAGAGAAAGGGTAATTGTGATAGCAAGCTGCTTCTGTTCCCAAATTCCCTGATGTGCTGGGGTCATGTCACATGTTTGCGCTCTGCTTTAACAAGGAATAACAACACAGACAGAAGGGCTTATTTTTGATGTCACTACATGGGAGCAGATGTTATAGGCTCAATTATCCTGGTACTTCAGCTGTAACATTGCCTTATTCTCTAAGCTCCATTTCTTTGACTGAAATTATTTTGTTGGAAGACACTGCTTTCTCTGAGCTGGTGCTTCTGCTCCCCCATTTAGTGCAGCCTGGCAGCTACCATCAGTAAGTAAGTTTATCATTTTGGATTGCTTCAGAACCATAGCTACAAATCACATTGAATGTGTTGCTGAACAAAACACATTTTAGAATGTGTAGCATCTGCCCATTATAAGAATATCCAGCATTTTAACACAGGATCATTAGTTACCAACAGTAAACGGATAGGTTATCAAGATCTGCATATTTCAGTCAGTGTTCAAATAAACCACACTTGTGTAACAAAGGAATATTCTAGGTTCAGCATCCTCACAGTATAGGTGAGTATCTCCATATATAACAATATTGTGAAACAGAAAGGCATATCCTGCAGTTCCTGAATCAGAGCTTTGAAATGCAGCATGACAATTATTTCATTTTGAGGCCAATGGTGATGAGCTCTGTCAGCACAGAGAGTGATCATAAGAAATAAGGATCACTTGACTCATCTTTTCCTCCTGCCTTTGCCAAGTCTTTAAACATACCATTTTCAGTCTAAAGCCTACTTCGTTCATTGACTGCATCATCTTGTGCTGGAGTTATGTTTATGAAAAGGTAAACTACATTTTTAATTTAAAGGTTTTTTCTCTTTGAAACAACAAAAACATTTTAAATGCTTTCTGAAGAGATGTTATTTAAAATGTGTAAATGGAGATGAAAATAACTGAAAATAATGAGTCAAGCCCATAAAACTGTCAGAGGAACCAGACAAATGGTAGCTCAAAGAAGCTACCATACTTTAAAAAGAGTTGAGTCATTTTCTTTTTAAAATCCAGCTGGACAAGCAGATCCTTATCTCTGTCACCTAACCTTTGCCATACCTTCTACTTTATGAACACATGCACTTTGCCTGGTAAAAAGGCAGAATCTTTCACTACAATGTGAAAGATGTTTCAGCATTATGTTTACATAGCAATATGTTTCAGCTTTATACTACTTCTGTTATTAAATAGGGTTATAACACGAGGCAGCTTGTTAATTTTTTTTTATTTTAGTAGCAGCATTCTCCAGAAAAATACTAATAAATATCCAACATTTTGACTGTCTGAACAGATTATCCAACAATTATATATTAATTATTAATCATTCAGTGTTTCAGAAGCCACCCTGTGGCTCTCTGGTGCAGGAACTCTACTGCTTTTCCAACTTAATGATATGATTTTCCCAGTTGTGGTGTTGCAGTGCTCAACCAGACAGAAGGCTAATGACACAGGGAGCAGTAAAGTTATAAGGTGCCTAAGATTATACCTCACCTCACTTGGAGGAGGTTATAAAACAGTAACCTAAACAAATTTGGTAGTCAATATACAGAAAACTAGTTCGATGAGAGATTATAGCTAGAATTGGGGTGGGCCTTATGTTTTAAGTGGTCTGTATAAGGCTTAATGGAAATACCTGAAAATAAACAAATAGGTAAGAGGATCTTTTTCTCATGCATTCCCCAAGACCACCTTTTCTGACTCCATGTTTAAGTGGCAAGTCTGAGAACTGTGATTTGCATTATCTGTACATATTCTTTGCTGTACATGGTTACCGCACAGGAAAACAAGGTTGATTTCTCATTCTCAAGCACATTTATAATTTCTGTGCAAATGAATGTAGGGCATGTCCTTGCTAGATCAATATTTATGCAGCCTACTTTAGAAAGAGTAAAGGAGCTGCTTCAGACCAGCGGGGGATCTTGTAATTTCTTTGCCTCTGGTTTCCTCTTTTCCTCATTTTCAGTGAAATTTGTTTGCATAATACTCCATGCTCACTGACAATTAAAGTGAGTTTTAATGAAGGAAGCCCCACCTTGTCCCTCCAAAGGGCCAAGCTGCGGCTGGCAACTGGGGGCAATGCTGGTGCCTGGGGAGCCACTGGGGTGGAGGAAGGTGTGCATGAGCCGGGGAAGCTGTGGCTCAGGCCCGTCACAGCAGGTTGGCCTGAGGAATGTGTGGCAATGGCAAGATGTGCGAAGGCAGCAAGGGTTTGTGCCAATCCCCATGGGGAGGGGAGCAATCCTGGCCAGCTGGCAGTGGAACTGGTGGCTTCTGCCCCCTCCCTCCCGCTCCATCAAGCCACTTGTTTTTGGCTTTGCACACTTCATTCCACTTGCAAAAGAGCAACAATTAATTATCTTAATTAAATTCAGCTGCAGAATATTGAATACTGTGGGTTTTTTCATACTTCTAGGTTCACCTCTTTCGTGCACATATTCCTCGTACTGCTTGTCACACTTAATCTCTTTCATTCATTTTGAAATGGCAGGAGGGTAGTGGGGGAGAACAGAACACATAATAAATCAAAAGGCAGTAGCAAAACATTAAAAAGAGACAAGCCCCTGGCACTATGCCAGCATCCATGTTTAAAAGGATCCACCTAAACAGCAGTTTTCTCACAGCACATGTTTCATTTTCTTGATGCTTATGAGGAGGTGACATCACTGACCCACAGACAAATGGTGGCCTTTGTCAATAACCTTTGCTCTTTTTTCTGTTGTATTTAGCAGAAACGTCTTTTTTTTAACCTGACTTGAATAAATTCAAGTGTCTTCAAATGTCTCTGGTGATGTAGATTTCTGCACAGTGATGCATGTCTTTAGAAATTAACTGAGAGATGATTACCGGTAACTTTACAGTATTAGTGTCTTCTGATTCACTATGCCAATTTAATTTGCCATCCAATAAAATGCATTTTTCATATATAAAATATTTCCTGGAAGCATTCTTTTTTTCAAAAGGAGCTTCACCATGATGCAAACATGACAGTCTCTAGGCTATTAAATCATCTTGATTTCCATGGCCATAACATTGAAATGCAGCATTAGCAAATAAAATATATTGGATGCCTCTTGTAAATAATTCAATTTTTTCGAGTAACTAACTAGGCCATAAGAACCCTGTCACTTCTGTGTTGACAAAGTATCTTGGTTCCTGAGTTAATATAGAGATGTTTTCTACTTTCTTGACGTAATTATCAAAATGCCTTTCATTAGCTGGTGAAAGAGTAATTCATAGAATGTAGTTCACCATTCGTTACAGGGGCACACAAGTCAGAGTGACACAGGCCAGCTATGTACCCACAGCTAAAAAGATCTTCAATTTCTTTTTTCTTGCCATCAGCCCCTTGAAACAAACTGGAACATCTGAGGCTGCCCTCCAAATCAAGTTTCAAATTTTGTTAGCCTCAGGCACATGGGCAGGAGAAGAGACAACTGCATACATCCTATGGCACATCACAGATTACTTTGTCTTAAAGCTCCAGCTCCAGGGGTTCTGTGATTAGGTAAGGACTTAAACTCTGGGTTTGCTTGTTCAGAAAGGGGGATGCATTTGTTCAAAGCTTGCCCTAAGAGTCCCAAACCCAAAAGGATACTGGTTTTGCAAACTCCGTGATCTATAGGCAAGTCATTCTTTAGGGTCCCTGGCCTATGCTGTTTTAGTACTTAGCAATGATTCAGATTTTGCCCTGCAACTGTTCACTTTCTACAGATATTGACTTGCTGCAGCCTCTGACAGACACCCCAAAGCTGCATGTGTCCTGTGGCCTGAAAAGCATGGACTCCTACACTATGGTGAGGAACATTTCCCACTTGGCATCCATGCTGTGCTCTGCATGGGTGATTTTTCCCCTATAAATGATGTGCAGCATGTAGAATTTCAGTCTGAGCTGTGCTCAATGAAGAATGAAGGCTGGAAGGGATCCCACTGGGATATTTACTGTCTCTTACTAACTTTGGGTATTGTAGATACCATACAAAAATATTACTTACAGCATAATGTCAATAATAATACATAATCTGTACCCACATTGTTTCAACAGGTTGCCTTTTAGATATGCAGTGATGGAGGCTCCATCACCTCCATGGCTGGCTGCTGTCTGTCCCCTGCCTCGATGCCCTGACCAGCTATTTCCCAGTGACTAACCCAAAAATGCCTTGCTGCCACACAGGCAGAGAGCAGAGTAATTTCCTTCCACTTTTCAGCCTCACATGTTGAAATACTCTCTTTCTTCAGGCAGAACAACAGCAGTGCACCTGGTCTTTCCTCACAGGTGATGTTCTCTAGGCCTCCTGACCCCAACACCATGTCCAGCTGGGGTAGTCTCATTTTTGAAGTGTCATACTCCAAACCTAACTGCCTGACATCCAGCAGCGTAGAGAAAAAGGGCTTCTGCCTGTACCTTGCAAGCCGTATCCTTGTTTGCACATCCCAGGATGGTATCTCCAGTGCAGCACAGGCAGAAGTGATGTGTGCGTAACAGGAATGCCAGTGTCCAGGTACTTGACATCGTCTTTGAAAAAGGCCAATGGCTGCTCTCTGCCACTTACCCACCATTTCTTTCTTTTCTTTGGCTGACCAAAAACCACCAATAAAATGTTTTAGTAATAATTAAGAAAAATGTCTCTTTGCTGATGGAGCTGCAGCTGCACATCCCCAGATGTGCCACGAGTAACTCCACTCAGTAGATCTATGCTTGATTAAACTGAACCATGGCTTCTGAAATACTGGAGCAAGAGCTATTGTGGGACATCATCCAGTATAACTGGGGGGGGCGGGGGTGTTTATTGCTCCTTGTCTGTTTTCCCTGATTTTGTTAAGGCCAAAGAGTACCTTGGCTCAGCGATCTTTGCTCTCAGCAGTATGAGGAGAACTGTGCATGGACTGACCTTAGTGAGGCCTCTGTCACATGAAAACCCTTCTGCCATCTGGAGCCCTGCCTGCATCACCTTTTATCTCTCCTTCATTAATATTTATGGTGGCAAAACTAGATACTGTTTGAATTAGTATGGAACTTTAAAATTTTACAATGAGCAGTTTCATGTAAAATGAAGTTCCTTGACAATTCTTCCATATATTTATATCAATAAAATTCATGCATGTGCAGTTCCCAGGGTGAAATCTATTTTTTCTTCAGTGAGGAATAGAAGATTAATGTGATTCTCCATGCACTTTCATCCCCAGACTTTGCTGGTTTCCACTCTACTGTAAAGTGGTGATAGTGCCCTGCCACTCAATTTATATTTTCCTTTGGTTGCACGTTGCTTTCCTCTTCCTAGGACTGTCTTTTTTACCTTTCCTTTTTGCATCTACTTTTTTATCTCACATTGAAGATCATTGTTTTGATGCAAGACAGAATCTTCCTCAAAATGCATCAATAATAGAGAAAAAATGAAGAAGCCAGTCAACACTGCGGTAGGCAAAAGGAGTAAAGTAGGTTAGGCAGTTAGCATTCATCAAATATTTAGTGAGTGACACAAGCAGAGGCCAGCTGTATGGGATCTTGATATGTTTTCTCTTTGTGCAACTTGGTTAGTCCATTGCACAGGTCCCTGCAGAGCATCCCAGCTTGTACCCGTGGCCCTGACCTACATTTTCCACAGCATGTGTGCCTGTCTTTCTCCAAATGGCAAAGCCCGGTTTTCAAGGGGGTTTTGCTCCCGTTCCAAGGTGCCTGCAGCTGCGCAAAAGCAGAAACCCAGCCTCTGGCCCCTGCTCACCTTGGCTGTGATGTGGGCTGCTACTGTAGGTAAATGCTTCTAAGCTCTTACTGTAAAATGGTATGTCTGTTTCTCCTTTTCTTAGTCAACCCTTTCCTTATTCTATGTTTGTTTTTTGTTCCTATAGCAGACACTGCTCTGGGATAAATCAACATTTTCCAGTAGTAAGATCAGCTGAGCCCACATAATTTTTCTAAGCTGTAGCACTGGAGGGTTGGCTTTGTTTGGGTTTGTTTTGTGTTGGGGCTTTTTTTCCCAAAACAGCAGGAAACCTGCTAAAGAATTATCCTATGTGGCCAGGGAATGGGCTATCAATTTGAAAAGGCTTTAAGATTCCCAGGGAGGAAGGTGAGGTGAAGGGCTTGTGACCCCCAGTGTGCTGAGGGCTTGCCATGCCTCTGCGCCACAGTCCACATAATGCCCATGACTTATGGGGCCAGGTTCCTTCTTACACTGGGCTGCATTACAATGCAAAGACACATTCCTGTCCAGAACCTGTAGATACAAGGATCTGTGACAAACCAACTGCTTTGCATCATCCCTTAAATCCCATAGCATGCCCTTTCCACTGCAAGTTTTCGTTTTTTCCCCAGCATCTTAAGTGTAGGTGTACTGCTTTACACAATGACTGCTTGCTGGCACATGGATTCCTCTTCCTTTACAGTGAGGCTGAGGCTCCTGACAGCGCCTGCAGTTTGTCTGTGGGCCGTATTCCCCCTCATCGAGCTGCTTGCCAGGAAACTGCCCACCCTTTTGGTTTCTGCAGCCCAAACTTGAGCGATCTTGCTTAATAAGTACCTGCTGAGTGCATGCCTTTGCATTTATTTTTATTTATCAGTGTCCCTCTGTACTGCAGCTGTCTGCCAGGGTGCTCCCTGTGTGTAGGGCAGATTACAAAACCATGAGGCTGTGGGATAAGCTGCGAGGCACAGGCTCAGGAACATGCTCCGATTTGCTAAAATTGCCTGATGAAGCTTAGAGCAACAACTATAGGCACTTGCAAAGCATGTAACAAAAGTAGCACCTTTAGGCAAATATAACCCTAATTTCTTCATGTAATAATTAAAAAGGCAAGTTTAGGAAAAATATTAATCCCTGTCCATAGAAGACTTACTTTTCTCTGTTACTCCAGGCTAGAAGTATCAATGGAGTTAAACATTTATTGATTGACACTTGCACAAGCACAGCCAGAGCAAGAGAGCTGAGTAAAGGCAAACCTTTTGAAAAGAGAAGCCAGAGCGTACTGTCACTGGCAAGATGCAGGGTTTGGAGAAAATGAAGATGAGTGAGATTGCCAAACTGGATGGCCTGTGCTTGCAAATTACTTGTAATGGTTCCAGAAATGACTTGTCTAGTGCTGTTGTTTTACCTTTTACCTACCACTAGGTATGCACCTCAAGTCATTAAAAGGCTGTACTGAGACATATAATTTGTTTACATCTTGTTATTTACGATTAAAATAACAATAGCATGATTCAAGCAAAAGCACGCTGGTGTTTTGGTGGTAGCATGCAGACCTGCCTTCTGAGGGCAGCTCATTGCTTGCTGAGAGACTGGTTACAAAACACTGTTTAGACCTATTAGGAGTAATTCTGGGGGCAGACTGGGAAGCACCAGTCTTCCCTTTGCCACAGACAAAATATACGCAGTTTAGACTTCTTTCCTTGAGTGAGCAAAGCAATGGTGCTATTCTTTCCATCAGGGTCATTTAGGGTTTGAAAAGAGGAAAATGAGGGAGCCAAGAAATTATAACATGAGGGATTTTACCTTCTTCCACATACAGTGTACTGTTGCAAAAAGCATTGTCTGAAAGTAGTTCTCTAACCTCTTGTGAGAAATGCTCACACTTACCAATAAAATTTAGAAGGGGACAAAGTCTTCGAAGCAAAACTAAGCTTTTTATTTAACAAATTCAGCTGAATTGGTGTGTCCCTCTGGCCTAGGAAACAGACCCAGGCCAGCAAGAAAGAGAGCTTTTTATACCCTGTCCTGGCCGGGGTCCCTGCTTCCGTTCCTGTTGGCTGGTACTTGGAAGCTCACAGCCTGGCCTGATCCACCTACCTGCCCAAGTCCCCCACCCCCAAAAAAGACGCGAAAACCAAGTTAAAACTACCCCAAATCCCAACCGCCAAAAACTTAACTATCCCCTCCTCCCTCTTCTCCTCTTTATCCACGCAATTCCCCTGGCTTCAGCAAAACCCCAGTTCTGTTTCTAACACTCTCTATCCCAGTTGTAACACACGGCATCATAGAACTTCTTTTGTAGCAGGAGCGATGCTTCCTGCTCCTGGCAGAACCCTCTGAGTACCAGCTCAGAGGGTTATTGCCTTCCTTGGCTTACAGCCTTAAAGCTGACCTGGTGTGCGGGGATGACAAAGGTGGTGAGTCAGCTCAAAATAAAGGACAGAAAGGGAACCAGGAATTATATTGCTGGCTGGACCTCAAGTGCTAATAGGAATTTGGCTTGTCTGAGACAGGGTGCAAATTTGGACTGGGGCACGGTAAATCCTGGTAATGTCCTCCTCTGACATTTGATGCTTCTTCTAAAAAACAAATTGAGATCTCAAAATTTGGAAAGGGTTTTTGCACTTATTTTAAGAAAAGTTTAAAAAAAAATGCAGGAAGTAAAAATGATTGAAAGCTTTTACAAAATATACAAAAAATTGTTTCTTTTGACCAGCTTTATTAAGTACAGCCAGGTTCTGACTGACTGGCATAAATACTGTTTTTTGGAATAGAAAAGTTTTTCCTAGTAATTTATTATTCTCTGAACTTGTCATGAAGCACAGAGCAACTGTCAGTAATGTGCCTTATGAACACAAAAATCTCTTGGATAAAAATCTAACACAAGATTTTGCCTTTCAAACATTCCTCGTTGCAGTGAGCACTGTGTTTGCCAAGGAACAAAAGATATAAAGAGAACAGGTTCTGTTTGGTACGGTAGTAGGTCTAGAACAATTATTTTGTGGTTATAGAAAAAGCCTTGCTGTTTTCACTGTGTATGTTGAGAAAAATTCTTTCTTGCCAAGAGATTTCATGAGAAGCACAGGCTGTGCTATAAAACCAGGCTGCATGCTTCATTTAATCACAGGGAGCTGATATGAAATGCAGGGGCTGAAAGCAAGAGATGAAATCTCACAATTTTGTGTGAACTCTCACTTGTGGCAGAGGACAACTCCTGACTTTGGTTTTCACTGCAGCAATGTGTAGGTCCTGACACATATTTTCAATTCATAGTATCTGCACACGTGTCACACTACAGCTCCAGGGGCAAATAAGCCTCATATCACAGCTGTGAACTTCCCTGTCTTCATGACATACATCAGCTCCTTAGCAGGGCATTTGGTGGCTGAAGGCTTCAGTTGGGAGCATGGCATCTTTCTTGGTCATTTTTACCACCCCAACCATGGTACCAAGCTCTTCCTGGCTTCTTATGTATGGGAGAAATCAATTGCTTATTTCCTTGGGGTCATCAGTAACTTGGGTCTGTAACTCTGTAGTCACCGTATTACTTTTTTTTTTGAGGCGTGAGGGGTTTTTTTTTTCTATATCACCAGATCTATATTTGCAGCCAAGGCTGCCTCACAGGGTCATTTCTGCAGCCAGGGGAGAGGCTGCCAACACTGACTGTGGCAGCTATGGTGCATTTGCCAAAAGCCTTATACACGGAGGAAAGACTTCAGCTCTCCTAGTCTGGTCTTGTGGAGCTCCCAGCTGAATTTAGCTGTCTCTGCCTGGAGGTGGTTGTCTCCTCAAAGAGAGTCTACTAGTGACACCTCAGAAGATGGCAACTTCATCTGTCTCCCAGAAATAACTGAGATGCTGCAACAGCAAGGAATTTACAGCAGGATTTTTCTGGAAGAAAGGGGAGAAGAATTCTAAACCAGAGCTCACCAGGGCGCTTCTTCTAAAACATCTCCCTTTCTATAAACCAGATTAACAGGAGCAGCTAACTTATCTTTTTACCTAGGATGTGCTAGTGATAGCATGAGTGGCCCTGGTTATGTCTGGTATATCTTGGGAAAGCCAGGTGTCACAAGGATTGCTTCCTCTGGCTTTTCAAAGTGGGAAACTGTGACCACATGCAGACGTGTGCTTTGTCAAGTTGTCACTACCATCCAATGCACTTGGATTTTGCTGCTGCTTTGACATTTTTCTTCATGGAAAGCTATTAGACACCTTGCATCTGTTACCATTTTCCTTCAATTATGTCAAGACATTAATCTTGATGCAAAACAAATTAAAATGTTGTCATCTATATTGGGACAGTTTGGGCAGGGGAGGTGTCTACATAATGAACCAAGCTTCCACTGTCTAGGGTGTGCTTCAATACCTGAAATAAATTAATGGTAGTTTCTTGATGTCCAGTACAGGATCCAACCATTGCGTAACTCTGAAGAAACCTTCTATTGTTACACAATATTGTTTGGCATCACCCCCATCTATGTGCAATCAAAGCTGAATTCAGAGCATAAGCATATTTGTATGCCACACATACCTCTTAGTGCCCAACTGTGTACAGATACACACAACAAACACCATATTCTTGTTTGGGCAAAGAGGCAACAATACTCTTTTTCCCACAAAGTGTGAGGGAAATGAGGTCAGAAGCTGAAGAAGGTTTGTGACAACTGTAATTATTTATTTGAACTGCACAGGTGGATGCCATTTTACACACTGTAAAGACAATCAGCCCTTGCCTTAAAGTACCAAACTACTACACGTCCCCTGCCCAAAATGAGTCTTGGTAATGAAAACGTGCACATTGCCTGACAAGTCTGTGGCTTCTGAGCCAGCTCTGATTTCCAATCCTGATAGTTTCAATCTGGGATTCATAAACCCTGGGTCATTCGCATTTATGTCACATGAAAGAGGAGGAGAAAACCCACACACAAGCACTGGCCAACCTTTGTACCTCAGATCAGCAGAGGTATTGCAGAGGTAAGATTTTTTGCTCCACCCAAAGAAGGAAGTGAGTCAAGCACCACTGTACATAAGCACATGGGGCTCACTGGTGCTGCCTTGGGCTGTAGGAGAGAGCAAGTGGCAACTTTGCTGTGGCCTTCCGTGGGGATGGGAATGCACAGTCTGATATTATGAGGGGGACTTTTATTCTTGTCAAATTCAACAGTTTGGGTTTTGTTTTTTTAATAAAAAAGGAGGGGACACAGTTTTTGTACCTTCTCCCACACATGCTATGGATGTACATGATGCCTAAAATCCTGGAAGATAGGCACTCAGAGAAAACATCAATGGAGAAAGATAGACAATACCTTCTTTGGGAGTTCGGAGGCTTTGGGCCTCCACTAGGGCCCACAAAATGTGCGTTGTTTCAACAAGGATCTCTGCGTCCAAAAATCCCCGAAGAACCCTGCCCTCAGAAAGGTTACAGTTTTTATACTCTTCCTAACAATTAACATATTAGATATCTATAACCAATCATCGTTTCCAATTCTCTTGGTGGTCCACCCATCAGGGTCCTAGGCTTTGCCCCCTGGACCACCTCCAAGGGTTTCTGGGCTCTTCTATTGTTTTGCCTTCAAGTTATCTTGCAGGTGTCTCTGAAAAACATCATGACCTTCAGAAAGCCTGAGAATGTGTGGGAGAATCACTTTAGTAACTTCTAACACCACTTAATATGTGAGCAAGAAAACCTATACTTCTAAAACTCTAAAAATCTACAAAATACACACCAAAACTTTAGGCATCATACACAGAAGGATAAAGGGCCATGTATGGAGTGGGGCTGCGTGTGTCCTGGATGGGCCCTGCTGTCAGCAACTCCCAGCAAACTAAGGGCTCCAGACCAATCACACAACATGATGAAGTATTTCAGCCTCATTGTAGCCCTTGGTTGCACCTCACCAGAGCCATTAATGTCAGTGTCTCTCTTTACAGCCACAGACCTCAAGTTGTGGTCAGTAACTCTGGACACAGATGAAGTGTGGACACCAGCATGTAGTAACTCAACTCCTTATAAGGACCCTCACAAGAGAGAAATAAAAATCAGAGGTCATCATTTTACAAACATGTAGGGACCAGTCCTCATCCCAGAGTTCTTGCAACACCTTGAAGATAAGCAGGCAGCAATGAAAGAGAGCAAACCCAACAAACATCTCCCAACAGCGTATAAGTCCTCAGCTCCCACTGAAATTGGAAGGGAGAAGTTAGCATGGAACATCTGGCTTGAATGAAGCAGGACATGGTCACACTGCAGGTTGCACAGTGGTAGAGAAGACAGCAATCCTAAAGTCTCCCAAGACCCAGTCTTGTGCTCTTTCTTCCCAAGTTCATGACTCATTAATCTTCGAGAAGCTTACACTAAGATTTCCATGTTTGTTTAAAGTTTTAAAATTAAACCTTATCCCCTGCAGGCCATCTTTCATGTCTTTTTTTTTTTTTTTATTCCAGATGCAAAACAACCCTAGACCCTCTCAGCAGACCTGCTACTACAGAGATGAAATATGATTTTGCTAGTCTTTTTAAACCCCTTATTGATCTTTTCCTGGGTTTGTGAAGGGTTCACAGGTGATAGTGTTGGTCCTTCAAGTATGACTGTCCATTTTAAGTGCTTCCTTCTGCATTAAAATATTAGAGGATGCAAAATATTAGAGGGTGCAAAAAGGGCAATAGGGACAGTAACCTGAAGGGCTTGCTAAAGCCCCAGAGCCCCACCAGCTTCATTTGAAATACAGTTTTCACCTGATGTATTTAAAGCATTACAGAGGGAATGGTGTGGTGGTCGCAGCCATTTTAACGAAGCAGAGTGCTGTTGACTTCAGAGAACAGTGAATTCAGAGCAATTGGCCTACTGTGAGTGGTAGAGGGGAAGGACTTACTTTCTTTAGGATCTGCTGTCCTACCTTGGTTTGTAATTGCCTGATTGATCTTGACACCAAGAGGTTGGATTCTGTTCCTGGTGTGTGAATGCAGAGCCACCACATGGGACAGAGGCACCAAACCTCGGACACCTCCTCTGGGCATCAAACCCTGGGGGCCAGGGCAGGATTTTGGAGATGTTAGAGCAGGGGGGTCCCACCAACACCAGCAGTACTCATAGAATTCCACACATGCTGTTGGTACCACTGTCTGGAAAAAAGGACTGCCACCGAAAAGAGAGCCAGGAGCTGAGCTCGGGTGTGGACCTTGATCATACACATAGCTGGAGCATCAATCACCTGATAACCCTGTAAGCCACATCTGCTAGAGATGCTACCTGGTTTCCAAGCCATCAGCTGGCTCTTGGTCTTGACTTTTGCATAAATCTTGTTCTTTGAAATAGTTAGAGCACGTAAATTGGAACAGCAAAGGGAAAGAGATTAACATACTGAAAGAAGAGGTGCTGAGCAAAGAGCTTCACTTGCAATTTCAATGTAAATGAATCACATCTGGTAATACTACAAGGAAGTGAAAATGGGATCTTATTATGAGAGATGCTGGATAATGGTGATTACACTCATGGTTGCCTGAACTACAAGTATACATACAAATGAAAAAAAAAATCAGGTGTACCTTTAACCAAACACAGAATCACACAATAAATAAGGTCAAAAGAGATTGTCTGGCCCAATCCCTACCCAAAGCACAGCCACCTTCAAAGTCAGAGTAAGCCTTTGCTGGGAGAGCCACGCACAACCCTGCAGGAGATGGTTTGACCAGCATCCCTCTGAAAGTTCTTTGTTAATGTCTAATGGGGATTTCCTTGTGTATAACTTCTGTTTGGTCTCTCATCCTTTCACTGTGCACTTCCGGGATGATTGTGGCTCTGTATTTCCTGTAAGGTGGTGTCAGACAGCAGAAAGGTCTCCTTTCAGCCTCCTTTTCTTCAGGCTGGACAAAGCCAGCTCTCTTGTCCTCTCCTGATACACCATATCCTTCTGTTGAACTTGCTCTGTTACCAAGGATCCTACAACTAGATATGGAACACTTAGATGTGGCCTCACAAATGCTTTGTTTTTCCTTCCAGAGAGGCTGATAATTTGCTTGGTTTGGTTATATTCCAAGTTTTCTAAATTGAAGAGATCTTGCTTTTCCTGTTTAAATACTCTACTGACTAATGCTAGATATATGATACTCAGAAGGATCCTTCAGCTGACCATACCTGGCTACTCCCATCTTCTTACCTGGTTTCTAATCATCAGAGCAAGGAGGTTCCTGAACAACTTTTTACTGAGAGAAGTAGGACAAAATCCAGTCTAATTACCACTCTGGCAGAGCTAGAACAGTCTGGAACAGAAGTCTACAGTGAGCTGTGGGTGATGGTAGAGGTTCCAAGCCTCAAATGGGGGTCTCATGATGTGTCTTAAGCTCCTACATTCCTCTTCACCATTTTAAAACACAAAATCTGGACTTGTCCTTATCTCAGTGCCTGTAAAGCAAAGCACATCCTGAGGTAGTGACCTCAAGCCACACTTCGGTGCCACTCCTCTTTTCCTACAAATATGCGGAGTCATGCAAAGTGAGCCAAGAAGCTTCTTGCACCCAGTTTTCTTGCCCCTCCAGGCATGAGTGCCCTTTTTTTTTTTTGTAACAAGCTCCACCTTGTCTCTGCAAGAATGACATGGGCTGCAGCCCAGCATGGTACGTGGTCCAGTTTTTGCCACACATTTCCTTCAGGATGGCCTCTGCGCATTGGGAAAACATTAAAAGCTGACCAGCACCGAAGACTGAGCCAGCTTTTGTTTCAATATATATTAGATACAATCGGTTGTGTGATCTCTGCAGACAAGTACTTCAGCAAGGAGGGCAAATTCTTCAGTGCTGTGCCTCATGGTAGAGCCAGAGCTTTGCATGGTCCATGGCCAAGTCCTATCACATCTGATGCAAACACATTTGTGTCTAGGCAGGCAGGCACAGGAAAGCAGGGCAGGGGCGCTGCAGCCAGATTTGCAAAGCCTGACTTGCTCCTCTCTGCCCTTCCCCCAGGACTCTCTCCCTCCATCCACATCTCCCTCCCTGCAGGTCTGAAGCAAGCCGAGGCACGTGGCCAGCCTCTGGAACAGGAGCACACCAGCAGATTTCAGACTCAGGATATTTCCCTTTGAACAACTTGACAGCAAAAGCTTTCATCCTGGAGAAGACTGACTTGCATCTGTGGCTCATCTGCACATGTTACTGGAATTTGCACACCAGTGGCTAAAACCTTGGTTTGGCCTTAGGTCGAGGGCTTGAGTGGGGTGGAGCTGTCAAGGTGACCTTCTACCCCTGTCTTACAGGACAGCCCCAGATATATGGAATGTCTTATGGCTGAATTGTACCTTGGCAAAGCTGTTTAGTATTCATTCTTTGGGGCCAATTTCTGGCTATCATACAAAGCAGGGGCAATTAATGAGGAAGAAAAGGCATCTTTTTTTTTTAAAAAAAGTGGTTTGGATTTTTTTTGTTCCCCTCCAAGAAGCCTGAAAGGCAGAGTGACAAGATGCATAAAGAGAACATTTATGCAGACAAGCAGCGTGGCCTACTTAAGAGCAAAGTGAAAGAGCAATTATTCTGCAGCTCCATTCTGATGTTAACCGAAAATAAAAAATGTCAGGGCTCAGCAAAAGGACCACACGCAGCCAAGGAAGCAGCACTGGAAGCAGTGGATTACACTGATGAAGGGACCCTGAGTGGGAAGCAAATGAATCCTGAGGCTCCCACTCACAAAATCATCAACCCAAGGTTTGCAGGAGTAATTGCCATGGGTGAGAGCATTAAAGTCCCTCTGTGAGGCAGGCTAGAGGCAGTACAGAAATAAAGCCAGTTACTGTTGTACTCACTTCCCCATCCAGGAAGCCAAGGCTGACTCTGCCCTCTGTTTCTGACCAGCCAAGCTCACACAGTCAATGCTGCACCTCAGACAAAGCTCACAGCAAAGCTGCCTGTATGTTCTATAGGCACAACCAATCAGCTCTTAGGAAAAGATTTTGGAAGCCTTGGCAGAAGGCACCACTGACTTATGGTGAGAGAAAACAACCAGTTTTGTCAACAAAAGCAGCTATTTTCTCATTTTTTATTTTGTCTCTTAGAGGATCTTTTTTCAGGTTTTTTTTCTTTTTTCAGGTTTCAGAGAGGGGAAGAGGAGACTAAGCTACACTTTTACACATGGTGTAGCTCAAGTGGGTGCACTGACCCAGCTGTGTTGACACATGCAGCAACAAGGGAGAAAGTTAATGAAGGGAACAAATTGTTTGAATTGCCTGTCTCAGATTTCTGAAAAGAAACTCCACTGAGATGAGCAAGAGCAGCTCACACACTGTCAAACTACCTGGAAGCTTCGGCACAAGTGGCACTCCATCCCTACTTACAGCCTTCACTCTCTGCAATGGTAATGTACAATAGAATGTGATATACAGCTCCTGTGCTTCTAAAAGGTGATTCTTGTCAACTCCTAGGCCCCTAGAAGCAGATTCCCAGGGTATCCTGTTTAATCACTCCCAAGCTTAAAGTTAGCTCTCCTGAAGTCCAGGGTAGCAACTCTGCTATCCTTTTTTCTTATTACATTGAAGAACAAACTCAACCATTTCATGATCACTGCCACAACAGCCACCTACCATCACATTGCCCATGAGTTTTTCTCTGCTCATGAAAAGAGCAAATGCAAGAGGCCATCTTTCCTTGTTGGTTCAATGAGTACCCGAGACAAGAAGTTATCTCCTGCAAACCTCTAAGATTTCTGAGACCTGCTCATCACAGCAGTATGATATTTCCAGGTCATGCCTGGGAAATTGAAATCTACCATAAAAACAGGGGCTACTGACCCAAACTTGTTTCCTAAAGACCTATAGAATAATTCATCTGTGTTTTGTTTTGGTTGGTTGGTTGTTTTTTTTCTCTGAAAGAGGGGATCCACAGTCTTTCTTAAACTAGCATTTGGCCTCTAACTCAGGTGCTCTCATCCCCTCCTTTCCTTCCCTTACTTTCCCCTCACTTCATGACTACATCAAGGACATAGAGGTGTACCTACATGGGTCCAGGAGGTGCACAAAGGACCCTTGTTCACCACCAGCACACACCACCACATCACCACATCAGAATGCAGCTGCACCTGCCGAGGCAGTGGTCTCAGGAACAGCATGGGGCAGATGCCAAAGAGGCAGCATGTGGAGGCCACTGTGCACTTTGAGGCAGCAGGATCACCTGCATGGGGTCGAATGGCACTATGAGGCCCATCACATGGTCAGCAAACAGGCCTCATTTAGGAGCACAGGTGTAGCCCTGGGCTCCTAGCACCAGTTGAATGTGTTTCTCCCAGAGCAAATGCCGCAGTAGTCAACAGAATTTATGCTTTCAGCTTCATACCGCTGTTTACAATCAGTGCAATGGGGGACAAAAGCACATCTGTGTCTCATGGAGGCATGGAAGTAATTATATAGAGGATTTTTAAGTGTTCAGATAACTTGAATCTTAAGACCCCTCTACATACTGTAAGGCACATACACCTCCTTGAGGCATGGTCTGTAAGCTCAAAAAGAGAAGGAAAAAAGCCCCATGCCACAAAGATCCCAACAGCTGGATGCTTGCAGAATAGGACAGCTTTGCCTCTGAGCAGGACAGGGAGTGGATGCTCATGGCTGTATTCATCCTCTCACAAGGGACATGTTCAAAGCAAACAAAGAGCAATAGAAAGAGAAGGGAAGCACACAGCACCAGAGGGAGAGTGGAGTCCCATCAGAAGCAGTGGTACCAAGCTCAGCTATCAGACTCCAGCCTCCTTTTGGATGATTCCACTTGTAGCTAGCACAACAGAGAGGAAAATTTGATAAAAATTGGTAATCAATTGATAATCATTTGCTAATTGTTAATTTTGTCCATTGTTCCTGCTGTAAAGGACATGCAGCAAAGGCCTCCTTCAGCTGCCTGCACCTGGGTGTCTCACTGCCACCCAGGCCACCCACAGCTACTTGTGGCAGCAACACAGAGATAGAAAATAAGGCTCAAGACATACAGGAGACATCCACGTGCCTGGAGAGGCAGCTGGAGGCCTGCTGGGGTGTGCCATGTTCCTCAAATGATGCTAGACATCTTTGTGTGGGCTACTTAAATAAAGTCCCCTGTCTACAGCAATAACAGAGACAGCATTAATTAGAGCAGGAGAAGACAGCAGCTCATCCAGGAATTGCAACAGTGAATCTCAAAGGGGGATGTCCTGTTAATTCTTGTTTTGCCTGCTAACAGCGGGCACATGCATGTATCAGTGGTGGGAATGAAAGGCTACCAGCTGAAGCATCATCCTAGGGGATGTCTAAGACGTGCGGTACTGGCAGCACTGGCTAGGTTGGGGCAGGAGATGGAGATATATTCCCACCTCACCAGAATTCACTGGAAGGTACAAGAGACACAGAGTATTTTGAGTTGGAAGGGACCCACAGGGATCACTGGGATACACCAGCAAAAGCCTTGAAGGCAAGGACAGGAAGCAGTGAACTGTGTTTCTTAGCTTGTGATTTGTCTGCGTACATTAAGTGGGAAGCTTTTTGCTGCTGCACTGGTCTCAGCTGGCATTTCAGCATGAGGACACCAAATCTTAGATGAAAGGAGAAACAACTGTCCTAGTTCAGCAGGTGGGACCAGTTATCACTGTGTGGGGGTGATCAAAGCTATGTATTCTACCCCCCTCTATTCATTTCCCAAGAACAATGGACCATTTGCAGCAGCTGCCCAAGGAGTCGTTAGCACCTTCACACCCAGCCTGAGGAGGCGTTGTGTGGGGAAACCCAATAATACTGACTATGGGAAATGGAGAAGGACTCAAGAAGATAAGGATTAACCGGACTGACGACCATTACACCCACATGGAAGAGATGGGAATTTCCCCATGATTGGCTTGTTCTCCCAGTTATATGTTTTTCATTCTAGATAGCAATTTCATGTATTAGATTAGTAGTTTTTACAATTGAAAAATTCGATTGTACTGATTGGTCCCTGTTTTCCCACTCCTCAGTTTTCTATTGGTTCTTGTTCCCCCAGTTACTGTTTCCCCATTGGTCGGCAGACTCCCTCATCCTTATTGGCTAGCCAGTGGTGCAGTGCACTAGCGCTGTAGATGGCTAGTCACTCCCCTGTTCTCCCCTATATGTTGTTGCCCCACCTTTCCTTCCCTTAATTGTCCCAGCTCCTCCTGGTTACGCCCCTAAACCAACCCCTTTCCACGCCCAGTTCTGGAACCTTCCCCAGCTAGCC
>JAWWTY010000077.1:67889289-67903012 GCA_035222235.1 Margarornis squamiger | reverse complement strand
TAAATTGTAACTCTGACTTATAATCTCTCTTGTGGTGGGTCCATTTCTCCTGCTGGTTTACCTTTAAACCAGCACAGGTGGCTAAGTGCCATTTCAGGGGGGAAAGTGTGCGAAAGACAGACCTGCTTCTTATCTGAGAGTGGGAGAACAGCTGTGCCCTAAAGAGCTGCTTGTGGAGCATTGACTTAGTTGTTCCATCCAATATGTTTAACATCAAAGGAACTAATTCACATTAATGTGAATGGATTTTTTTAACAGGTGTCGTTGGACAAGAGAGGTCTCTGAACTTGTTGAAACCAAAAAGAAAAACAACCTCTGCCTAGGGCTGCCATGATCCTGATTGTTTTCTTCCTAATGTGACTCAGGTGTACATTCTTCTACCGTGTAATCATTTATATGTTGGCATCTCCTGCAAAGAGAAGTAATACCTAAACCTTGCCTCTTTGAGAAACTCTCACATTTCATTTACATAGCATGTTTAAATCCAAGCTTGATCCTTGTTGGAACCAAAGTAATGACATTTCTAGTCCTGTTCTCCAGGAAAGTTTAAAATGGCTGCAGTGCCTTTGGCTGGCTCCACCTGTTCATGTGCATAGCTGTTGTCTTATCTCCTGTTGGAATGGGGTCTTTCTAAGGTAGGCAGCTTTCAGGGGGCTCTGAGGGTGCAGCAGCCTCTTCTCCTGCGCAGGAGGAGCCGTGGAGGTAATGCTGGTGCAGCTGCGGCTGAGTTTTGGTATGTGACAGCTGTTAAGTACAGTGGGTTTTGCAACTTTTAAATTCTGTTGTACTCCTGGCTAGCATCCATAATTTAAGTATGTATGCAGTCCCAACCCAGAAGATTTTAGTGCGATGTACGTAACAGTTACTATATATACACTAAATATGTCGTATCTAAATAGGTACATCTAGGAGCTGAATTTCTTCACTGCTGAAGCACAGAATGTAGCATTCCCTCTCCCCTCCTCTTTCATTTTTTACCACTTATTTACGTAATTTCTTTTTTTGAAACTGTACATAAACATCCCCTTGATGATGGAATTGCTGATATACCTAAAAGCCTTCTTTCAATTAAAACATCCATCTGTTCTGTTAGGATGCTGACAGACTGCTATGCATCTAAAGTGCTACATGGCTCTTGGGGAGGTACTGCTTAATAGTACAAAAAAAGATTTATTTGAACCAGTGTTAGCAACTGATATGTACTTCTCAACTACCTAAACCTACTTTGTAGTTTATAGAACAATATAAAGAGATTTCTTTGTTACCAAAGTGATCCTGTGGATAAGGCAACCTGCCTGAGCAAGTCAATTTGAAAAATACATGCATAGGGAATTCCATAGAATAGAAGTTTAGAGATGGAAATTCTGGAGAGTGCTACCTGTTACTTTTTAATGTGGAAGGAACCTTTCCCTCGAATGCTTGCAACTTCATTGTCCTCTGAGCTTAAGGGGTGTTACTTTGAATAACTGTTTCAGATATTAATATCTTGATTTAGGGGGAAAAAAGAAAAAAAAACCCCATAGTCTGACTTATTTTCCTTGGACAGTAGAAGCAAAGATAGTTTGACTTAGTCTTCAGTGTTTGATTATTTCACTGCTTGTGGAATGGGGCACACTGACTGGCATTTTAGATAATTTTAAATGTACTTGTGTACTTGTTTTCAGCTTCTCTTGAGTCATTTTCATTGCTCTGTTTTAGAACTTTTGCTCAAATGAGATTTTGCACTCTGAGAAGGCGTGTGTCTGGAGTAGCCCTGTAGTAACTTAATTCTCAAACTCAGGGAACTGAGCGTTATATTTATGTTTGAGGTTATTTTTGCATGTGTATGCAAATGGAACAGACTTTGATGCCTGGAATCAGTTGCAGTTTGTGGAGAGAAACTAACTCATGTAAAAGGAGTGAGGTGGGGTATACCAAAATATCCTCAGGTTTGTAAGCATTGCTGTCTTGGCCATGTGATTCTTTCCTTAGTTTTGCTTTCTCAGAGATGTTTAGGAGAAATGCAACCACCAACCTTTGTAAACAACTAAAAATTGAAAAATTAATGTGTCTTCTTCTAGATTTGGCTCTTAAGACAAACATTCTGGAACATTAAGCTCTTCACAGGATGTTTAAGAAACTTCACAGGAGGACAATGGTCTTTATTTTAAATATAAAAAATGTCTTGCTTATAAAAATCATCTGAGAGATTAGAAAGCTATGTTAAAATTACAACTGCATGGTAATGTCAGAGTTGTGTATAGATTTGAGGTACTTAAGCTCTATAAATTTTGTCAGAAAATTTCTGTGAAAATTCTAGTTTTTTAAGTTTTGTGCTTCACTCCAAAGTGCCTTCATTTATTCTTTGTATAACTTTGATTCTTAAATACCAGCTCCAGCATAACATTTTTGGTGAGAATAATTTGTACAATTTTCACTAGAAAATAACTTGTATTCATTGTAAGTTTATTTTTTTTTTTTTTCTAATTAGGCTGGCATTTATCTAGTGTGGTATCTTAGCATAAGATACAGTTTTTCAAAAATAACTTGTGGCAAATTCTAATTGAACATTTTTCCACTGATTACTGTTATATACTGAAGCCATCTTAAGTATTGGAGAATTTTAAACTTTAGTGTTATTATTTATGACATATTTTATTTAACACTTAGTTTATTTTTTCTCTTATGTGTGCTGTATGATAAAATGTTACATGTAAAGAATAAACATCGCTTGCCATTTGGAATGAAGCAGCTGTTCTAACAGCACAGAGGGATGTATGTGAGTTGTAAATGAATAAAAATATCGTGTCCTGCTGAAATTCCATTCTGGATTTCAGATAGGCAAAATTAATAGTAGAATCGGTTTTCTGTGGTGTCCGTGCTGGCACACCCACCATGGTGTTTGCTGTTTTTTAAAAAGCACTGGCAGTAATTGCCCTTTGGAATCTTGTCTGTAAGTCACCATGGATGTGGCCACCAGGATCCTCTGTGCCCTCTGCCACTGTCACATAGAATCGTTTAGTTATGTAAGCTGATAGTCCAAATTCTTTATGCCAGTTGCCACAACCAGGATTCCTCTTGCTTCCCTGCTTAGCTAATTAGCTAGTCCCATCCCTTGGGGTCTGATGGCTGAGGCTTTCTGCAGCTGTGGATGTGGTTAGATATGTGGAAGAATGGGAACAGTGCAGAATTTCTTGGGGGTTTTTGTTCCCCCCTTCCTCCCTCATTCCCCTATTATTTACGGGGCAAAACTTATTCTTTGGAGAACATTGCTTTTAAAAATGAACTGTGACATCAGGAAAAAAGGCCTCCTAGAGTGAAGAGTCATTTAATTTTGTAGTGTAGAATACTATTCTTTGGAGCTTTTTCTGTTGGTGAGGAAGTAAAATTTCTTTCAGCTGGCTTTGACTTATTTGGAGGGATGCTGAAAATACTTACTGCTCAACTAACTGTGTTCCTTGATTTAACAGCTAAGAATACCTATTTACATATTGATACAAAATACTGAGTTTCAGGGGATTTTTCTTTCCGGTTTTATCTAGCTTAGTTCTTGGTATAGAAGGAAAATGAAATTGTGTAAATGGAGAAGATTTTGAGTTTAACTCAGCATTTTTTTTGTGGGCCAGAGGTAAATTTGTCCTTCTACAGATGTGAATTGTTCCTGGTCTTGTGCAGTGGCAACGGCAATCTTCAACTGTACTAGGCTCTGGATTGTAGTCATAGTTTTCAAAACCCAGTGACAGCTGCTTGAACCAGTTCTTCTCATTTGCAAGCACTCCAGATGCCATGCCAACTTTATTTAAATAAGACAAAACAATGGGCCTTGGTCCAAGGGTTACGGAGGAGCGGGAATGCCTTTGAAGTTCAGGATCCTGGGCTATAGGTGTGATTTACCTAAACCTCGATATATAATCTGAATGCAGTTTCTCTTCCTGTTTGTTTGATTTATGAAGCTTTGTGTCCAAAGAGATAGTAAGACTTGTAATTAAGATAAGTAGCAGGCCACTCCTTTTCTGAATGCATGCTCTGGTGAGGAGAGCATTGTGGTTGCAGCATTAAAGTAGAACAAACCCTGTAATTCAGGCACCTTCATAGATGAGAATAACACCGACTCTTTTCCTTTGAAAAAGCTGCATGCTTCTTTAAACAATAACTATGGCTATTTCAAACTATTACTTTAATATAAATGATACAGAAAAGCTTGAAATTCTTAGTAGGAACAATTTTTCTTTTATAATAAGCCACAGATGGGCTCTAAGCAACTCTCTGTTTTAAAGTTGTCTTAAAACCTGAATGTTTTGAAGTGGACAGTGAGTTTTCTGATCAGAATTGTGTACACAGAAGTTTTGTTCTTGTCAATCAAGCACTTGCTTTGTCTTACTGTCAGACGCTCTCCAAGCTTTTCCTTTCAGCAGATAATAAGTAGTAGCGCTGGGTTTGTGGTAAGAGTCCTGTAAGCAGCAAAGCTAGCTTATGTCTACTTGGTTGTTAGATGATTGGTCAGATCCACCAGTGACTTCTTATCATGAGTTATTTTATGATTACAGACTCAAATTCATAGAATTGTTAAAGTTGGAAAAGACCTCCAAGATTGAGTCCTCCAATCTTTAATCAAACACCTCCATGCCAGCTAGATACTAAGTGCAACATCCAGTGGTTTCTTGAACGCTTCAGGGTTAAGGGCTTCACCATTGCCTTGGGCAGCCCATTCCAATGCCTGACCCCCTTTCAGTGAAGAAATTCTTCCTTATGTCCAACTTGAACCTCACCTGGTGTAGCTTGAGGCTCTGTTCTCTCGTCCTGTTGCCAGCTGCCTGGGTCAGGAGGCCAAGCCACACTTCCCTACAGCCTCTTCTCAGGTAGTTGTAGAGGTTCATAAGGTCTCTCCGGAGCCTCCTTTTTTCCAGGCTAAACAATCCCAGTAGCCTCGTCAGCTCTTCATAAAACTTGTGCTCCAGACCCTTACCAGCTTCATTGCGCTTCTCTGGACATGCTCCAGCACCTCAAAGTCCTTCTTGTAATGACAAGCTCAGAACTTGACATGGCACCCGAGGTGTGGCATCACCAGTGTGGAGTACAAGGGGATATTTGCTGCCCTGATCCTGCTGGCCACACTATTTGTGGTACAAGCCAGGGTGCCATTGGCTTTCTTGACCATGTCGGCACACTGCTGGCTCATGAAAAAGCACCCCCAGGTTCTTTTTTGCTGGGCAGCTTTCCAGCCACCCTTCCCCAAGCCTGCATGCATGGGGTTGTTGTAATGGAAGTGCAGGACTACTGAGTGATGGAGGAACATATTTTTCCTTCTAGTTAGGAAGGGCAGACAGGCTTCTAGGGGACATCAGTCTTGGTGAGCAGTCATTTTAGTTACGAAACTTTTTAGGTTGTCTCGGCCATAGTTATTGTGTGTCACTATTGACTTTCTGCATCTACATCTGTTTGCTTTTTTGCTATAAAGCTTGTCTGTTGAAATAAAGAAGTTGATAACAAAACCTGTTATGAATGAAGTGGTGGAACACCTGGAAGAAGGCTAACATGGATAATGAACTGAAGTTAAAAGGCTAGGAGCTCTTGGTTTCTTCTGGTACTGGTATTATATGGCTACAAAAGGTAAAGCAAGGTAGTTTGCAGATTGCAAATGGGATGTGTCTCGAAGTTAATCGCATATGTATTGGAGATACAATTTAACATTTCAGAAGTACCAACAGGAGCTTGTTGAAAGCTGTGTAATATGTAATGATATGAAGTTATTTCCTAGTTGAGGACTTCTAATGTACTGCTTTGATAAAAAGCTTGGAGCTCATAGTGTGGTTTTGTGGATTACAAATTCATTAGTTAGAAGTAGACCTGAGTTTATATCCTTTCAGAGCAAGCAGTTAACCTTTTTGAGTGTCCTAGCTAATAAAAGAAAGGACTGGCTGAAAATTGAAATCTAAACTGTTTGAAGCGTCTAAGTTCTGTGAAGGTGCTGTGTATATGTCTTACCTTTTTTTATTAGTTTTTGGGAGCTTCGTTTGGTGACATGAAAAACATGTCCCTTTTCTGTATCAATTAAATTAGAACCTTTAGTCTGTATATTCTGTAGGAATAAACAGAAGATTAATGTGATATGTTTCAGACTGTTAAATAGAGAAAGTGTTTCCATATCATGACTTCTAGAACAATGGTATCATCTGTATAAGCATATTCATCCTCACTAAAATTAGACTGTAGCACTGAGAAAACCACTGCTTGGTTGGTGTCTCTTTAATCTTCTTAATCAAATGACAACTTTAATTCCTGCTAATATGAGTATGTTAAATGATTTTACTTAATTTTGCTTTACAGATTGTATCTTGGATGTGTCTGTTGTAAGAAAAAGGTTTTGGAATGTTTCTTTTCTGAATTTATATAATAAAAGATCCTGGTTTATTTTCCAACTTGCAGCTTTTTCCTTCGTAATTGAAATCTATAATGAAAATGTATTAATCAGCATCACTAGATATTGTAGTACAGAGATTAAGACACCTTGTAGCCAGCAGTGGACTAAATCATATTCCTCTGTCAGGGTCAGAGTGTTTGTCTGGAGAAAACCATCTGCTAGAGCCTGAGGTACATATGATATTTAATTTGCAACAGTGTGTGGGGTGTGATCCTTTGTATAGTGCTCTGTTGGAGTGTGAGCAGTTTCAGCACCTCTTGCTGCTTCAGTTCTGTGTTAATAGGAGATGTATTTTGAGTTCCAGACTGATACTACTTACTTAACACTGTTCAAATGGGGGAATGCAGATTTGTCACCTTATTTGTAAACAGCACTGTCTTGAGAGTGTCAGCAGATTGCAAAACATAGATCAACTGTAGATTCTTTTAGTCTAGGATATGCAGCTAGACTCTTCCCCCCATTCTTTATTTCTGTTTCTCTTTGTGGTGTTTTTTTTTTTTCTTTTTTTTCTCTTTCTCCTTTTTTTTTTTCCTTCCCCACTTTTTTTTCCCTTTTTCTATGGTTGTTTTTGTGTTGTTTTTTTTTTTTTGTTTTTTTGTTTTTTTGTTTTGGTTGGTTGGTTTTTTGGTTTTTGTTTGGTTTTTTTTTACCCCTTTCTCCTTTCCCTCACCTCTTTCTACAGGAAGTTTTTGGAAATTCTTGGCTGCATTTACTAAGTCATTTTGTACAGTTTTAGGCCTCTTATTGAAGAATTTAGGATATTTCTCTGCAATATGCATGTATCAGCAGGCCTCTTTGTGTGTTCTTCATCCCCCCATCCCCTGTATCTATAAGGGTATGTATCAAACATTACTACTTCATTACTTGTGGAGAAGAGTACTTGTTCTAGCATGGCTAACACAGGGCTGCAAAAACAAGTAAGTAAAATTCTCTCCAGAAGGTCACAGCACATGGCTACAACAAATTCAACAAATTGCTGTCTGTTTACGTCAGCAGTGTAGAATGGGCAACAGTTAAAAGAGATAAAAATAGTAGAGCCTTAAAGCAGTTTAAGGTGTACCTTTATATTACAGGGGAAAAAAATTGAAAAGTTTGTTTGTTTGGTTTGTTTTAATAAAAGGTCCTGTGTTGTATGTTCTTCATGAAGCAGAGCATCTCTTGCAAATGTAGGATTTTAAGAGGCAAAGATTGTGGCATGGATAATGTTCTCAAAAGCTTGTTTATTAGAAGAATTTTTAAACTGGTTATGAAAGAAAGAAAAAAGGCTAATTTTGCATAGTAAGAATTATGGCTGACAGTAGAAGAGTTCATGCTGTTATAGCCTTTGAACTTAAAAATGGATGCACTGATTCTTTAGCTTTAGTCGGACTTGTAAATAGTGGTATTACATGCAGCACATCCATTAAGCTTATGCTTTTTAGAAATATATAAAGTAAACACAGAGGGAATGCGGTATTTGGCACTGCGCTCTTGCTTGCTGTCACTAGCTAAGCTAGGCATGATCAACTAGTCAGAGGAGACCTCACTGCACTCCACAGCTTCCTCACTAGGGGAAGAGGAGGGGCAGGCACTGATCTCTCTGGTGACCAGTGATAGGACCAGAGGGAATGGCTTGAAGCTTTGTCAGGGGAGGTGTAGACTGGATGTTAGGAAACCACCAGAGGGTAGTTGAGCACAGGAACAGGCTCCCCAGGGAAGTGGTCATGGCACCAAGCCTGCTGGAGTTCAAGAAGCATTTGGACAATACTCTCAGGCACATGGTGTGACTCCTGGTGACAGTCCTGTGTAGTGCTAGGAGTTGGACTTTGGTGATCCTTGTGGATTCCTTTCAGCTCAGGATATCGTGTGATTCTATATGTAGTTGGCACTGGTGAGTGCAAGAACAGTTGTAATTTTTATGGGGATGCACTGTTCCTGCACCTATACCTTATCTTCATTCTCTGATATTCTTAACCATGTTGGAGTTGGTGAATTGCCTTTCCAAACGTGGTATTGTTTCTTCAAGTTTGTTCTGTTGCTGTGCATGTTGGCAAACCTTAATCAGAGATGATATTTGATAGAGTCTTCAGTAGGTTCTTTGCCTATTGTTCCTTGGCACTATGGGTTTTTCACTGCACTGGCATTTCTCACATTCAGGTTTTACTCTTGCTCATATCCACTGATTTTTCTGAAGATGAAGGACATGTACTCAGTTGAAAATCCTTTGAGCCCTTCTCTGTAGACATGACTATACTGCTTTGCAGCAAAATATGTAGTTGTTCAAAGATGATTGGAGACTAATGTCTAACCTTCATACCTAATGTAGATGCTGTCCATACCAAAAGAAGTGCTGTGGCATAAATTTAATACCCACTAACCTTTTTGGAGCAGAAATGTCTGCATACAACGATGTCTTCATCCGTAGCAGGGAAATAGTGCAATATCCTGATTTCCTGAATGAAAGATTAGACAAACTTTGTCTTATCATTTATACATAAACATTCTGTTCTGTCTTTTTGGATTCTCTTGAGCATTTTCTTTTCTGCACTGGAGTTACTGTTGTCCTTTTGGCAACTCATGCTTAGGAGAATACATTCCTGTGGGACTGTCTGCAGACTGGCATGCCTGGCAGCTTTGCTCTGAATGTGAATATTTGTTTGCTTCCTTTCTTGTTAGTGAAAAGCATGGTAGTAGCTAGTTATAGGTCTTATTAAGTAATGTCAGCATGGCCACTACTCTGACCATTTTACTGTGATTTGACTAGATGGAGGGCTGTCACCCCAAGGCAGAAGGATAAGGTGCTGATATCAGTAAATGTGTCAGGTGTACCAGCTTGAGTTCCCAAATCATAAGCATAGTTAGCTGAACTAAAAATGAATACGTGGTACTATGTGTCACTTTGATATTTCCCTCCGTGTGCTATTCTTGCCCTATCCATTTTCTTGTGTACATGTGAGGCTGTTAAGAGATTTGGTGAGCAGCAGAGTCCTCAATAAGAGGAAGCTGGTCTGATTTTGTTTTTTAATGATCTGTAAGGCAGATTGCTGAGTGCTTTTGTTCCTTGGTAGTTTTAAAGGGAGGGAAGGTAGCACATGATTGGAAAAGAGGTAGAATTTATGTCACTGTTTACTGGCAGTTTTTACTCTTATTAATATGCATGTTTTAGTTTTTACTGAAGGCACTTGAAAAGATGATTTGAATTCGTACATATGAATTCATCTAGTTGGCATTGAAGATACAGAGATAAATACAATTGTAGCTTGTTAGTAGTGTCAGGAGTCTCCTGGTAAATGAAGAGCAGAGGTAAAAAACCTCATGTGGTAAAGAAGCATGGCTTGTCTCAAGCTAGCTGGTGAGGACTCTTACTTGTAGGTAGAGTAGTGCTCTGCCACTATGGGCAACTCTGCTGAACTCTGGCAGAAGTAGGTGGTGACATCACCCTGAAGAGAGGGAGAAGGCTAGGCAGAGTCACTGGGGCTGCTTGTTTTGTGCAGACACTTGGGAAAGGGATTCTTTCCTATGCTGTCCAATAGATTCTGCCTTTTATTTTGTAATACAATTAAATAACCAAGCCTTTGTGAGGCTTCTGAATTCCTTTAATTTAGCGGCAGCACAGAAGCTGAATTCAGAGCATTCATGGGCTTGTACTATCTCCCTGACTACTTGCCAGGTCTATTCATGCTGTTCTGAGTGCAGGAAGTTCTCGCATTCATTCAGAGTTGGGGGTGGGGAAGGCGTTGTGTGGTTGGCTGCCTTTTTTTTTTTTTTTTTTAAACAAGGGAAATGGTTATAAGGAAAATTCTTCAGCAATTCCCTGGGACCCATTTACCAACTGTTAATCTGTGAGTAAATAATGGGAACAGTTTATACTCTTGGCAGCTCTGGAGAAAGAGCAAAGAATCATGAGAAGTTCACAGTCCACAGCCTCAAGATAGCTGAATACTTGTGTATGCTAGGATTTGTCTGAACAGGGATAGATCATTACTTTTTTGTTAGCATGTGTAATCTTATATATTCTGAAGTACTGAGTTTGATGAGGAAAACTTTCTACTAGCATGTGGTAGCTGGCTGCTTATATTTAACTTGATGAAGTTAAATAATTCCTTTTATACGTGACTTTTAAGACTCTAGCTAATATATTCATCTGCTTTTGCGGACTGTTACTGATGCTCTCTTAAGGACGCGGGATGAGGATGTGTATTGCTGCCTGGCAAGGGGAGAGCTGGTAACAGTGGCTTTCCTTTGGTTCAAGGGAAGGGTAGAGATAGAGAGGACAAGAAGGTGAAACAAAGCTGGGAAAACAATGACTAAATTGAAGTGAGTAGTCAGGAACTATAAAATGCTTTGCAAACTTAAACATTCATTTCACTTGTCAGGATCTGTTCCAGACCTCTAGTGGTATCTAATCTTTATAGCTAGATACCACAGCGATAGACATTACTGACTTGTGTAAAGTGCATTAGAAAAGGGACTTCTTGGTGTGTGTTTTCTCCTGCCACAGCTGAGGTGTTGTGGAAAGCGCACAGCTATCTAGGGTGAGTATAGCAGGTATTGGGCAAGTTGCCATTCTTCACCAAAACAAGCAGAACTGCAGTGGTACAGACTCTCCTGCAGAGCTCCTGTTTGCTTGTTAACTTCTGTCTCTGGATTGTCTGTTGCAAAATGGAGAGAGAAATACTTGACAGAACAGTGGATGTACATGATTTGGTAACTGAATGGACAGGAAAGTCCGTAGCTGAAAAGCTTTTTATGTAAGCAGTGTGGGTTACATCTAACGTGTTTCTTCTGTAAACTAAATTGGAGATGGAGAACCCAAGGTTTGTGTCTCTAGCTCATAGGATGTGCTGAAGTACACATTTTTTTGCTAGGGTAAGAAACTTGCAATCTGATGTACCCTTAAAAAATAATGTTTTTAATTTGGATTCTCCTAAGGCTAAGTAATTACCTTTACAAGAGTCCACCTTTGTTGGTATCGTGGCATGCACAGGACTTAAGGATTCCCCTGCTATGACACTTAATTTGCTAATGTGATGTTGTAGGACAACTTCCTGTTCTTCTGAAAACTGAAATGGGTTGTTGAGTTTCATTCCTTTTCTTTGTAATTTCTTTAAGGAAAAGCATTGTGCTTATACTCTGTCAGGGAGTATTTGGGTTCTTTTTGCCCTTTTCTCTTTCTGTCCTCCAGCTTGCAAGTTTTAGAGATCAGTCTGAATTCCTTCTCATGAGATTAAGTCTTTTGAATGAAGTAGTTTTCTTAAGGTGTCATTGTTTCTGGATTGTGGTCTGTTAAGAACATTCATGTATGGATTATGGCACATGTTACTACATGCGCAACTGTGAAAGTAATGACAGGTGTCTGTATTGTTCTAGGAAAAACAAGGAAGCAAGGAGTGTAAAGTTTGTGCTGTTGGATAGCCTCTTCATATTGCCTTTTTTCCCCTCTCTCCCTTCAAATTTAGAACTGAGTTTTGATTTCTCTTTTCTATTACAAGTAATGGTACTGAATATCCATGACAACTTTTTCCTTTTAGAACAGCTTACCGTTTTAAGCTCTAAAAATACTGTGGCAGCTTTACTTTTTACAGATTTATATTAAAAATCTTGTGCTTGCCTGTATGTGTAAATTTATATATTATATATAAGTTTTTAATCTCTTTAGAGTTTAGAAGTTCACTTCTTAAACTTACTTTGTGAGCCCAATTTCATAACAAGACTAAAAACTTCATGGAAGCACAGATTTGCTTCAAGGTTGGTTTTCTGGTATTTTTTTAGCAGTTTGTGAAGGTCTTCAGCAAAATGAAGATAAATAGCATCAGCTATTCCACACATTCTGGAGTAGTGGAGGAGGGGAGCGTGTCAGTTGAGGGAAGGTTTACAAGTTAAAATTCCTGTTGCCAGGCAGCCCAAGAAGTGCACTGGCATCACTTGGAAATGAGTGCAAATTATGTCTTGCTGTTGGAGCAGAGTGGACAATGGAGAAAAAAGGAGTGTGAAGAGAAACTTGACTATTTTGAAATTAGCTTGTTTCACATTTCGGAATACAGAATATTAAAGCTGAGGTTACTACCTTTGAAAGCCTAACAGTATTGTAAGAAAAGAGCTGGGCTGCGCAGAAAGCGTAATTTGCAATTCCCATCCTTTTTTTTTATTATTATAGCTTGTTCTGGTGAGTTTATGAATGCTATTACAAAATGGGGTATTTGAATATGTGTGGTTATACTATTGCTCCTCCTAGCTGTAAGAGTTGTGAATAGATGAATGCTCAAGAGTTGCCTGTCTTGCTGGAATGCCAAGTCTTTTTGTTTAGCTTCTGGCTTATATAAGCAAGTTGAACCCTTGCCACAAGATGCTTCGTGCAAGGTACTATCACCTGAAAGTACCAGTCTCCACTGGATTGTGCTGTTTCCTCTGTCTTTATAATCTAGTATTAGGGACTTCTCATGCAGGTAAACTACCAGTCAGAGACTTATTGTGTGGATGAGCTTTACCTATAAAAACCATTTTCATTTTTACTGAAAGCCACTTCTTCCATGTTTCCCCACAACAGTGGCATAGGATTTGCTCTCTGAAAAAGTATGCCTTTGGAAGACTAAACTGGTCAGTATGCATGTGTTTAACAGAATGTTGTAAGATAGTAAATGCTGTAGCCATCATGTGAATGGAAAATAGTTCTGCAAACATGTCTGTATATCTAGATACTTAAGAGGATAAAATTAGGCTTTAGAATTTCCCTCTGGTCCTGTTTAACTTGGCCAACTCTTAGATGCGCTTTTATTATGGTGATAATGGTTATCTGCCATTGTTTCACTTTTAATGTCAATGTTGCACTGTCTTTTGCAAGAGTGTAACATGCAAACCGGTAGCAGTTGGAGAAAATCAGGGCAGTCACATGGAGCTTATGTTGTTATGTTCTGTCACCTGGCAAGCTTCTGCTGTTTCTTCAGTTTCCTTGTGAGTTTAAAAACTGTTGTAGTTGTTGTGTAGCACCTTTCTTGAACATATTTTAGTATTTCTACTTCAAACCCTAGCAGTTGGAAAGTACAGGCATATATATTAATTCACAAGTCTTCAGTGTTCGCATTTTAAGATGAGTCTAAAAGACACTGATTTAGCTGAAACTCAGATTTCCTATACAATTGTTATGTTCATATAGGATAAAACTTAACTGTATAATCTTACTGATACAACATTACTGTGTTCTTCTTTTGGCCCACATATTTTTGTGGGAAAAAATGTTGTAGGAAACTCTAGCAGATGCACCATGTTGTCTGCTTTTCTCCCCTCCCCCTCCCCCTCCCCCTCTCCCTCTCCCCCCCTCCCTGTATTTTGAGATAACTTATGTAG
>JAWWTY010000077.1:67865929-67882378 GCA_035222235.1 Margarornis squamiger | reverse complement strand
CTTTCCAAGCTTCTCCCTGAACCTATATAAGTCTCATGCTCCCTGAATAAATTAGTTCTTGCCTTCACCCACCATCGTCTGGGACTGATCCCTTCCCTCCCTCCGGCACGTGGCAGTAGTGAATCTTTTACCCTGACTTAAACATGTAAGTGCTACCTAACAATAAAGAGAAAAGTATTTAGCTTAGATTGTGAAAGCTGCATGTGAGAGAAAAAAATCTTTCTCCAGCTTACTAATGTTTGTATCACTGAATTAGAAGTTAAGTCTCTTATGAATTAAAAATTAAGATTTGTTAGCATTTCTGCATGGAAATATATTTTCTTGTCCAAGTTAGTGCATTGCTTTCAAGCTGTTTTAAGGAAAACTTTTGATGTTAGTAAATTAATTTTGTGTTATTTTTAGAATGTGGTCTTTTGCCTTTAAAAGGTATTAACTATTTCAGAGTTGAAGAACAAGTATCCCAAGGAGATTTGAAATAACTTTGTGGAACATTGGCAAAGTTTGCAAAAGCGTTCTGCTGTTTTTGCAGAAATAATTGCAACTGCAGGGCTCATTCTCCAGCACATGCCTGTTGTAGGTCCTCTCTTATTCTGCAGCTGCTTTATGGAAGTAAGGGAGCTGAGACATATGCAGTGGGTCATTTGTATTAAAGTCCACCACAGCTTTATCCATAGAATATCTCCTGTAGAGCTCTTATTCTCCTTTTATGCTGCTTAAAAATATACTCAGGAGGCAGAGTTTAATAGCAGAAGGCTCAGCTGGAGGATATAGGAAAGTAACTTTGCATTCTTGCAGAAAGCACCATGTCTTACATGACTTCTCTAAATGACTCTGTTCAGGTATTTTTTAATACATAAAATTATTAGGGAATTGCTATTTATTTTGATGACTTTCAATTATGTGAATAATACCCTTGTCAGAAATGGAGGCTAAATTGGTGTGGACTGAGATTGTAGTGTCTATTTTCTTCTAAATAGGTATTCGTTTTCTTTTCCAAATGTATGTCTATTCTTTAAAACAGTTTACACAACTCTTAATAAGGAATTCTTTAATCTTTATAAGGGCATTTTAGGATTTATCTTGTCTTGGATAGAATGGGTAAGTAAGCACACTCTTCTCAGTAAGATGTGGCAATTGTATTTTAGATAAACCAGTTGTTTTCATTAGTTTATAAAACTGGGTATTCACGGCAATAGAAATGATACTGACTTTATTTCATAGTTTTGATAGCACTGATGTTTAATCTAAATACAGATTAATACAGTTTTTGTTTACGAATAATATCAAAACAAACCCATAACTTGAAAATGCATAGGTTGAAGGACTTCTGCGCCTATGTTTTCTAGCTAAAGAGCTGTCCCAAAAGATAGTCCTACCTGTATCTGTTTGTCCTACAGGGTGTGGCTTACTTCATACCTGTGGGATGATGTCAGAAAATGGGTGCTCACTGAATTCTGCAACTAAACAAAAATTGATTTTAATTGTGAAATGTGAAAAAGTGCAGAAATCTATCTTCAGTTTGCCTTTTTAATTTATTTTCTGAGTAAGGCAAACTGTGAATACCCTTTAAAGTAGTACAGAAGACTGGCACCTAATCAAAGCCCTGCTTCAGTGGTTTTGTTCTATTCGTAGTTTTATTCTAAATAAGTGAGCCAATATTACAACAAACATGGCGGATTAACCTCTAAATACTATAAATTGAATGTACAATATTAATACTTTTCTGTATACATGTGATCAAAATCTTCCTTTTAAATGTGACTTTAATGTCTGAGATGAGAATTGCTCCCTGCTTGAACAAAAGCAAAGGCTTAGATGGCCATGCCACATTTAACCTAAATTATTCCATCAGGAGCTTACTGTAAATGGGGAGTCCCAGCTGCCTGGCCTTGCTGGATTAAAACTTGAGTGCACTTGTGAGCTGAAGAATTTTGAGGAAGAGCAGAGATTGAATAAAAGTAGTGTTCTTTATTTAAAAAACAAGAACAAATCATATTTTGAAGGTGTCCTTGCACAAATTTCTAAGCTCTTGAGAAAATACTTAAGCTTGTCTGTTTAACAGTGAACATAATTGATTCACCTTATTGCACAGAACATAACTGAATTATGGTAGGAGCAAACATTGTGTCTAGAGATGCAAACTTGAGTGGACATTTGAGATCCTTGCCTCCATCCAGCAAATGATGCTATTACTTCTCTTACTTCTGGTGCTTAAAGTCTTATACTGGAGTCCTTCTGTGGAAATTAATGCAAACAGAGGGGAGGGTGAACTGAAGTATTTTTTAAAAATTATTTACAGTCTAAATGTATTTGACACATTTAACAGAATGGGTTTGTTGCAAGAGTACAGTAATTAATATAGTATTATTTCTCCTCTCAGCACCTTAGCTGCAGGTCTGTGGGTCCCTCCCTCTCTCTCTGCCCCCCTCTCTCTCTGTCCCCCTGTCTCCTTCTCATGCTGTTTAAAATTCGTAATTCGACTTCAGTGTGGAGGAACTTGTGAAACACCTGAGCAGAATGTAAATGCAGACTTTTGCATCTTCATTTCTGTTGTTTTTTCAGGGCTTCGTGAGTTCTTAACAAAAAATTGTTTCTGGTGTGTAACATGTATCGCTGTTGTTCCTCTTCACAAAGCCTGTATCTCTGCTGTGTAAGATTTCGTTACTAGCAGTAGATTACAATGATTTAAATATTTTTTTCTGCTGTTTATTCTCTGATCAATTATGCCTAATGCTTCTTAGATGAAGCTTGGATCAATGTATGCTGAATCAATAGATTACTGGGTGGTTAAATTGTGAGTTGTGGGACAACCTTTTGTACTGGTGCTTGGGTTTTCACCTGTAATTTTTTATAGATGGTGCTTTTGAGTTCTGTCTTGAGCATTTTTTGTGCTGTCTCTTCTGTGTGTGATAGGCGTAGATAAATGCTATATTGTAATGCTGATGGTAACAAACAGCTATTGTACTCTGCTCTCCAGAATGAATGAATGCTGTGTTCTGTAATTACTTGGGGGTAAAAGAGGACACTTGAGTTCTTAAAGTAAGCCATTTTCTGCAGCTTTTCTGGGTAAGTCATCCAGGCTGTAGAGAGAGCTTATGTTGTCACTTCATGCAGAATAGTGTGATACTGGTTTATTCCAGTCTACTCTTCTCAATTTGTCTAGCAGAGTACTTCCTGTAATGAGACCTCATAAAAATTTGTGTTTCATTGTTGGTTTTGGGGAGGTGTGTGAGGTGGAAAGTAGGATGTAATATTGCCAATAAGAAAGCTGTAGTTTAACTCCTCCTTAACTCAGACTGGAACTGAGTTTATATTCCTGCCTTATTCTGACCCTGTGTCTTGCTGATGTGTGGTTTCATCTGGAAAAGTTCTGTATTAGGGAAGTTGAGCATCAAGGCTTTGGGCTCCTAATCTTCAGTGTATGGTGCTAGTCACTTTTTGCTCACTAACTGCAACAGCATGATGGATCCATCTTCCCAGATGCAGTCAGACGGTGTTTAGTCCATACATTCTTTTGGTATATTAAATCTGGGGCATTTATTTCTGTAGTACTTTGAGCTGAAAAATAGCATGTGGTGTGGGGGAAGGGAAGAATGGTTCTTGATGACATTGACAACATCTGTGTAATAGCTGGGAATTTGGGGTTCTCCATTCCAATGCTGTGTTTTTTTCCTTAGCTGTTGCTCTGTGCAAGAACTAATGGGTATCCATATGGCATGATGGATGCCTTACAGAGACCAAAATGAATATCTCATCAAGCCTCCCAAAAGATAATGTGTACTCTACTAAGCAGCTTTTTTACAGCAAGTAGCTTAGCTTCCTGAAAATCTTAGCTTCCAGGTATTTGTCTCTGTGAGGGAGAGGGGACTTGAGCTTCAGGCTCTGCAGCTGAGAAATTCACATAATCTAGTTCTTGCTCACAACCTGGGAGGTAAAGATAAGCTGTAGATCTGATTGTAAAATCTTTTAGATACTTGGGCTATCAACTGTACTTTTTAGGGGTTTTGATATTATTTGCAGGCTTTGGCAACCTAGCAGCTAACTTAGAGGTAAAAGAGCTGTGTTGTGATGGAGTGTTGAGTGAGACTTTTTTGGTTTTGTTAGTCTGCTTGATTGTTAGGTGGTGTGGGGTGTTTTTTTGGTTTTGTTTCTTTTTCTCCCCATCCCGAAATGTTCCTGGAAATAGCATGTTCCTTGTCAGACTGCTTTGTGACAAGGTGAAAACACAGAGTGTTCTCCCTGTCTGTGATCTCTAATCACAGCAGCACTGAAGTGCTGGTTTAGTTATCTTGAGAAGTTATTGATGATAGGGTTGGAAATTCTATTCCTTGGGGAATGGGTGCAGTTTTAAGAAGAAACTTTGGTGTTCACTAATGCAGGGAATTTGAAGGCATACAAAACTAGACTGCTCCAACAGGTGTTCATAGGCCCTTAAGCCAGTAGACTGGTTCTTCAGAATATTGTCTTCTGCCTTACTTCTCTGATAGGGGAAATACAAGGTTTGACAGGGCCAGTGGATCGTTTTTCATACATGGGTCCCTGCTTTTTCCAGGCATCCAAGGTCAGGGAAGCATCGTTGCTCTCATGAGGGTGCTGACAGGAACAGGCACTGTAGTGTTCTCCCTGTCACTGAGCACCGTGAAAGGGATCTGATGGAGAGCACTGGGAGACAGTGCTGGACAAGGTATATTCCCTTCACAGGGACTGTCACTGTCGAGTTGTTGTTTGAAGCCCGTCGTGTTAGGGCACTTCTGATCTCTCCTGTAGAGATGATGCTTTTTGTGATCAGTGTTAGAGGCAGCTGATATGGCCATAGTGGCGTATATGAGCTGCAATTGCTGCCTCTAAAGGTACCTCTGCTTTTATTTTAGATAGTCAAAGGCTGACCCTCTCTTTAGGGTTTATGATTCATAAATACTTCTTTCTGTTTTGATTGATTTAATCCTGTAAGTTAACAAAAGAAATGGAGAAGGCTTTTTAATAAAACACAGACCATGATGTCTGGATTTACATCCTCTGAAGCAAATAGCTAGGGCAGCTGTTACAGTTTTAAAATCTTTCATGGATTTTTTTTTTTTTTTGTCCCTTACCAACACAGTGGTTTGGGAATTGGAAGCCAGAACAAGATGGCTTGTTGAAGCCCAACCCTCTCTCTACTTGCTTCCAGAGCCAGCTAACTGTCTAAAGCCTAAACAAAGGAATGGCTAATAGCTTTGCATTCCAACGTGTTGACTGGGGAGAGGATTGGAGGAGGTGTGGAGAGAGAGGTTTCCTGGTGCGCCCTACACTTTTGTCCTCTTGTCTGCGTGGGTGCCCAGCTGCAGCTTGCTGGGCTGGTGGAAGCACTGGGATGGGGGTCCTGCCTCGCCCCTTAGCTCTGCACGCCCTGTTCTGTTCGTCGGAGAGAACAATCACCACTGCCTGGATTTGCTACAGGTTCATTGAGGGGCCGGCGCCATCTGCAGAGGAGTTGCTAACCGCCAGTGCTTTTGTACAAAAGACGGTGAGACAGTTCTTACACTGCCCGGGAGAAAGGTTTCAGCCCGTCCCTGTGGCTTCCATTCCCATGGGAGCTTTGGTACCAGCACCCCTCCCTACCCCCGTCTTTGCCTTGCCTGAGCCCATGAGTGAGTCACTGCAGCCCTTGCCTCCTGAGGGACAAAATCGCCTTCTGTTGTTTGTAAACATAACTGCACCGAAGGGACAGAGATGATTTGATTTGTTTGAAAGTTTTGGTTACAGTGTTGCTGTTTGTTCTGTTCTGGCTTTTTGGCTATACATTTATACAATATATATATACAATATATATATACAAATATATATATATATTTGTAGTAAAGAACTGTTATCCTTTTCTCTACATTTTCTGATTAAAGTCTCTTAATTTCAAAGGTTTTGGTGGTTTTTGAGGAGAGGCCCCCTTCCTAGTCCAGAAGGATTCCTCACTTTTCTTGATCGACATCTTGGTTTCTTTTTAAACTGAGACAAAATTGGCACCCAGCATGAGGCCTGAGCAAAGAAGGATAACAGTTCTTGTGTAATCATGTGTGTATTGAATTTAGGGCTCATACACACTATACTGTACAATATACTTGTTTTTGGTTTGTACAGAATCATGCAAAAAGGCCTGGTGGGCTTAAGTCTTCTTCACAAATTGGTTAGTAAAACTCAGGTAGCTGTGATTATTATTGAGTTCTTAATTAGGATTTATAATCTTATGAATTCAACGCCTGTGGGTCTCATTTGAAATGTGTTCTCAAGGTTGTACTTCTGCCCTGGTCTAACCCCTCTGGGGTTTTAGTGATAATGGTACCCATCCTTGGGGAGAAACACAGGGGAGGATTTTCTCCCAATCCTTCACCCATTCCTCCTTCAGGTCTGCTACAACAGCTTTTGGGAAGCTTAAATTTTCTCTAGGTGCCAGAGATGTCTTACTGTTTGTGGTTTGTCTGCAAGTTTGTGTCACTATGGACTATCTTATGTATGAAGCTAGGGCCACGGTTTTTTGAGAATACATCCAGAAGCCCACCCTAGGAGTGGGAAACCTTGAGTGGCATGGCTTGTGGGAGAACACGTGTAAGTTCTTAGAAAATTGTTCTGTTTCAATGACATAGAAGTTCACCCTTGAACAACTCCTAAACCCCATGAAAATAATGAAATCTGGGAGGGAGAGATGTTGTGGTAGATTCATGAAGTGGCAACTCATAGTTGCACATGGGGCTTGGTCACTGCCTACTGAAAAGTGTTTGGTATGGTGCAGCACCTCCAGGGGTAAAAGGAAGAGAGTAAAATGCCTGATGTCATGGTGACTCAGGATTTGACTAAACCAAGAGAACAGTCCAAGCCCATGGGAGTTGCCCCTATCCAAAAAAGAAAATATGAGACCAAATCAGTTCACTGAGTGCATGATGAGGGAGGAGTGACACCTTCACAGATAGACCCAGAACCAGAGATCATTACTGAATTGCTGTCATTTGACAATTTCCGTGGTTTGCAGAAAGAAGTTACTTGATGCCTGGGCGAGCCCATCCTGACTTAAATGATCTGAGTTTGGGACCTTATGGGTGAAAGCTTACAACTTGATTGTGCTGAAGCCAGGTTTTTGGGATCTCTGGCCCAGGATGTGGGTATCGAACAGGTATTTGTGAGGGAATCAAAACCTCTTTCTCTCTGGGTGTGACTTCTAACGAGTATAAGAGAAGTTTGTTTACAGACACATCCTGCAGGAACATCATCCTAAGATGACTTGGAAGACTGGAAGAAGGAATCCTACCCCTGAGAGAAATGGCACTGTTAAAAGTGCTTTTTGGAAGCAATGGGCAACCCAATAGTGACGCAGACAGGGTCAGGTGAACATCACAGATGTGGTGGAGTCTTTCATGCCAGGGGCCAGTCGTGTACTTCAGTTTCCTGGCATCCATGCATTCTGAGGGAAACCAAGAGACATTGGGCTCCATAACTAGTAAACTCAGGAATGGTCCATGGCCTGCTACAGGCCTGTATCTCTGCTGTAGAGACATCGGTTGAGAGTCTCAAGGCACTAACTACAGAGGTAAAAGATGAACAGAGAAAACTTAGAAAGGAGATTAAGGAAAGTTTCTGTGTGGCACCAGTGTGAACCAGAACCTCTGAGCTCAGAGCCAGACACCCCCCAGCTAGAGAAAGTGGACAGGCCCCATAAACTGAGCTGTGGTATTTCCTGGTTGACTATGGAGAAGACATGAGATGGTGGGACAGCAAACCTACCTGTGCCCTAGCAGCCCGAGTTCAAGAATTGAAGGAGAGCAAAAAAAGAAATTCAGTAAGAGTTACGTGCAGTGCCAGTTTCTTATGAGCAAGGATCTGACCCATTAGAGGATATCTCCCAAATCTATTCACAGTGAAAAAGCTGTGATTGCCATAATCAAGATCAGTGTTAGAGGAGCCCTGCCTCTAGCCAGGTAGTGGCGTAGGACAACCATGTCAATTGGACTGTGTGGATCCGATGGGATATAGGTGGGCCTTTGGAATAGCCACTGTAGAGACAGGAGAGATTAAACAGTTGAATTCATTCTGTGGTCTCTCAGAGAGTCCTTCTGTTGTTGGACTGCTGAAGGTTGAGAAACAGCAGGTGCCAATTGCCACCACAACATGCATCGTCAGCAATACCGAACAAGCCATGACTCTGTGATCCCCATCCATAAGATGATCCATGAAATGGAGAGCCAAGGGGTGATCAGTAGACCCCTTCAACAACCCCATTTGGCCAGTGCAGAAGTCTGAGGGAGAATGGAGATTGACTGTGGACTATCATGGCTTGAATGTGGTTATTTCACTGCTGAGTGCTGCTGTGCCAGGTGTGTTAGAACTTCCGCATGAACTGGAATCCAAGGCAGGGAAGTGGTACACCACTATTGACATTGCTAATGTGTTCTCCATTTCCCTAGCAGCAGTGTAGGCCATAGTTTACCTTCACCTGGAGAGGCGTGCAGTACACCTGGAACAAATTGCCCCAGGGGTGGAAACACAGTCCCACCATCTGTCATGGACTGATCCAAGCATCACAAGAGAAGGATGCGGCTCCATAACATCTGCAATACATCGACGACATCATCGTATGGGGGGACATAGCAGAATATGTTTTTAAGAAAGGGAAGAAAATCATCCAAATTCTCCTGAGAGTCAGTTTTGCCATCAGAATAAGGTTAAGGGACCTGCCCGAGAGATCCAGTTCCTGGGAGTGAAGTGGCAAGATGGATGTCATCAGATTCTTGCAGAAGTCATTGACAAGATCACAGCAATATCTCCACTGACCATCAAGCAGGAAATGCAAGCCTTCCTGGGCTGTCTTAGGTTTCTGGAGGATGTATATTGCAGAATACAGCTAGATCATAAGCCCTCCCTACTTGGTGACCCATAAGAAGAATGATTTCCACTGGGGCCCCTGAACAGCAGCAAGCCTTTGAACAGATCAAGCAGGGGATTGCTCACACTGTAGCCCTGTGGCCAGTCAGGACAGGACCAGATATGAAGAATGTGCTCTACTCTGCAGCAGGGAATAATGGTCTTTCCTGGAGCCTTTGGCAGAAGGTGTCTGTCGAGACTTGAGGTCAGCCACTTGGATTCTGGAGCCAAGGCTACAGAGGATCTGTATATACCAAATATACTTCAACGGAGAAGGAGATCCTACCTGCTTATGAAGGAGTTCAAGCTGCCTCAGAGGTGATTAGAACAGAAGCACAACTCCTCCTGGCACCCTGACTACCAGTGCTAAGGTGGATGTTCAGAGGACAGGCTGCCTCCACACATCATGCCACTGATGCTACCTGGAGCAAGTGGATTGCTTTGATCACCCAGCATGCCTGTATTGGGAAACCGAATCACCCTGGGATCCTGGAAGTCATCACGAACTGGTCTGAAGGGGAGAACTTTGGTCTAGCAGATGAAGAGGAAGAAGAGCAGGTGACACATGTGGAGGAAGCTCCACCATACAATCAATTGCCAAAAGAGGAAACATGCTACACCCTTTTCACTGATGGTTCCTGTTGTATTGTAGGGGCAAACCAAAAATGGAAAGCAGCCATATAGAGTCCCACATGACAAGTTGCAGAAGCTACTGAAGGAGAAGGTGGGTCAGGTCAGTTTGCAGAACTCAAAGCTGTCCAGTTGGCCCTGGACATTGCTGAACGAGAGAAGTGGCCAAGGCTTTACTTCTGCACTGACTCATGGATGGTAACCAATGCACTGTGGGGATAGTTAGACCGATGGAGGAAGGCAAATTGGAAACACAGAGGGAAACCCATCTGGGCTGCCAATATATGGCCAGACATTGCTGCCCCTGTAGAGAAGTGGATTGTGAGAGTCTGCCATGTAAATTTACGCATGCCCAAAAATCAAGCCAGTAAGGAACATCGCAACAATGAACAGGCAGACTGAGCTGCACGAGTCAAAGTATCACAGATAGTTCTAGACTGGCGGCATGAGGGAGTGTTGTTCCTGGCTTGATGAGCCCATGATGCCTCAGGCAATCAGGGCAGAGATGCCTCCTGTAGATGGGCATGAGACCGAGGGGTGGATTAAACCATGGACATTATTTCTCAGGTTATCCATGACTGTGAGACATGCACTGCCATTAAACAAGCTAAGAGAGTAAAACCCCTGTGGTATGGTGGATGCTGGGATAAGTACCTGTACGGAGAGGCCTAGCAGGTTGACTACATCACACTGGCACAGACCTGCCAAGGTAAGCACTATGCGCTCACCACGGTGGAACCAACTGCTGGATGGCTGAAGACATGCCCAGTGCTTCATGCCACTGCTCAAAATACCATATTAGGCCTAGAAAAACAAGTAATTTTGGTTTCTTTTAAACTGAGAGAGTGGCTAAGGAAAAAAAAGAGAGTCTTTGAAGCAATTAAAGGACTAAAATGTTACCATTTTATGGCTTGTACGATATAGTCAAAACTGGTAGTGATCCTGCATTTGTTTGCATTGTCAGGTAGCTTTCCAGTATAAGAGAGAGCGATGCAGTTGCTGGTATGGTGGCCAAACTGTTCGGGCTTATATTTTCCATACAAAGTCCCTGCTTTTTTTGGATTATTTTTAGAAGACCTCAAGAAAAATATTTAAGCTACTTTCAGGAAAGATTAAGGCAGTTAAATTGCTTTCCTTTGGAAAAGGTAGGGCTGTATGTATGTATGGTGAGGGAAGGAGTGTTAACAGCTTTGGCACTTTGGTGTTCTAGTGAAATAAAAATTTGTGAGACAGTGTGTATTTTACTCTTTCTGTGAAAATCTCAAACTTCTGTATCACTTTTCAAGCAACTGAAAACTCTTACTGTACCCAAAATTGGAGGAAATGTAGTTTGGAAACTTTGTTCTTGGAAGATAGCAAATGTAGTTTGGAAACTTTATTCTTGGAATATAGCAGCTGTGTGAAACATTGATGTTCTGGCCCCCCTGAGATGCTAAGAGGATTTCTCAGATGACATACAGAATACAAGAAGTGCTGGTTTTGTATAGGATGCAAGTGAAAACAAGGATATCTTTTTTTTTTTTTTTTTTTTTTTTTTTTTTTTTTTTTTTTTTTTTTTTTTTTTTGCTTTTCAAAGGCAATATTGGGGATTACAAGTTAGCAAAAGGGAACAAGAAACCAATGCTTTTTAGATATACATTTTATTTCTGTGACTGGGTTCCATTGCCAGACTGTTTGACAGGTTGTAGGTCTTTATTTCCCAAATGTATGTTCTATCCCTCTATTGTCATCTTTGCTTGAGTGTTCAACACAAAGGCTTTGACGTGTAACCAATTTCCTTGGATAACATGTGTTTTTGCCCATATTAGAATCTCATTTTCTTTCATGCATATCTTAAGTTTAGGAAGTTACTTGTGCTTCATGAAGGCTCCAGTGGGGTGCTAGTGATAAACTCTTTCCCATGCCACAGCGGCTGGGCTTTATAGACTAATGAATGTTTCATCCTAAAACAAGAGGAGGAGTCACTGCATGACTGGCCAAATACTTCATACTGTCTTAGAAAATGAGTGAGCTTGACGTGTGTTTATTGTGGGAGCGCCTCCTCTAGTATTTATTATTAAAGATTGGAATCTAACTCTAGTTTCTTTGCTGCAGAAAAAAAGAAAGTCAGTTGCAGGCTTCAGATGAATAATTATTTTATAACAAGATTTTTTCTCAGTTCAGCTCTGTTAGATAGGCGATTCTTGGGGTTTTATTGCTGCTGGTGTTTCAAATTGACACCTTTCTTTTGTAGCTAAAGAATCTCCTGTAGGGATTTTTAGACTGTGAAAGTTTTTGGGATTTGGAGAGAAGAGGAGGAATTGTTTTGCTGTCTCAAATCTTTCGAGCAAATTGGACAATTCAGGTGCAGAGCAGTTGATTGCAGCCCTCTATAAGACAGATGGGCCTGATGAACGTACAGGGTGGTTTTTCTGTGTTGCTTGAAGTGTAGTACTCAGCAAAACTTGCAGAAGTAATATTCTTTGTACACAATACACAAACTTGGGAAAATACTAATGTCTTAACCACAGTGTGAGTGGATGACACTTCAGAACGTAACTGCACAAAATTAACAGATTGCATGGTTCTGGTTTTGTTAAACAATTGTATGGTTTCTCTCCAAGTGTAGCTGCTATAATTTAAAACATAGAATAGGATTGCGTTGAGAAATTAAGTCATGGAATCGTGAAAAAGAGAAGGAATGCAGGGAAAAATCCCTCCTTTTCGGCTTCTCTGCAGCTCTTCAGTGAGAAAGAATGGCATTCCGTATCCCTGGGAATTCTTACTAGTGCATGCTCTTGCTAAGCAGTCTACAAAATAATGGGGAATTCTTGCAATTAGTACCTTTCCTATTTAGGCTTACAAAGACTGGTGTCAGGTTTATAAATTTAATTGCAAACCCATGTCTGAATGTTCTTAAAGAACTCATTAGTACCACAAGCTGCTGGGATAGTGGTTTCTCTTGTACAGGATGAAGTTTTGTCAACAGTGACGTCCTGACTGCTATGCAGAGTCCTTAAGATTGTGTTTTATGAAGAGGGTGAGAAAAACTTGGATGGATCTCAACAAATCTTTAGCAAGGAGTGGAGAAAATCTGAGAGAACTCCTAATTTGCTCCTTGATGTTAAATTTAAGATCAATTTTCCTTCCATACTACATAGCTGCTTGAGCTTTTGTTATGACACAATACGAAGACCAGATTTGGCTGAACTTGCCAATGCAACTAAGCCGATATTGGTCAAATTCGTAAACTGCTTCTTGATTTGTTTTCTTTTACTTGCTGGGAGGACTGCTGATGCTGAAAAGGAAAAAAACCTTAGTGAGCTGACCAGAGTTGAAAAGTTGAAAGAATAATTTTTTTCAGGTCTGAAAATGCAGGGACTTAAAAAGATGCTTATACTTGATACTCCTCTTTCACTTTGTATTTCACTTACAGGCAAAAGAGATGATGAAAATGTGCTAGAGCTTGCTTGTTGTTCTAACTGAACTGCTTTTGTCCAAAAACGAAGTATGTTATTGTGCTTTCTTTTCTGGAACTTTGAACTTGTTTAGTAAGGCAGAGGAATGCTGTGAAGGTAGAAGATTGTGCTGTTTGCTAGTCTTCTTCCAGTTGTATATGGAGTTTTTCAGACATGGTATTTAAACATGGTTTCTTCTCATTTGAGCCATAGAGTTCATACACAGGCCTTGTGCAGCTAAGATTCTTTTTCCTTATTTCATAGGGTTTTGTTTTAATTTTTTTATATGTCTCTTTATTCTCCATTCGGCCCAGCCATGGTTTACTGGAACTGACTGTTACATCTCGCTGAAGATAGCAGCCCATAGCAGGTGACAAGGGGCAAGAGAGACCTTTTCTTGCTTTGAATTATTCAGTCGTGAGCTTCTAGTTGGCATTTCTAATATTAAGTTTTAATAGAGGCTTCTGTTCTCTGGTAATCTATCTTGCTTGATTGGTAGACAGATTTTTTAAAGTTATTTTTTCATGAAGTCATGAAATCAGTTAGAAAACCTTTTACAACCTTCTGTAAAAGGCTTCAGTCTGAATGTCACCTACTTACTCCTCAAGTAATATAGCAGATACATTTTCATAAAAGTGGCCACTAGCTTTTTACAGGCACACTTGGAATGGTCACCAGCCTTTTAAGGGGACAGTATGAAATAACTAATATTGGTATTTATTGACAGGGGGAATCTCCTCTTCATTGACCCACACCCCTCTTAGAGCACTTTCCAGCTTGGATCCTGGAGTAGCAAAGCTTCAATGATTTCTACAGAAATCCCTCTTAGGAAGCAGTATGCTGATTGCCAATACCTCACTGGCTTTCTGATCAGAGCTGGATTGGCTTTTTGGCCAATAGGAGGAAATGTTTCTTTGTGTGTTTTTGCACTCTTGAGCTCAGAGATCTATCATCACAGGCAATGCTGAGGGGAAGAAACAAGCTCCTCCTTTGTAATGCCATTGGCCCTTTGGGAAGTGTTCCTGGTTTGTCCATTGTGTCTTGTAGAACAGCTTTTAACAAAGGAAAAGCTTAATATGCATGTATAAAGGCAAATCAGTATTGGAGCACTGCAGCTGACTTTGTGTGGCTTACTTGCTTAAGAACACCCATAGTTTGACCACATCTGTTGTAAATAACCAACTTTTATATTGGAGAAGTATCAGGAGTCTCAAGTCAAACTGTTCTGTAAGATGATCAATGTTCTTTAGTGCATGAGATGCTGTACTGGTAGCAGATGGGGAAAACAAAGGTTGACAGTTGTAGCTGGAGGAGTAGGATAACTTCTGATGTTTCTCTCATAGCAGCTGGCACTCTAGAAAGAAGAAAAACTGCAGTGAAGGGTATGGAATAGAACAGACAGAAGAGGTGAAAGGGAAAATATGCCTAAACATACAATATGCTGAGAATTGCCACCTCTTTTTTTTTTTTTTTCCTGTGGTTTTTTCTTTTCCACTACTTGCACTAAATGTACACAATTTCCATAGGACGGGAGCCATGCAGGCTATGAAAGCAACTGTTACTATTTCAAGGCAGTGTTTATTAACACTGTTTCAATTTAGCTTGGTTTTGTTCTATCCAAATTGCAGTATTTTACTTGATGAGTAAAATAGATTAAATCTTTCTTATTTTCTGGAGACAGTGAAAACAAATGTTACGTATGTTCAATTCTGTCACTTCTAGAGGGGAGTAGCCCACTGTACACAGCTTTAAATATTTTATATGATATCCCCTTTAAGCACTTCTTCATAGCTGCTTGGCAGACCAGTCTGATGCAGATGAAGAAATCCTACCATGGAGACTGCAGTTTAAAACAGAGCATCCAAAGTCTGCCGCTGAAGGAACTGTTGCTATTTCTGTCAGCAGACTTTGCACTTTGTCAGGGTAGTTTACAAAGTCTGATGAGCCACATCAAAGCTGTAAATCAGTTGGTAAAAGCTCTAGTGGTACATCAATTCTGCAAAGCCTCGACTCAGTCTTATGCAAAGCTTTTGCCATCTTAATGTGTGTTGGAATGTCATCTTCAGAGAGTGGAAAGCATTTTTTCAATAATAGCGTATTTTACATTTTTTTTAAAAGAAAACTTAATTTTAAATGCGAGGCGTTGTCTGAAGCTAGGCTTTGCTGCTTTGTTTTTCGGTTTCCTGTTTCTCCACTACAAGAATTATAGACGTGCAAGAGCTGCAGAAACAGGATTGCATGTAAATTGTCACCAGAAAGAAACCATAGCTGTCATTGAGTCCTGAAATGGCCAGGTTTCATCCAATTATTACATAAGTTATACTAAAAATAACACTGTTCCACTCAACACTTGGAAAACTGAAAGGGAAGGATTTTTGTTTCTTGGTAGGGGTATGTGCATTGTGATTGTCCACTTTTTGCAGGGAGCATAGGAGATTTTCTGTGCACAAATCAGGCTTGCAATGTAAACAGTTTATTGAGTTTATGCTTTATTTGTAATAGATGTTAGAGAAGTAGTGACTGCAGTCAAGAGAGTGTCTTTGTAGTTAGCTTCACAGAAACAGAGTGTTTTATATGCTTAGTTTTTATCAAGCCACTTACTGGTTTACTTAAATCACAGCTTTTTTGCAGTTGTTTGTTTCTTGCTTTCTAGAGCTTTCTTTTTAATTAAATGTACTTTAGCAAGTCAAGATATCATTTCCTAAGACAGCAGGAGTAGTGAAACTTCGCTGTCTAAATGAAGGAGCTGAGGAATGAGAGATTATGAGATCCTGCAACTACCACTGACTTATTGTGGCCTGAGGCAAGGCTGACTCTTCTTAACTGTCTGATGATGTCCCATGGTGGTACTTGTTAGCATGTGAGACAGTTAATGTGGTATTGAAGAAATGAGGTGTTCAGTGCATCTGAAAAATAATAAGGCAGAGGCTTCTAACTAGAAGAAGATTCAACAATTTTGTCTCATTTCCAGAGCAGGACCCCCTGCTCTCTCTTTCAGAGGTGTAAATGTTCTTTTGAAGAGTGGAAGATACTTCCAGCCTTACTTTTCTAATCTGTCCCTTGTACTTATGTTAAGTTCTAGCTGATAATTTTAAGAACTTTTGAAGTTCTTAAAGATGCAAAAAGTGTGTTAACTACTACTCAATGTAGCATGTGATTTTTTTAATATGAGAGTAATATTTGCAAGTCCAGTACAGTAACTTGGTGTTATAGTTTTAAAACTCAGAATTCCTTCCAACGCTTTTGGAGCCAACGCCTTGGTATTGAAAACAGGTTCTAACAAAGGATGCCATGAATATGTATGTTAGGTCCTTAACAGATAGCCAGAGGTCTTTTGTTTGGACCCCTCACTGGGCTTGGGGGGTTGGGGTGTGCCTGGGTTTTGTCTCTTTTCTGGGCAGGTCAGGGAGACTTGTGGAGGGCAGCATGGAGGGGAGAGAACAGACACAGACTCCAGATCCTACATCGCTGGGAGATCAGAACTGTGTCATCTGCTCTC
>JAWWTY010000077.1:67850614-67864428 GCA_035222235.1 Margarornis squamiger | reverse complement strand
TTTTCTCTTTTCTCTTTTCTCTTTTCTCTTTTCTCTTTTCTCTTTTCTCTTTTCTCTTTTATTTTCTCTTTCTTTTTTTTTTTTTTTTTTTTAACTTCTCCAAGGAGATCAGAAGGGTTCTGAGCTGGTCTGCAGTGACCCACTTGAAGACACTTAATTCTCCAGGATTCTGCCTGTAGAAAGTACATCCTTCTAAACTCTGTTGACCTTCCTTTCACAGTCACAGAAGTTTTCAAGAATGGCCTATTAATGTGAAGAAAATCAATGGAGTTTATTCCCTGTGGCAAAGAGTGTTGGAGCTTCACAAAACCCAGTGCAAAGGTGTGAGGCTTCCCTTGAGTTGTTTTCATTTCTTTTCGATTCCTGGCATTCTTGCATGCTCTTTACTTGCAAAGTACTTGATATAAGAATGGGAAACTGAACATAACTTCTATGATAGTAAGGGTAGGCAATATACAAATTTTGAATTGTTACCTGGAATATTCTGTGATAGCTGATAGCACCTTCAGCACTAATTCTGTGTTGTCTGGGTTACCTGGCTCTGCTGCTCTGTTTTTCTCTACTAAGGCTGTTTTTGTATTTCACATTTTAAAAAAACTCAAAAAGGTGTCTGTGTGAGACCCTGCTCCCCTGCAATGTCCTTAATTTGGAAAAATAGAAGAAAACACTGTTTTGCTGATATCTGGAAGGAACTGGAAGGGATCGGATGTGTTCTTTCAGAAGTCCAGTCTGGTTTGAAAGCAGAGGAGATACTGCTATCTTTTGCTTGCTGGAGCAAGAACAGAAAGGGCACTGTATGCTGATTAGATAATAAGCTTGATAAGGAGGTTAAGTATTTTAAACTTTAACAACACATCTGTGTGTTACCTTGTCCAAAAAGATTTTCATTGGTTTATTTTTTTAAAAAGAAATGAAAGTGGGAAACATTAAGAATGGGTATCAGCTTTGTCTTTAGGCAGAGTATTAAGTTAAATCTGAGTGTAGGGGGAATAAAAGTCTTGATGTGTGAAATCAGAATCAGCCATACAGGTAGGACACATACCACAAACTCTTTCCAAATTTCAGAACGACCTCCTGGATAGGTTCCTTTCAGTTGCTTCAAGTGATATCTGCCTACTTTTGCGTTTAAAGGTTCTAATGGTGTAGGTTCCTGAAAGGGAATGTTTGTTAGCAAAACGCATGGAGTTTCTTTTTCTTCTCAAGTTGTTAGAAGAACTGTATGCTTTGGTGTTTAAACCATTACACTCCGAAGACAATGCACTTCTCTATACAGTGAAACTTTTTAGCATCTGTGTTGGAAATCATTGTAACAATTTAAACTGTTGCTTTGGTTGATAACGACTTTTATTTAGGTTGAGTTGGTTTTGGGGTTTTTTTGAGACTCTAGCCTTTGAAGATCTGTAGACTGCCTGGACTCAACACCACACAGACTTTATGTATTTTCAGCTCTCTGCTGATGTCTTGCTGATAAGCAAAGTTCTTTGCCATGAGACTGCAAGAACAAATGATCAACTGTGTCATGAAAGGAACTTCATATGAGCCAGTTTAGCTTCTTGCTTAAGCCTTACATGAAGTTTTATTTGAGAAGACTTTTTGTTATAGAAGAGCTTCTAGCACTCAATCATAATTGCAGCGCATGTGTGTAAAATGTACTTTTGTCTTCCACAGGATTATTGAGGGACTTCTAAGCTATTTCACCACTAAGAAAGCACTTATTTTGCTTTGTCTTGTATGCTTTGTCTAACATGCATAATTTCAGCTTTCATCACTGTATATTGTTATATATTTCCCAGACTGGAAGACAGTTTTTGGGTTTTTCATCTAGCATAGAGGTGACTTGAGGACTGAGTTGCCCCTAGTCCTTTTAATAGACTAAATAGAACAAACTGTTCGTGAATTTCACTTAAAGGTCGAACTTCAATCTTTGTATGTTTTTTGCATTTTTCAATCTCTTTTTCTTGAATCAGATTTCATTTTAGTATTCAAGCTGTGTATTTGAGCCCTTGCCATAGTATTTCACGAGCAGTTGCACCAGTAATACAACACTTTTAATCCTGTTTACTATTGTCTATATTCCCAAGGATGAAGTGAGTACTTTTGACCTAACAGCATGGAGCTTTTTCTGATTCAGGTGGGAAAACAGACAGACTTATGTATTTAAAATTATTATACAGTCTGACCTGCTGTTAAGGCCACCATGTGTGTCTTGGTCAGCTACTGCAAGTACATGCTGCAGATATTTTGTTGTTGTTGTTGTGTTGGGTATTGTTTGTTTGTTTGTTTTTCCCAGCTGTCTTGGAAGTAAAAGGAGGTTTTTCTGAATTAAGTGGCTTCAAAATATTTCACATACTGACTGATGGCTAGCCATTCCTACTTAGGCATAGAGATCTGAATTTCATCTAGGCCTGTTAATAGCTTTGAGGAAGCCAGGTTCTGTTCCTTTTGCAGAATTGTCTTTTTCAACCACTTGTAAACTTAGCCTTATAGGAAACAATTTAAAGTTTTTTTCCCACCTCCATTCATAGCTGCCACCTGGTTAGATCTTCTTTTGGTACCACATTGCTCTCTTTGGCTGAACTTTCTTCAAGTCTTTACAGGATCACTTTTCTTATGCTGCTTTGTGCATCAACAGTGATGTTCCACTGGAAACAACACCCATTAGACTAACAGTCATCATCCAAGGTAGTGGTAGTAGTTGCTGGGAAGGTAGTCATCTACAAGTTAATGATATGCAGTTACGATTCTCCTTGATACACTGGCCTCTTGATGTCTGTCAAAGGTGTCAGCTGGTTTGTCGCCTGAACCTGCGTGATCATTCGTGGCTTCACATTTTATGCATTGACAGCCATATCGTTTAATCCTCTGCAAGCAATCCAGCTGACTGTGTATTGATGACCAGTCCTTTTAGTTACTGCCTTCTGACTTCTGTTATACTAGTCACTGAAAGTGTCCCTACCAGCCCTCAACAGACTTGGCTCACCTTGAATTTTCTACATCTTTTATGGCCAGCTGACTAGTTGATTTGGTGCTGGTTTACTGCACAGTATGAAGAAACTATCTGTCAAAAGCCTGCTAGAAGTCTTACTTTAGCAGAATTACCATTTTCAACTACACTTGCAAAAGATCTGTTTCTGGTTAAAAACAAGTTGATTTGGTATGAATAAGCTTATTTTACCATATCATAAAGCAGTATGTTTGAAGACTGTTTTTCAGCTTGGAAGGCCTTAAAGACCTTTCCTGGTTCACTTAGGAAAAAGCATGGCTTTCTTCCAGTGCTGCAGAGCTTTCCTGATTTTTTAATTTCTTATAATTCAGTAGCATTGATAAAAGGAATAGCTGTAGGATGGGAGTGAAGGTGGAAGAACCTTCAGAGCGAGGGTGGTATTTTTTTTGAGGTGAGTGGTGTTTTGTGGGTTTTTTCTTTTTTTTTTTTCTTTTGAGTTTGTTTGGCAGGGATTTTTTGTTTGGTTGGTTGGCATTTTTTTAAGCTTCAAAGTGTAAGCTGTCTTTTTAGTAGCTGGAGTTAAGAATGTAGCTTCTGGTGAACTGTTAAAAGCAATAAAATTGGTACATAGACATAGACAAGCTGAGATTTAATAACATATAGTGCAGAAGTGCTTGTGAGTAATTGGATTGGGTTCCTACAACGTTAGGTGCTGTACAAAATACTAATTCCTGCCTTTGAGATTTGTGTATAGGCCAGCCAAAACCAAGGTAGTTCAAGCAAACATAAATAAGCAGAGTGGTAAGTGTAGTGGGGCAGATGTGTTTAAGCAGCTGCTTTGCTTTCTGGTTTTAAGTGTGGATTAACTTACTGGAAAGAGATGGAGGTAAGTTGCAGGGGAGCAGGAGGGAAAGGTGGGAGTACTGTTGTTGTCTGTTACAGAGAAGCTGGATTTGGAAATAATGGGGGAGAAATCATGTCTGGCTTTAAGAACCAAGCTGTTGCGTCTTAGTCTGTTAGAGGGAGGACTGGAGAGAGGAAGAGTAGTGAGGATCTAGGAAGCTCGCAAGGCCAGCGACCCTTGCAATCTGAAATGACTAGAGTATGAGATACGCTCCTTCTGTCCTTTGGATTGTGAAAGCTGTTTCCCCAGATGTGTTTACTTTTCCGTGTGAGCTGTGGCAATAAAATCATTTACAGTAATTTGAAAAACTAATCCTTTGTGAGAAGCAGAGGCAGTGATTATACCACTTGCATGTTGTCCTTATGCACTTCCTGGTGGGATGAAAAGGAGTTTTTTATTTGTGTGGTTCTCCCTCAACGCTTTCTCCATTCCCTTGTTCTTTGGTAACTGAAAAACAAATACCTTCTCCTCTGCCTATTTTACAAATGGCTGCTCAGTGGCAAGGATATTTCTGAAGATCTTGCTTTAACTGAGAAAGGTTGATCAATATGTGGTGTGGCAGGATGTGAAACTGAATTTTCTGTCACTCCTGACTTGTCACTTAGCTCTCACATTGCCAGCAGTGAACCTGGAAGTACCAGTGTTCTGTAGGACATGGAGGTTCCTCTGGAGCCTCTCATTTAAGGGGCCTACAGCTGAATCACAGTTGTTTCTCTTGTGGTGGCTGTGAATCATTATAGCTTTTCTAATGATGGAACACTGGTCTCCTGTGGTCTGCTATAATCAGATGAGTCACTGAAATGTTGTCTAATTGCTGTTTAAATATCTTAAGATAATTTTCTTATTTAACTTATTCTAAAAACAATGCTCACATTTGTTATCTGTTACTTAAAATATATCTAGTTCTACAGCAAAGGATGCTGTAGATGCCAATGGTGTGAACTTCAGAGGAGTAAAGCATGTCTGCTCTGACTGCTTTGGGCTTGAGCAGCCAAAGTCTACTTCCTTTTAGGTAAAAAAGCTAACTGTTCAGAGTTAAGAGCCAGAATAAGTAGTGTAATTTGCTTTTCTGTAGGTTTGTAGGTCTATGGAATACACACGCTTTTGATGTGAAATTGGAGCCTTTATTGTTTGCAGGGGCAAGAAGATGATTGTAAGTCTCAAACTAAGGAATTGAAGATCTGCCTCCAGTAATAGCATCTATCAACATCTTGAAGACAGACTTCTTATCCTTGTGACCCTGATTTTACCCCAGAATGGGAGATCATGGATGTTAACACTGGTTGAGTTTAAAGCAGAGTTTGAAGTTGCTTGGTGCAAGCTACTTTGAATGTATGTAACTGCTGCTCCTTGTTTGGATTTAGTGCTCGAGTTATGGGACAAAGAATACACGGGGAGCTTTTTGTAAGTTTTGTCAGCCTCTTCTCTTGGCTGCTGTAGTTCTTCTGTGCCCTAGGCTTATTCTCATTGCAAAGCTAGTGGGAATGAGTAAGGTTTCAGGACAAATTTCACTGGTGTTTGAGGGAAATGGTGATGTTTTCATCTTGAAAGAGGAGCTTTCTTCCAAGCTGGTGGAATGATTTTACTGTAGGTAATTACAATGAGGTAATTAAATATTTCTGGCTCTGAAATTACCGAGAAGTACCTGATCCATTTTTTATTACTTCTGGGAGAAATAATTTTTCTTGTTTCACTGTGCAGTGGATGGAGCAGGCTGCTACGTGCAGCCTCACAGTCCTGTGAATTATGTATTTAGTATTCTCTGTTTTCAGTCTGTGTTTTCATTGCATCATCTCTCCTTGATCAGTGATGGAGGAAAGGAGGCTCTTTCAAACACTTTATAGTTCTCCAAAATATGTTACAAATGCTATAAATAGCAGTTTAGCACCAAGTAGAAGAAGGGGTCTTAGCTATCAAAGCTGTGAATCTCAGAGCTGTGATAGTTTTGGGATTTTCTCTTTTTTCTCTTGCTGGTATGGTTGGAGGGCAGGGGATATGAACAGTGAACAAATACATCATCATATGAGAAGGTTTTACGAATGAATAGTGTCTTTGGAGAAAGTACCAAAGGGGTTTCATCTCCATCTTGCAGCACAGAAGCGTACTTTGGCTTTCCTGACACAGGATTGCTGCAGGGTAGGAAGGATGTTGTAGTCAATGCTGTAGGCCTTCAGTGCATGAAGGATACCCGAGTCTCTAGCAGGGAAAAACACTGCTAAGCCTGGTACAATATTTTTGCTTTTCTTCTTTTTTTTTCTGTAGACAAGTCTGTGCTCCTTGGAAGAGGCTACAGGAGTATAAGCGGCCCAAGACTAATTGCAACTCTAAAGCAATTTCTGGTGTGTTGTGCTGTTGGCACAAAGCGAAATATTAAAAAGCGAGATTAACCAAGAATAGGATATACCACCAGTGAGCTGTGACTCTTCAATCTGACTTTTTGAATTAATTCTAGAGCTCAGAGATGAAGTTTAAGAGCAAGCAGCCTGGGGGCTTAACCAATAAATTGCAAACTGAGAAGTGATATTTTGAGAATTTTGTGATTGTAGGGGGTGAGGGATTAATGTGCCTAGGGCATGCTAGCATTTTTTCCTTGCATCAGTTTCTGCAATGAGACCAATAAGCTTAAAACTCTTTGCAAGATATTTAAACGAAAGCCAGCTTGGAGCAAATTTATGTGAAACAAAGGGATGAAGGGAGCACAGAAATGCTGCCATGGACCTCTCAGGTGGAATGGAATGTGTCTGTTTACAGCAGTATAAAAATAACACTGCCAGGACATGTGTTGCCTAGGCAGGAATATCCTAAACTCTGCTCTTAGTTTATATCATTCTTATATGAACAATATGGGCTCGATCTGTTAATCTACATGTTTATTAATCTAGTATAAATGTCAGTTTAAATATCTGATACTTACCTGAACAAGCCAGATGGTGTCAGACTGCTGTGAGTTATATGATGGAGATACTAGACTGTTAAATTCAGCTTCTAGGACCTTGCTTTTCAGTGACATTTCTGGCTGTTGGTGGTTTTCCTCCTAGTCAGTTAATACAATAGCACACTTTTTTGGCACAGCATTTGTCAGGGCGCTAAACCTGTGGGCAGGAGCCTGGAGGGCATTCAAAAATCAGGCACATTCTTATAACTCAGCTTTCTGTGTTGCTGTTCACTTAATCAGAGTGGCCTCTCAGCTCACCAGCCTTTCTGCTTCACAGAAGGGTTTGGCACATATTTAAATCGGCATGCTCTGGTGCAGTGTTATCAGCTGGGATGATTGTTTGAAATGAATAATATGGAGACTTTTGTTGCCAAGGAATAAGAGACCTGCAATGGAATCAAGATCTGGAATGTGCTACCTTTATGGCTGCTACATTCAGTGATGCCTTGTTTCATAGGCAAGCAACTTGTTGAACAAGTTTTCCCAAGTAAGTGCAATCTGTAATATAATGAAGACTTGTGATGGATTTCTTGCTTTTTGAAACACTATGTGAAGTAGGTTTTGTGATCCTCTTTTATAGGTAAGTGATTTTAATCTAAAATGTTTTTGTGGAAGTGCTTGGGAACTTCCCTGGCTGTAGTTTGGAAACTAGTGTACACTTTGTACAAGCCCCAAGCAGTTTTTTGGCATCAAAAAGATTCAGATTTAGCCCATGTGGTCTGGGTACATTATATTCAGCTGGTTGTTACTCTTTACCTTTTCTGAGTTTGTTCCCAAATCTTAAAGATTACTTCAACTGTCAGACTCTGATGTGGATGTTGACATGCAAATGAACATATGACTAATCACATGTAGCAGTAGAACTTCTTGCCTGAGTGTTTTCATGCTAAACGTCCAGTTAATTGAAGCTTCTCCTGTGTCTTTTCCTAGTGCTTCCATTTAAAAACACACATTGCCATCGCATCTGCAGAATGATTGCAGTGGTATATTTTTATATGGTGGGAGAAATGGAATGAAACTTTGTGTAGTCAGTATGGTTAGTATGGGTATTTAGATTGAAAGTATTCAGTTGATGCGATTGCTGCCTGACCTGTTGTTATCTGTCTTAATTTTTATGTGAGGAAAATCACCTGCAATTAGCAGGTGTGGGAATTACAAGGTGAGAAGGAGATGGACAAGGTATTGGATTCTAAAAGGATTCAATGAGGAATAGTAACTTTGAAAAACCCAAAAGAAAAAGCTGGTTTGTAGCAGGATAATTTCATGCTCTGACCAACTGTGTGTTCCCACAAACAAGTATACTATCATGGCTGTAGGTGGTAAGGGAAAGGAATGCTGGAAATTAGCTGCAGAAGTGGGGGTAGAAGGGATGAGAATACCTTCAGATGATCCTGCTGCTTAACTGGTCTCATGGTATCAAGAAACCATGGTCTGAGGAGGAACCCCTAAGGGAATGCTCTCTCTTTTGTATTCAGAATGCAGAGGCAGTGTGCAAGATAGTTGTATATGGAGGGAATTGACAGATTTTCTTTTCTTTGAGGGAGGTGGGGGGTGGGGAAGAGAGCAGGGACATGAGGGGAATGTTTGTGTTTGTTCTGTTTCAGTATTGCTAAAGTTAACCATTCCTTTGGAATTTGGGATTGTTGAGGAACAACATGCAAGCTGATGCCTGGGCATTTAATGAAGAGATCAGTCCTGTAAAGTGATCAATGTTTTGGAATTGGAGGGAGGAATGGGGAAAGTGTTGCAGAGATGAGTTGGGGAGATAGCAACCCTGTGGTGAAAAAAACTTAAACTGCTTGTGTGGAAGAGTAAGAGCCAGGCATAAGACACCTCACATGACTGCTTGCCTGTACATAAAGACAAGTGGCTGCAGCAATTTGCAAAACTCATGTTAACATTGTTGATGCTACTCTACTGAGACTTAGCTTACGTGTTTTACTGCTGAAATAGAATAAAAGATAAATATTGCTTCATCATTGTTGACAGAACAGCCCCGTAGCAGCAATAGAGCAGCCTAGACTGCCTAATGCATGCAATAGCATAAACATGCACTGTTTCTTCCTCGAATATGGAAAGTATGTTGTACTGAGTAACTAGCATACTTGCTGTTCTGTCTGCTCTAGCTGATGCTGAACATACCAACTGCTTATCAGCACTAGGAGTTTTGAGAGTGGCTTGCCTTTATCTTGCTTTATTGTGAAACTGCTTAAAATATTAGCTGACTGCCTCAAAAGTTGTCTTCAAAAGTGTTAAGAGCATGCCAGTTAAAAAATAACTTCATCCCTTACACGGGAAGAAGAATTAGGTTGACTGTACTGTAAAAAAAAATCTCGGGCTGCTACATGGATAATTCATTATCAGATGCAGAGGTTTTTTAGTTCTTCATCCTCTCTCCCTCCTGCATAGTGAAAGTGACTTTCAGTTCAAGGGAGATGGAGTTGTGGTTTATGCTGCAAGCTGTTGTATGGATGTGGAAGCATACTGAAATAATTCTAAACATTCACAATCTATTACAGTTTTAGTTAGAAAAAATGAGACATGGGAAAGTTGGCAGCCCTTAGAAATTAAATGGGCAAACTCAATCTGCAGAGTGCAAAAAGCAGTAAATTCGTACTCTTTTGAGAGGCATTTTCAAATGTTTAGGTGTTGTAAGTATCAAAGGAAGGGTAACTCTTTAACACTAGCTATTGAGCATGTACTTTTATTGTTTGGTAAGTGGAATAAATACAAAATTTTTTATTTAAAATTTTTCATTTTATTTTAAAAAAGGTTACTTAACCTTTTAATTTATTGCACCTAATAATTTATCCTATACTCAGTTTTACTATATTTTCTGTAAGTTTTCAATTTCTATGAAAAAATGGAATAAACTTTTTCTTTTAAACAAAGAATGTAACATTGCAGTTCTTCTTACACTTTTATGAAATTCCTGATGAAAAAGAATTCAGAAAAAAAAATTGTGGGTTTTTTTGTTTTTTGTTCTCCTCCTGTGTAACTTGGCTAATCCTTGTTAAATCATCTGGTGCCTTGGCATTTGTTCACCTTGTGAGAATGTATCTGACTGGTACTATTGTTTCTGCTCTTTGCCTGTGTATTGTGCCACTGATTTGGTGTATGTTGATGTCACTTCTATAGAGTTACTTGTCTGTGTTCTTCAGTAATAGCTGTGGAAGTTGAGTGAAGAAAGACATCTATAATCTTTCACATGGCAGGTCTTTGGTGGAAGGGCTGGGAGAGGAGGAGAGCAGACTTGTGTTTTAAACCCCACTTTAATTTTAGACAATATAGTGAATTACAGCTAACATGCACTTTTGGATTTTTTCCTCACTGGTAAGTTGCTACTGGTGTCCTGTACCCCTTGTGCAGTGTGAGTGTGAATCTTAATGTCCTTGCATGCAGTAGTCCTTTAGTTACTTTAATAGCAAAGCCTGAGAAATGAAAGAGGTTAAACATCCTCCAGCTGTCCTCTGATCATGAAGTTTCACTGTTGGATTTAGGCTGTAAAAAAGAAACCACAAGTTGTGGGACTTGCATGGGATTTCATGTAATTTAAAAACAGCATCTAAGTCTTTTCAGTCCGTAAAAGTTACAGTCTCTTTGTCATCAAGACCAGTATTAAAGTTAAGCTGAAATTGGTGTGAAATACCAAAGTTTTTGAGGAAGGATTCCAAAGAAAAGGTAAATGGACAGGAGCAACTCAAACCAACCAAACTTTAGTTGCATTTGCTTTGGAGTAGACTATTTCCCATTCAGTTGTGACATAAATAAGGATTGTGTGTATTTGAATTCTTGTAGTCTCTGGCTACAACAGATGTTAATTCAAGTGGGATTTTTGAGGAGCAATATTGTCATTTCTGCTCAGCTGAGAGCTCTGCTTCCTCTGCTGTGGAGAGGATCAACTATTTCTGTGTGGGCTGTGTTTGCTGATGCCGCATCTGAGGTGGCTCTGAAAATATTGAACATCAGCAGCCTTTAGCTTTTGTGTTTTGTTTTTCTTTTTTCCTTTTACGGTGGTGAAGTTGATCCACCACTCTGAAGTTGCCAGTGTGGTGTTAGGAATCTTGTTTTAAGTTACAGCTGTGACTCATTGATTGCTCTTGTTTGGCTTAAGAATGTACAGGAGTTTGGGGACAAAATGATGGTATATGAATGTTACAGAAGAATGTCATCTCCAGGAAACCATAGACAAAGATTTTTATTTGAGACACTTCAAATTTGCAGGTGGTTCCTTGTGCCTTATTGAAAAAGTTGAGTTTTATGTTGGAATGAAAATAGCTTTATCTAGTTCTTAACAAAATACTGTGCTCCAAACTTTGACTGTGCTCTTGCACAATCCATAAATTTAGGGATGAGTTGGGCCATCACCCCTTTTCACCGAAACTGAGCATTACCCATAGGTTGGGTTTTTTTTGCTTGGGAAGTGTTATTTATTTCCATTTTTTATACAGCTACTTTGAAGTTCTGTTGCAAGTATACTTCATGATAAACTTTGAGGTAGCTTAGTTCAGGAAAAGAAACTTTATCTGAGCTGGATTTTTAGTTTCAGGAGTTTGTCAGCCCTTCAGAAGACAGGCTTATCTGTCTCCAAGTGACAGATATGCTCTCTGTTCCTCAAAACCACAACATGTGCTGTGGAATCTCATTCGTGTTTGAAGTAAAGACATCTTTCATCTGAGCATGGAGCTATTTTGTTTAATGAATCTATTTTCCACTGGCATTTCTAGAGCAAGTAGAAAAGTGAGCGTGCAAGTAAGACTTAGGAGTTTCCTTGTGTTTTCTGGTTGAGGAATGAACATGGGCACACTGACTTTAAGCTTTCTAGCTTTGTGTAATTCTGTTTCTCATGTAGGCTTTGGAGATGAAGACAGTCTGAAAGAGACTTTTATATAGAAGCAGGTGACTTCTCATTCTCTTACCTGCTTATAAGAGTTTAATAGTTACCTCTGTATGCTTGAAGACTGAAGTAGCATGGTAGCATGTCACGTAGAGCAGAGTCTGCAAAGGGGTCTTCCATCTTTATGCTTTTGTAACAGCTGAAATCATGTGGGTGTCATTACCTGTTCTCTTAAGTGCCACTTCTCATCATGGTGCATGGTGGAGGATTGCCAGTTCCTTTGCTCCTGAGAAAGAGCTTTGTGCACTTGTGGTGGTCTCTGCAGGACAGTGCCAGCATAATCTTGGACAGCAAAATTTATGCCCTACAGGATGGACTAAGAAGCAAAAAGCAACACTTGAAAATGTGAAGCATTATCCTTAGAATAGATCTGCCTTGAGCATCTTAAAACCCTGACAGCCTTTTGGTGCTTTTCACCAAGGTGACTGACTGGAAATTCACAGTAATGGTAGGAAAATGGAGAAGGAAAAAAAAAAAATAATGAAACAGTGGGAGACCATAGTGAAGATGGGTCTATGACAGTAGGATTAGTTTTGGTTTAATATTACTTTTTTTTCCCCCTTTACTATCATGTGACCTGGCATAGCATTTGTATTCCAGGTGCTGAGATCTGTCCTATAGAATATTTTCATGTAGTTGTGGGAATAGAACACACCAAAAGGAGTGATCCAGAAATAGCCAGTCTGGTCAGAGAATTGGTATTCAAGGTGCCTGCCTTGTGTATGTTTGCCCCTTTTATAAACAATTATTAAAAAAAAATGTGTGGTGTTCTTGAGTTTTGTTTGGTTTGGGGTTTGGAGTAGGGCTTTTTGAGTTTTTGTTTTTCTTCTTGCTGTGTACAGCAACCTAACTAAAGTTGCTGGACTGACAAGGTCTGTATATGGGAATATTTAAGATGGGGAATCTTATGCTTTATGGAAGGATGGAAAATCTATGCCAGTTGTGAAATTAAATAGTACTCATCCATGTATTCCTGAAATCACTGTTCAGCAAAATCTGATGCTACCCCTTCTCTCCCCAAGTTCTTAAACCTAAATGAAAAAAACAAGCACCAAGTATGAAGTTCCATTTCTAGTTTTAATACAACAAGTAAGGAAATCCTAAAACTGCATGGCTTGCCTTATATGGAATTGGTCTTTTTAAGAAAAGAAACTTGGGAACATGAAATGGAGATACAGGATTTGGGGTAGAACCTTTTTTCCTTTTTTTTTTTTTTCTTTTTCTTTTAGAACCAGTGACTTACACATTTAGGCACCTCTAACTCTGTCGTATGTATAGATGATGGTGGAAGCAGCACTTAGTGCTTCAGGGGATGGGCACCCCCTAGAAAAGCATTGCTTTCTTAAAAAAATGCAGTTGTTTCTTGAGCAGCATTTCCTTTCTTCAAAAAACTGAAGTGGAAGGAATTACTTTCTTGAGTACTGAAACAACTGGAACTAACTCTTCCACTGCCAGCAAAGATTCTTTGGGGAAAATACATCTTAGTCACAGTGAAGACCCTTGCGTGTTTCTGCATCTACCAAAAAAAGCATTGTGGTCTTGATAGAGGGACTTGGTAGGGATAATTCCTGAGTAGCTAATGCAGTAGACTTAAGAGAGTTTTTTTTTTTAAGGAGCACAAACTCCTGTGTAAATGTAAACTGGTGGTAACTTCTGCACAGTTCTACCAACCCCCTTCTTTGAGCTTAAATACTCACAAATATGTATGTGAAAAAGTAATAACTGTTCTTTGAGAAGGCCTATGGGCAGATAAGTAGGCTTAGGCCAGGTTTGGAAACCCAGTAGTCTTTTGAGAATCTCCTGGTGGAAGAGATTGAATTGAACTGGTGTGTGGGAAATGCAGAGCAGCAGGAACAGGCATCCAGGCTCTGCTGCTGTCGTGTGGCTCATGGCAGTATGAAGAATCAGAAATTTCAGTGATCTTGAAAATATTGTTTGCTTTGTAAATGGGCAAGGAGGGAAGTGTCTTGGTTAAATTTGTCAGTGTAGTCTGGCCCAGAGCCATGAATTTTCTTAATCAGTTGCAGGAACATATTTTTCTGTTGATGATATAAGGTAGTGATATAAGGAACTAGCACTGAAAGGGTTAATAGAAATAATTGTAAAGGCTTTTGCTGAAGTAGCAGAGATAGAC
>JAWWTY010000077.1:67816916-67848935 GCA_035222235.1 Margarornis squamiger | reverse complement strand
ACATTATGGTGAAGTTTTCTCTATCTTCTGAGGCTTATTTCTTACAAGCTTTATTTCACCTCAGATATTGTACATCTGTAGCAACAGGATAATGCATTAATAAAATAAGAGAGAAAAAAGTCAACTGAACTGCATTATAATTGTAGACTGCAAAATGTTATTTGGATCATCATTGGTGGATACAGAAGAGAGAGGAGAACATGGGACCAGGGATACATAGTGATGTAGAATTGAATGTGATGTTGAGGGGCAGATAAAACTGCTAGTGCCTGGCTATTGAAAGTTTGTACCTTTTGCTGGGAAAAAAGTCTAAGTATTTCATAATTTACCCCTAAACTAAGGAATTAATAAATTTAAAAAGGCCCTAATTTTCAATGTTGTTGAGTTTTTACAGAGTCTAGACAAATCTGCGTTAGTTCCAAGTTGAGGGGTTTGGTCACAGAGTATTTTTGTATTTAATAGATTCATGAGCTTCTTTTACCTTTCTGTGTTATTTCTGTCATATGTGCTGTACTAGAAAAGTACTATCAGAAGGTTGACTCTCTAATGATAAAGACTGAATGTACTTTTCTCCACAGATCAGTGTAATGCTGTTGGCTTGTCCTCTTTAAAATGTACTACCCTGCAACGCTGGCTAACTCTGAAGGAGAGGAGGCAGTAACTCAAAATAACTTTTACAAATATTGGAGTTAGCTGTATCTATGCAATTTTAATAAATTGAAGCTGTCCTTTTTCAATTAGTGGTATTGTGGCTTTATGCTTCTTCTAAAGAAGGTTTTTTTTAAACCACATAACAAGGCAGTATTCCAGAGACAACCATTCTGGTTAGATGAAAAGTGTGTAGCAGCCTTGAAGCCTGTAGCATTCCTTATTTTCCACCCTGGTATGGTCTTTGTTTTTGTTGAGGGTACATCTGCAGCAAGAAGCTAACTATGCCATGCTGGATAAGTCTTGTACTTGATAGCATCTTTTATCTTTCAGTAATATATCTCAGAGAAATGTGTCCTGTTCCTCTTTTGTTTTCATTAAATAATAGATTCATTATTGCATTACAGGAGCTTTAGCTTAAGGAGAAATTTAGAGGAGTACACCAAATGGCCTTATTTAATGGCACTCTTTTAATTCGTTTTGGTTGTGAAGGTAAAGCTGAAGGTGACTTGATAAGGAGTGCTTTGAAAGGACAGATTTCTTGAATGTACTTTTTTTCATCATTGTAATCTTCTGGACAAATCTCTCTTTAACACTGCAGTTGTCACATTTTTACTTTTCAGCAGGCTTCCTTTACAGAAGAGTTATGAGCCTGTCTGATGCATCTTGGGGAAAATTATATTTACTCACAGGGAAACTCCCTGTTGCAACTATTTCTAATAAATGTGGAAATAGTCCTGACCTACTGTACTGAGCCTGTCATTGTGACAGTATCTAGTTAGAGCTGTAAAGTTTGCAAATAGATTTTGAGGAAAGTCTGACTTCAAGTATTGAATTCTACTTACTTGGTTCCCAAACAGATTTTTCCCCTAATGAGTGTCAGATGAACACAGCTGCTCCACTTGTAGCCTGCGTAGGGAACTTTAAAAGTAATTTTGCCTATGTTTCCTTATTTTTTTCTTTTTTTCTTTTTTTTTTCTTTCTTCCCTGAAATAGTAAACAAAGCATAAAATTTAGAAGGCAAGAAAAGCAAGGGATGGAAGTTTGGGATTCAGTCCAGTATCCTGAGGCCTAGCACAGTGCTCTCAGATAATTTCCACATTCTCCACAAGCAAACTTTACTGAGGCAACATGAGAATTTTCTTTCTGTGTATTGGATTCTGTGTGCTGAAAACTTGATACTATGTGTGGATTCAAAATGTCATTTTGCATGAGATTAAAATGTCTTGGAAAATATCACTTTCATGTTAATTATGAAGTAACTGCTTCTAGTAAAAAAAAAAATAAAAAAATCCCAGTATAATCTTTTTCAGAGATTATCTGTGTTCTTATTTTAAAATTACTAAGTTCTATAGATTTGACTATTTCAAATTAAGCAGATAAGACCAATATCTCTTTCAGATTAGACTTCAAAGAAAAAAGTTTCCCAATTAAGAAGTTAGTTTTAAAAAAAAAAGTTGTGTTTCCTCTAGTGATCTGCTTCTGGTGGACTGGTGAATTTGTTTTCTGAAGATAGTCAAAGGATTTTGAAACTACATGGAGTCCTCAGACTGTACTTCATAGTTCAGTAAGGCAAGACCTCAGTGACAGCTGCTAACTCATTGCATCCTTGGAGCTGAAATCTCTGAGTCTCCAAGTCCAAATTCAAGCAAAGCCTATTTTTGGAGAAGAGTGGTTGGTTTACTTTCCATAGCAAGTTCTGGTTGACTTGCTCTGCATATTACTGAGTATTAGAATATGCTAGCCAGCCTTTCTTGGTGATGTCCTACAAATTTGAGTGTTAAGTAACTGTGATCTTGGTTTACGCAATAAGCCCTCCTAACAGGAGTTTTGTCTGTTCATGTCATTCTTGGGGAACACATGAACCACTGCTGAAGTCAGCTTGTGAAGACGGCCATGAGTTCTGTCCTGAAAGTAGCAAAACCTGAGGCAAAGGAATAGTGAAAGCATTTCAACGCAGTTGGAAAGAAAGTTATTATAGGAAAAAAGTCTCACTGAGAATAGAGACCAAGAAATGGAGTGATTTTTGTTGAAATGCTAAGTTGTATAAATGTTTTAGTACAGCGCTGCCATGCTTACTCAAAGCCTTTCTGTTTATGAACAGTCAAGACAACTGTATGCTTTTGTAGGAAAAAGACAATTAAAGTAAATGTGAATCAAAGTGTTTTTAAATTCACCTGGTGAGTTCTCAAATTATATTAACAATTCTAATGACAAATAGTGTGGTGAAGCAGGAAGAGAGAGTGTGTCTAAGAGGCTTTTTATATTATGAGTTAGCATACAAAATGCAAATTGGATGAGGTAAACTACACAGCTTCTTTCCCTTAATTACCTTCTAGGTCATTGGCTTACTTTGCTTCAAAAACCAGCACAAGGCCACTGCAAAAACTCAGATTTATGAGCATGGCATTAAGCAAGACAAACTGGGGCAATAGGGGGAAGTGTTTTCCTGCATTGAAGGGGCAATTCATCCCCTCATTGCTACTTACCATTAAACCTTTGCAGATGTTGCCTTGGTGTAAGACTGTTCAATAAGCCTTCCTCTCATCATGTTGGTTTGATAGAAAAACTGAAATACTGATGCCAATGTCCCTTGAAGCTGAAAGCAGTTTTTGATGAGTGTGGCTGCCCTTTTTTCGTGTGTTATCACGCAGTCGATTCTTCAAGGTCTTGGAGAGGTACTTCTGCTTGTGGTAGAGGCATGGGTTCCCTGCTTGGTACTCCAGCCAGGGAAAGCCTGCTCTCAGGGGCTCATCCTGCTCCCTGTATACATGCACCAGCACACGCGCTCATGTACATGCGTGCTCGTGGCCCCCTATGATGATAAGAGCAGTTTGAACTCAGCAAAGATTCAGCTATTTTGGCAACAATAGCTGACTGAGCAGCTTTTCTTTAGCGAACTGGCACTGGTGGGGGATGTCTGACAAACTTGGCCTGTTGCGTAATGCCCTGAGATCTGTTTACCAAGAACAATTTAACTTAGAGCAGAATAATGGATCCACTCTGGGGAATTACATGAGTCCCCTGTATCCAGCAGAGTGCTGTATGTGCTGGTTTAAAGGTAAACTGGTGGGAGAAATGAACCCAACTCAAAAGAGATTACAAGTCAGAGTTACAATTTACTAAAAAGATCGCAATGAATACAATGATACAGAGAAAAATTGGATGTAACCCACAAAACCCAGATGTGTAACCCACAAAACCCAGATGTATAACCCAGCACCCTAGGGCACAAACAGAATAGTGTTTTTTAGCCCCTGTGCTGAGCACCACGTGGTCCCCACCCTGAGTACAAAGTAAAAAGAAAGTAAAACCTGTTGGTGAGTATAATGGTTGCAGTCTGGTCAAGAGTGGCAGTCGAAGTCCTGTTGAGATTCTGGTCCTCTCTGGATCCGACAAGTGGTACCCAAAGTTCCAAAACCCAAAGATTATACATAGTCAGGTTCAGGTAGGAATGCCGAGGACCTCCCCCAGGGCAAGGGGTGATTTAACTCTGTGACTCACGGGATATTTTTAGAATCTTTGATGGTCTGGGTCATTGCAACTGCCTATTTTGCCAGTCCCTAATAACCCATTAGCAGACATGACTCCTCAGGCTGGTGTGAAGGTGCTAATGCCTCCGTGGAGGGGAGTTATCACAGCTGACTCACTGGTATGAAGACAGAAACATTCTCACGCCTTGCAGGGTTCTTTAACACCCAGGTTGTAGCCTGAGGTGTCAGGTGTGCCCTGGTCAGCTGCTGCAAATGATCCATTATTAACAGTTCATCAGAAATGACATAGAGCATGTAGAATACACAGTTTTGGTTACACCCCCACAGTGATAAACTAGTCCTGGCCACCATAACTAGGACAGAGGGTCATCAGCTGTTGAACATCAGGCTTGATTTAAATTGCTGCTGATAAAAATATTATGTCCGATTCTTGTTTTTGCAGTGTCCTTTCCTAGAGTGGCATCTCCTTGTGTATGCCTTCACACTTAGTATGCTAGTCGATGTATTAACTATAGTATTTTCTTCTACTCCTGCTTAGTTTTGCTTAAGATTTAAGAGAAGCTGCTTTCAAACATGTATCTTCCTTTTAGTTTTGTGCATATTCAGAATATGAAGGAAATACAGGAGAAGATAATGCTGATTGCTTTCTTTGTAAGTAGAGGGGCAGGTACTGATTTCTTCATTCTCCTGGCCATTGACAGGGCACAAGCGAATGGCATGAAGCTGAGTCAGGGAGGTTTAGGCTGGCTACCAGGGAAAAAGGTTTTTCACCTGGATAGTGGTTGGGCACTGGAACAGGCTCTCCAGGGAAGTGATCACAACACCAGGCCTGTCTTAGTTCAAGAAGTGTTTGGACAGCTCTCAGGCAGATGGTGTGATTCTTGGGATGTGCTGTGCAGGGCCAAGAGTTCATGATGGGTACTTTCCAACTCAGCATATTCTGTGATTTGACTATTTGTCATAAAAAACATTACATTGACTAATTTTATGGTGTTTCAGTTTAAGTCTCATTGTCCTTACATAGCTGAATGTGATCTGTCCAGCTATCTAGAATGTGATCTATCAGCTATCTACTACTTAAAATGCCTAGAAATTAGAGTATCTTATTAACTCCAGTAAGGTAGAAATACTGTATATGAAAGTTGGATTTAAAAAAAAATCCAAAACATCAATAATATGAGTTGTACTGATCTGAAGTATAATAGAATGATATGCATTTGGAGGTTGGCTGTACTGGGCATTTTGTACCCAACACACTTCCCCTGTGCCAAGTAAATAGTTTGCAATTAAAATGAAGTATTGTTTTGCTCCTAATAATAAATTTCACTTCACAAATTTTTGTTTCTGTGATATTATAAATTAAAGTGCTGCAAGTATAACATATCCTTGACCTTTTCCTTTCTTGCTGATATGGAGATGAAGATATTGGAACATAAATAGATAGTGTCAAAAAAAGGCTTCAGGAGTCTCAGTTCTCCCTTAAAGGAGGATGAGTGGACAGAGAAATCAAGATTATAGTATTTTGGGGAGGATTCTTTTCAAAATCTCTCCAAATGCTTTTAAAACTTAATCCTGCAGATGTTTGTGAATGAGAGAGCATCACAGACCTTTCCTGGCATTTTTCTGACAATGAAGCTTCAGGTGTGTTTTAAAGAAATGAGCTTTAGCTGTGATCTTTGTTGTGGCCATATGGCTGTGTCCACTCACACAGTAGATCTCTGGAAAGGGGAGGCAAATGAGGGGAATTTTGATCCACCTTTTCTTGTTTCTCCTCTCTATTCAGTTCAGTGAAGCAGTCTGTGAGATAGAAGGTAAGAGGGTTTAGGGTATTCGGTCATAAAGTTCAGGCTGTTTGCATTCCTCTGCATGGAGCTGACCTGAGCAAATATAATGGATCCCTTCCTCTGTAAGAACACCGACACTTAAGATAATTGGTCAGCTAGAGTGGGTGGGTCAAAATGGAGAGGCTGCTTACATGAGACCTTGCATATTACAGGGTAGAGGGTTCAATACAATTTTAATAATATTAAGATGTGCTGAACTTTAAAGTGATGTGCTTTGGAGGGGAGTGGGTTTGGTTTTGTTGGGGGCTTATTGTTGTTTTCTGAGGGTGGGGGTTGGGTGGTTTTGGGTGGTTTTTTTGTCTTTTTTTTTTTTTTTTTGCTAGTATTAGACAATGATGGAGGGTGGAAAAGTTTCAGTTGCTCTGCTTTTTTCAAAGTGAACAGTTTAACTACTGTGTTTCTATATAGCTGCACAATTTTTTGTGATTATAGAGAAAGCAGTCATTCATATGGCAGGAAAAATGAAATACTATTATTGTCTGACCACAATCAATATACTTAAATGGACTTCCTTGTGCTGTGTATTACACTGAACACTGCCCAGCTGGACTGCCGTCTTGGTATTGAGAGGTCTTGGATTCAAGTGCCCATAAAGAAGCTGTTTGACTTTTAGGATGGGGTCCTCTCATAGGTAGGTAGGCACTTCACACTCTTCTGGGTATTTTCAGTGAGAGGAGAAAGCTCTGACAAGTACCCCCATCTTTAAGTTCATCCAACTAGTGTTGTACAAAGTATTCATGGTGAGTATTTATGGATCCCTTTCTAAACTTATCATGAACCAGAGTTAAAGTGGCGCTCTGTTGAATTTTCAAGTTCTTGAGGTTGTTTTTAGCATACTCACTTTCCTTTCAAAGCTGAGATTTTTTTTATTTCTCCTAGATAACCTCCTGAGGCTTCAGGAGCTTTAAATCAAACTGTGTAATTGTAAAACTGGAGCTTTGTACAAGGTCTTTCTCCTCTTGCTACAGGTGTGGAAATTTTCAACATTTTTCTTATAGGGATGTGTAGCATCCAACAAGAAACCTTAGAGTGTAGGTAGGCTTATGAGCTAACACATTTGTCCTTTCACAGCCCCTTGGAGTGCTTTGGACAGAAAACTGATGGGTTTGGGGATGACTCAGATATATGATAGTTGATTTAATTTAAAAAGGGAATGGAAAAAGCCAATCTTTTCTGCTTTTTCCCTCTCCTTTGTAATAAAACCTTACGACATGGACTCCTAGACAATTCCCATATGCTATCCAGTTACTTCTGGTCTCTGGTAGGAAAGAGAAGAAACTGTGTCAAACCTGATACCTTTGGACATGTGATAATCTTCTCTGCCTGTTTCCAGGAGTAAAAAGGCTTTTGGAAAATGTTCCCTTTCATGTTTCTTCCTGATACGTATCTCTTCCCACTATTTCCTTCTCTCTTTATAAAATCAGGTGTTAGAGTTTCGGTATCTTGTTGCAATTCCTCCCAAAAGGCTTGGAGCCAACGCCTAAACTTCAGTGAAGATGGTTAACAAAAGGACTAATGCATATTCATATGCCGATATAAGGACTCAGACCAGAGCCTTTTGTTCTGTTCTCCCAGCCTGAGAGAATGGGGGAAGACATCTCGGCTGAGAGGAGCTGCGGGGGTTCCTGCGTTTTTTTCCGTGCAGGATGAGAGTTTTGTCGGTGGGGGAAGGGAGGACCTGGACGGTGTCTCGCTCTCTCTCACTCTCTAACTCGGCCGATGGCCTTTGGGAGCCGGAGCCCACTGCGGGAGCTGCCTGAGCCGGGAGAGGTGCCTCCTGCGAGGGGGACCAGCTGAGATGGGAATGGTGCCGAAAGGGGCCAGCCGGCTGAGGCACGACATCGCCGCCTGCTACCCGTAAATATAACTGCACCCCATTAGGGTAGCCCAAGGCACGACATCGCCACCTGCTGTCCCTAAATATAATTGCACTCCTTGTTTTTTTGGATAGCAGAGAACATTGACTTTTGTTTCCTTTTTGTTCAAAGGATTTATTACAAAGTGTTTTGTTTGGTCCTTTTGCTGGACATACATAGATATATTGTGGGTAAGAACTGTTATCCTTTTCCTATATACTTTTCTAATTAAAGTCCTGTTTCTAAATTTAAGGGAGAGGGGTTTTTTTGGGGTTTTTTTGACTGATCTTCTTGGGGGAAGAAGGCCGTTCCTTTTTCTCTCTCTCGGCCAACATAGATATCTCAGTTTTCCCCTGAACTAAGACATTAGCTTTCCTTCCTTTGTCTTATTTGGGGTTTTTCCCTCCTCAGGAATGCAGTCCAAATAGAGAGTTTTGATACAAGTTGCCTTTTCCTCCTGACAGACATGTTTAATGTATGTTGGCATAATCCAACCTTTGTCATGGAAATTTGCAAATAGCAAACAGTTGAATGACAGAAGTCGATTTAGAGTGAACCAAAGGATCTGTGTTCTTTAGCAAGAAAACAAGGTGAATGGCTATAAACAGATAGAAATCAGGGTAGTGAGACTTTCCACAGGTATCTGCAGATCCTGTCTCTCCTATTTCATCATCGAGGCTTCTGTGTGATTCTTTGAAGCTGCTCTTGATGATAAGAGGGAATTGAAAAAGAAAGGCTGTTATGGGTATTGTTAATAACAGTCTCTAAATACAGAGTTGTAGGAGAGAGTGGGGGGAAGAGGCAACTGGGGGAGTATGTACTTTGTGCTACTTACTGAACTCAGAGCTGCAAACCAAAAAGGCTATTGCTGTGACTGACTTTTTAAAAAAAAAAGTTTGTGTGAACATACTACGTAAGATCACATGCATGCACAAGTATTGATGACTGGTATGTGGGGGAAGCAGCCAAGGTATAGACATAAAATATATGAATTAAGCTTACATGCTGGTTCATATGAAGGAGTAAGATTGGCTTATAAGCACATTGCTCAGCCAAAATTCCTTCTAGCCAAAGCTTGGAAATCTCATGTTAATGAAGCTGAGTTTTAAATGAGATATAATTCTCTGACTAATTCCTTGTACTGTTTCTTTTGGCTTTTGTATTTTTCTGTCTTTGTGAAACTTAAAGCAGTCACTCGGTCGTTACCTACTAGTTAGTCTTCTTTTAATTATTAGGTATTTTAGCTTTTGATTGTAGGTGTTGACAATTCCAAATCCAACATTCTGACCTTCTCTTTGCAGGGCTAAGCTTTGAAGGGACTTGATTGGGCAGCTTACACATTTCAGTAGATGCATTTCAGTACAGTTCCATAGCACAGTTATTTGTGGTTGTTTTTTGAAAACTAGACCTGGTTGAGATGTGCTAGTAAGAGCCTTGCTATACTGTACAGAATTGTTTTGACATAAGCTGCTTATCAGCTGTGTCCTGTTGAGTTGAGATTTTTGTTTTCTATACAGTAATGCTGGTACAGTGGTCTGTTGTAGGAACTGTTGTACTTAAAATGCTTAACCTTAACAAGGCTTTAAATTACTACATGCTTTTAGATATGTAGAATACCTGACTTTTTTTTTTCTGATGAAAGGGCAAGGAGAAAATCATTCTACTTGAATACATTTAACACACAAAATAGCTTAACCATCTTGCAATTGGTGGAATTTTAGTCTAGAATACATTGAAAGATGACATTTGTGTTATGTATGAAGTTTATACAAAACAATTCTTGACCTACCATGCATATATGTTTCTATGTACCTTTTTTTAAATGTTTGACTACCTACATCTTCCATCCTCAGGGCAAGGCAGGTACATGCAAGGGCATGTGGGGATTTGCTCAACTTTTGCTGGTAAGGAACATGGATTTTTGTCTTTCTGTTGTAGTACTAAGACTTACAGATGAACTTCTGCCAGGAGCTGTCATTCGTTCTCTTCAGAGGAGTGTGTTTTCAAGTAGTTATTTTAAGCTTACATTGCCATGCTTCATGTTGAGCATCTAACACTGATAAAACCTGAAAGCCGCTGTTAACTTCAGCAGTCTCATCAGTGTAATTTTGCTCTTCGGTTCCATCAAGACTCCAGCTTTGCCTAAAACAGTTGGTTACCCTCAGAGCTTTTGCCCGTACAGCAATTGCTTTAGACGGGGTAAGTATCCTTTGGGATTCCAGGGATTTTACTGTGCTTGTGGTTTTATTTTGCATTGGGAGTATAACAACTAGAATTCAATTTTTGCATGACTTCACAAAAATAAATGTGCATCTCCAGCATTCTGTTCAGCTGTGTTTTATAGGGGCTGAATTGGGGAGAAAGGGCAAAGATCAGTTGAGCATTCATTGGATCCAGTCCTACAGAAGCTGTCCATGCTGCCATGCAAGTTGTGGTAGTACTGGCAAGTTTGTAAGGCCTAGTGGTTTTGACCCCATCTATACATTTTCACCTTTTTATTATCCCTGCATAGAGTTGTAAAACTGTTCAAAAAGTGGAGTTTCTTGAGGCCATCTTAAGAAAGGATGATTTGAAATGTCTTGCTAAAGTATTCTTTTAAAGAAATATATATAAGGTACTAGCACAAATCTTTCCACTGTAAGACTAATTCTGTTCTAAATTTACTTTAAGCAGAAACACTAGATAGACAATGTCACTGAAAAACTTACTCAGTAGCTTCCTTAAATAAATCCTAAGTTCAAGATGGGAAAGTTGTTTTAGATAATACTTCCTGGAAGCCTCTAGACCAATATTGCAGCTTTTCAAAACTGTGTTAAAACATAGGAGGAAGACGACATTTTTTCTTGATGGTTCATTTTCAGGATGTTTCAGGTATTTCTCCTTGCAGAGGTGTCAATTGATGCTTTCCCAATGAAGTTGGTATTGAGTTTTGCTGCTGAAAAGCAGGTGACTCTGCCCTTTTTGATCTTCAAAATTAAGTATTTGGGCATAACAACAGAATTCAGCCTGCACCGCATTATAGTTCATTGCAAGCAGAAGTTGGGACACCTAGTGTGCTTTGTGAGCCTCATTGTTTTGCTTAAATAAACAAACCGGCCTGCATGTAACTTGTTTGGATGTCCTGCAGACAAGTGAAGTGGATGGAAATGCATAGGTCTCAGAGTTTGAATGTGAGCTGCAGGAGTAGTCTGTAGGGATAGAGAGAATGAAGAATTTAAAAACAGATGGGTTTTCAGTGTGTTGGGGTGAATTTGTGTTCAGGGAGGTTTGCTTCTACAAGCTTGTAGTTGTGCTAGTGTAGGAGTTGTACCGGTTAAAATGACACTTAAATGATCTGCTGAATCACTGTTAGGTTTTTCTTCAGAAGCTTTTGCTTATTGTAGGCTGATAATTTTTGCCAGTAAAGCTATTGCAGCCATTTTCTGTGGAGATATATATATAGCATTTGATAGAAAAGCTTTTCAGAAAAGTAATTTTTGTTAAATTTTGCCTCTGATATTCTTTGAAGTGTGGATATCATGGTTTTAAGGCTCCAGTGTGGAGAATGGTGAGTCTTGTGAGATCAAGTGAACAAACATTGAACTCCATCTCAGTGGGGGAAGTAGGATATTTGCTGGATTATGAAATACATACAAACATCTCCAGTGAGGATTTACTCTTAAGTAGAAGGCAGGATTATTGCTATAAAACTAGTAACATATCATATACAGATAATGCTTGTTTTCAAGGATGATCTTCCTGTAAAGTAGGAGGAATATGTTTCACAGAGACTAAAGGCTTGTCTGTCTTCTACTCTGCCAGTTTTGTCTCATATTGAATGTTTCTTTAAAGAAAAAAGTTCAGTAAAATTCAGCATTTGGGGTCTGCTTTTGTTTCTCAGGTGAAAAGGTAACAACCTTCAAGCAGTAGAGCTTGAACTGCTAATTCCTATAAGAAACGTAACTACTTCAGAGCTTCCCCTAGCGCCCATATAATACAGAGTTCAGCAAAATGAGGAGTATAATGAGTAAACTATATAACTAAGCTAATAGTTACATGCCCTTAAGAACACCATACGGGTGATGGAGTCCCTCTTTGACAGAGCAATATAGATTCAGTCAGCAGCCTTGTGTTAAATCTTACAGGAATTTTTACAAGTCTAAGTAGATGTGAGTGCTGATTTTGGAATGGTTTGCCAGGTGAAACTTTGTTTGATATATATACCTTGATCTGTTACCTTTGCAAAATCATCCTACTGGTAGAGACTACAATGTGAATCCTTGGTCTTAGTTAAATGTAAAAGCTCCTAATTCTGTGCCTTTGTACTGAAATTATGACAATGTGGACCTTCATAAGGAAAAATACTTTTAATAGGCATGTAACTGTAAGTTTCTTCATACGTTTCAAATAAAAACGAGAGCAGTACAATAGTTTCAGAGTTTTTACTTGTGCTTTGCTGCTTTTATACATCTCATTGTGCTGGGCCTTGCCTGAAGCCAGCACTGCTGTCCTTAGTTTGACAAGAATGAAAGGGGAAACAGCCTTACATGACTGAGTAGCTTCAAAAACATTGCAGGCAGTGGCTTCATCTCTATTCAATGAAAGAACTTGAGCAAAAGTAGAAATCTGCAAAATGTTCTGGCAGTCAGCAACAGCTATTGTGGCAGTTTCCCAAAAGGTGGGCAAAGACACTCAAGGGTTTTCACTGTTTTGAGCTAATTGAGGCCTCTTTGCACTTACATTTAGGCAAGACCACTATTGAGTCTCAAATGTGTGGGAAGCTGTGATGTGTGAACTGATGGGCTGCCACCCACCATGCTGTTTTCACCCGACCAGCTAGGAAACAGCCCGAATTTACTAAGTGGATTTAGACTACAATTTTAAAAACTCAGTGGGGGTGTTCTTTTTTTTTCCAATGCATACAAGAATTGATTTTCACAGAATGTTAGCATGTGAAATATCTTATTTCTGAAATGACTTGCTGAAAGTTATAGGTGGGTTTGATTGCACATCCCCTCCAGCCGCAGCCACTGTGTCGCAGCTCTGTCTCCTACATGCCATTCCTCTGCTCTCCATGCTGAACTGCTCACCATGAGCTGTCCCTGAGGCCTTTCATTCAGAAAGAGAAGCAAGAAACTAAAGCAGTCTGTTTTGTCTGAAAGGGCTTGGAGACAGCTTGTGTGGAACAGCTGATGTGGTAGGGATGATGCAATGCTGGCCTTAGGCCAGAGCCCAACAGTGTGCAGATGGGGACAGCTGCAGCAGGAAAATTACATCCCTAAATTAGGCACACAGAGTCATTCAGTCACTTCTGAAAAGTCTCAAACTTAGACAGTATTCCCACTGAATATTAACTTAAGCTTTTCTTACTACTGATGAATACCTGAGACAGCTCGGGGTGGGCAGTCTCTCAAGCTGACCAGGCTGCTTGTACTCTGCAGGTTGTGAGGAATTTTTAGTTTTTATTCCATCAAACCAAGACCTACTGCATGGAAGTGAACGTGTTTCTTATGTCAACACTTTTCCCTGCTCTTACTTTGGTAATATCTTAAGTCGTTCTTTAGAGGCAGACTTTATTGGCTATACTTCTCAAACAGGGGGGAATAATAAGTACTTGGAACTTAATCAGCCATATAGCTGCAAAGAGGCTTTTTTTTTTCCTCCCCAAGTACTTTTATGTCCCATAATGAGCTGGTATTTTATAACTTCTGATGGTAATGTATTCCATATGCCTTCTTTCCTGGGATAAAGAGCTTTACTTCAGTATCTAAAGCAAGTGGCTATGGGTATTTATTTAATAAGGTTTTAAGTCTTTGCACTAGGCAGGATGTTAGTATGTTCCATACTGGGAGCTTCCTCAGGCTGGTTGTGGTGAGGTCTTAGTTCTTTAACATTGTGGAAAGATCACTTCTGTAAAGATCACTCGTATTCCATCCATGCTTCTATGAAGCAGGGTAGGTTTTGTGGTTCTAGTGACAGTCCTGCTGTTTCAGTCAAATTTCTTGCTTTTTTTTGTCCTTGTTGTGAATACCACTAATTTCCCTCCAGGACTCAGGACAGGCTAAAATAGAGGAATTCAAGCATGAATATCAAGATAGCTAAAAGAGTGGTCTGTTCATCATTCCTTGAGGCATCTCCTCTAATGCCTAGTACAGAGCAAAAGTCCTGTTATGGGGTTGCTTAGAAGTTGCTGTAGTCTTGGAGACCTGACAAGGAATAAAAAAATAATTTTTTTATGGTTTCCTGGTAGAATACTCAAACTGCACTGGTTGGGCTTAGCATCTGAAAAATCTTTTACGGTATGCAACTCTTCTAGTTTCTCTGGCATATTTGCCTCCACTCTGATCAGTGCAACAATAATTACATTTGAAGTTTTTGGCAGGATTCAAATTTATGTTTCAAGTCACAAAGGATCATCATTACCATTTTATCTGCATGATTATTACAGGCCCCTGTGAAAACTCATCTGCTCCCTTCAGGGTTAGTTAAAACTGAAGAAAAGTCTGAATGTGAATCTCGTGCGGTCTTCTGAGACTTGAATGAGAGGTCTGTAAGGCAGATTGAGGAACATAATTTCAGAACTGCTGATGCTTTTATTGGAAATAGTGCTTCCACTGGCACTGGAAGGTTACCTGATGATACTGTAGTTATGCCATAATTTGTGGTGTTTGATTCTTAGCCTGAAGGCATTCTGGTGTAGTCCAAATTGCCCCCCATCTCTCCCATGCACTTGGAAGAAAAAGGTCATTTGCCTTCTTATTTGATTATTTTCCAGGTCATAGAGAAAGCAGGTACATTTCTGAGTCCTTCCACTGTCCTTTACTCCCCAGCCTGTCAGGGATGAGCCCTCTTGCAGGAGATTCTGTCACTTGCTGCTTTTCCCTGAAGTGAGGAACAGCCAGCCTTAGATTGCTTTACACTTTTTGCTGTGGCAGAGCTCACTGTCATTTAAACTTTTCTTGCTTTTATGCTCTCTTGGCAGAAAGTATTTGAGCTCTTTAAAGCTACAGTCTGTCCAAGCTTATTTTTCAGTAGGCAAGGCTGCTGCTTTTCTAACAGCTTTTGCTTGTACTTACCTGCAAAACTTCTTCAGATTTAAGAGTCTTGTTCCACAACTAGTTGGTATGTCCTTGAATAACCTCTGCTGAGAATTAAAATAAGCCATCTTTTAAATCTTCTCCCCCCTGCCCTTGCATGATATTGGAACACTGTGATACTGTCAAAGACCAATTATTACAACCCTTTAGCAGGAAGAAAACTGAGTACCTGAGCAGATTGCGTCTCAGGCAAGAACATGTGATCCAATATTAAACATGGACCTTTCAAGTTATAGAATCGTGGAAGAGTCTAGGTTAGAAAGGACCTTGAAAGATCATCTGGTCCAACCAGATGGTTAGTACGTAGCAAAGTAGACAATAGGAAGAAAGAAGCTATTTGCTTTGATGAAATAGGTCCAGTGTTTTATTCTCATCAAGCACTTAAGCTTTCACTTAGCAAAGGGGGTAGTACTTTCTGAGAAAAAGCACCTTAAATATTTTGAAGGGTTCCTTTGAGTTTCAAGGGATTGGTCAATTTTTTTTATTTTTTTTTTTTTTAAATTTTAATGTATTTGCAGGAATAACTGAAGGTTCTTATCCCAGTAATTTTCCAATCAAATACAAAGTTTGAGAAAATACAGTTCATATCTAGCATTATTATTTCTAGCAATAGCTCTGTTCTGGCTTTTCTAATAAACCTTTGCTAATGATAGTAATTGTTACTGTGACTTACAACCTCTATGAATTTATATGAAATTTTAAGAACTACCTTTTAGAGACTTCTGAGTAGTTTTACAGGTCCAGCTGTGCCTAACTTCATGTAGCTAATTCAAGAGAGTCTGGGCCTAGAAAGCAGGTTTCTCAGGCATCTGAATTTTTCCCCTGTAACTTTTTTCCAAGACTGATTTTTCAGCGCCCTTTGTGAAGTGTGAGTATCCAGTGTTGTATTTGTTTTACCACTAGACTAGGTGGGGTAATGTTACTTCTCAACTGCTCCAGAATGATGTTGTGTTTCTTACCGAGCCTCTCGGCCGTTGCGGTGCAGCCGGAGTGTGTGCTCTGCTATCTAACATAATCCTGAAGAATTTCTGAAGTGTAGTGTTTTTCAGGACACAAGTCTGCCTGTATTAATTACAAATCATGCCCTTTGTTCCTGGATGTGTAAAGTTGCATTCGGCTATATTGAAATGCTAAATGAGCTTGTCTTCCTAAGAGATTGAGGTTATGCCTTGCAGTCTTAAGGGGTTCAATCAGCAGTGGGTTGTGCTTTTCCAGTGAAGTTAGAGAGCACAGTCAGAAACAAACCTCTGAAGATGATCATAAAACATAATGCTTGAGGTGAAACTGCCCAGACCCCTGACAACTATTCTTTATACAACAATATTATTAATATTTACAAGGCACTTTTTACTCCATTGTAGAGATTTGATTGTTTCTGTGTGTGGTTAATTCTTTAATCTATGCCCTCTGGCATGGAGCCCATCATTCTGCACAAGCGAGTTAAATTATCAGTTACTTTAAGAACCAAATGTTTCATTTCCAAATGTAATGTTTGATTCAGCTTTTGTGTTTGTTAAGGCTGAATTGGTCTAATTTACTCACTTTTATTCCCTATCAGTCATCTTGTAGCTTTGCACAGAATGGGTGTCCCCTGTTTCCTTCTATTTTGTTGGGCAAAGAGTTTATCCACAGCTTCTGTGGTTGGAAATGAATTTGCTTGGCAGTGAAATTACCGCTTTCTTGGAGCCGATACCTTGTGGGCATTAAAGTTTCAGTCTTTCAGCTTCAAGCAATAGCAGTGTTCCTGCATATCCAAACTGGCAGATATTGGTAGCTTAAATGCTCTAGTGTTTATTAGAGCAGAGCAAGGCTTTAGGGTAATTATGCCAAGTGCTGGCTCATTAAGTTGGCAGGAAGATTCACAAAGGCTGCTTTTGAAAATAAGGACAAGAAGTGGTGCAGGGTAAGCAAGGGTGAGAGAATGGCAGTGGGTAAGGCATGTGGTAGGTGTCTTCTGTCTTTTTGTGGATAATTTGAAGGCAAGAGCAGATTCGTTGAGACAAATGAGCTGACATGCAAGCAGGAATAATAGCAAGTTGAAGTAATAGTGTGCAGCATTTGTCGCTGCTGAAGTTCAGTTGGCACTCGTCTGAAATACCAGGGTTAGAAGACAAGGTCAACTCTCTGCTTTTCTGGAGTCCTGACTGGTTATTAATTCCTTGTATTTAAGAATTTTGGTAAACATTAGTGGAGGAAAATGGGTGATTTATCTTTTATCATGATGGGGAAGGTACTTGGAATTAACATAGCCTTTGGGTTGTTTATCCAGGGGAGCTACCTCTCAAAGTTTCAGCAACATTGGTGTTCTTATATAAATTTGAACTGGTTTAACCTGAACATGATTAGCTCTTTTCTCTATTTGCAAAAGACTTAGAATATTTGGATGACTCAGATCTGGGCTGGAGTCTTCAGGGTTTGATAAGGTAACTTGATGTAGATAAATACCTCAGATAAGAATATGTAAATTGGTCTTCTTCCCTTTTACTTCCTAAAAGAACATGGTCCTTTGAGAGCAGAGATGAGAGATGCTTGCTTTTTTTTTTTTTTTTGTTGTTGCCATTGCTCATGATGGTTTCTACAGAGTAGAATCTTACTAATAGATTAGATTAGAAGAGTCTGAGACATTTAAAATCATTCAACAGATTTGGTCTAATTGGTAGTTACGCTCATAATATGAATTATTATAAATAGTAAATTCATTGTAATACAGGTGAAAGAACTTCTGGAGCATTCTGAAGCTCTGCTCAAACTGAAGCAGTGTCTCTGAGGGTTTTCATCTAGGTTGCATATGCTTGCATTGTGGCTGAGTGTATTACCTTTGCTGTGGGGTTTGGACTGAGCACGGTGAGCTGGGGAAGGTAGGAACTGAATTTGGGAAGCTATTGAACCTATTCAAAGCACAACCAGAAGAGACATGGAAGTGAAAAGATACAGTTCAGCATACAGTGCATCACCCCCTTCTGCAGTTACTAAGCAGGCAATGTGAACTCAGCAGTAACCAATTACTTACTGTTGCGGATGAGCATTTAATTTCCAGGTTCCATAGAGAAGACTGGTGCCATTAATTGGTACTTCTGTGACTATTGCAGATTATTTAATGTGATCTGCGCTTCATGATACCAACCTCTGCCTATGAAAGAAGCCTGTACTGAAGCTGATATTAAATCACCTGCTTGCATGGTTTTGAAGCTGTTTCATTTGTCATGCTGCAGTTTGTAGCTTGAAAATTTGCTAATAAAGTCTCAAGATAACTTGAAGTGAAAGAGGGAAAGATTTTACATGGTTAAGTGGATGCTTTTGTTTCTGTTTCAGGAAAGCCCCACAACCCTGGCAGCTCTGAACGGATTCAGCTCTCAGGAATGTACAATGTTCGAAAAGGGAAAATACATTTGCCAGTCAACAGATGGACAAGACGCCAAGCTATCCTTTGTGGAACATGCCTAATTGTCTCATCAATAAAAGAAAGCCAGACTGGAAAGATGCATGTCCTCCCTTTAATTGGTGGAAAAGTAAGATATTTTATGTATTTGCTTGGGTAACCCCTGTCTCTTTACGCAGAGAAGATTGCAATTCAATTAGGATTATTCTGACCCCTCAGAAGCTTGTGTCTGTAAGTGGCATTTTCATAGTGTATAAATGACTTTTGATTATGATCAGTCATATTTAACAATTTTGGATGTTTGAATTAAAGTAATAGAAAAGCCATGGATGCCCAATCAGTTTCTTTTTCTTGTGTGCAGTGTTACGTGTTTTATATGTGCAGTAGTACATAGTCAAAGGATACATGCAGCTCTGTTGTGTATGATCTGTGCCATGCCTTCTTATCCAGGTTTTATCCATGCTTAGTGGCCTGAAAATTAACCAATAAGGGCATGGGCTTATTTTTAACATTGGGGAAGTTTTGAGTGTTCAGCATTGTATGAGTACTGGTCTGTTTTAAGCTAACAGCAACAAACATTTTAAGTTGTGAAAAGCTGAAACTGTACTTTTTTCTAATTGATTACATTTGTAACCCAGGAGTTCCAGACTGAACACAAGGAAATTCTTTTTTTTTTTTTTTTTCCAATGTGAGCACTGGTAGAGGTTATCCAGAGGAGTGGTGGAGTCTTCATTACCCTTAGAGATATTTAAAAACTGTATGGACTTGGTCCTGGGCAACTGACTGTCAGTGGCCCTGCTTGAGCAGGGGGTTGGACCAGATGACCTGTAGAGCTCCCTTCCCACATTAACCACACTGTGATGCTGTGAAACTGTAGTGAAGACAGTAAGATTGCAACATTACCATTTCAACCTAAATAGTGTTTTCAGAACACTATTATTTGGCTTGTTTAGCCAAGGTAATGGGAAAAGAATCATTAGCTTGAGGATGAGTTTACACCTGAGGGTATCTTCTGTTACATAGAGATAAGTTGAATTCTAAGGAGTTATTGGGAGAGAAACAAACTTCACAATATTATATATGCAGACTAGAATTGATTTCTTATTATTCTATACTAGCAACGTGAAAAGTAGTGCTGCCTTCTAAGAGCTGTTTCCTTTCACGATTCTTCACGATTCTTCAACTCTTCCCTGGAGATACTGAAGCAGAGACATTGTCCTCTTTTAGCAACAGGGTGTGAACTCTTGACAGTGGACTGTGTTCCTGGCTGTAGGATGCTGGACATGACAGGATTCAGGTTCCCACTGGCCTTTTCTTTGAGATGAAAAACATAGGTTTTTTTTGAATTTAAAAAGGGAAAAGATTATGTACCTTTTTTAATTGCTTAACATGAAATTTCTAGGTTGTTTTTGCACAGAAACGCCTTATGTGATGTAACACATGCAGACTGTGTTAAGCAGAAAGCTGACAACAAATCTTGAATAGGATAACTACAGAAAAATGTACTGAGGGCTTCTGCTGACAAAGCTTGGGAGGAGGATGCTTGGCACAGAACTAAATGTTTTTTAAATTATTGCTCAAAAAGTATTCTACCTCAACCCCATAAATACTCTGCACTTCTTGGTTTGCAAAGGCTTTCCAGAACGCTGTGCTGAGACATTGAGACCATAAGTTGTGTGGGACTTCTCGTGTATGGTAGCAGAATGATGTTTTCTGTGTGTTTTTTAGCAAGTTGAGAAACGCCAAAGAATTTAATTGGACTGTAAGAGAAGCACTTTTTGAAGCCTGTTTCTAATAACCAGAAGTATGAATTGTAGTTCTTTAGGTTGCATAAAAACGGCTGCGTGTTTCACTGGCCAACCTATTATGGTGTTCAGTCTCTAGTAAAATGTTGATGTTCTTCATGGTTTTCTCCTCTAGTTTCATTGTCCTTCTGTTCTCATTCCTTACCTGTGTAGATTTTGTGAATATTTGACAGCCAAGATCCAGCTTGAATGTTTGAGATTGTTAGTCCAGCTCTACTTGATGAGCTCCTCTTGGTCACACTTTGACTTTGCCCTGGGGAGTTCTACAAAGAGGCTTTTGATTCTTGTTGACTAACAGTTTTCTGTCTCTGCTGTAGGTGGAAGAAGTGAAAAAGCACCAGCACTGTTTAGCATTTAGCTCCTCTGGACCTCAAAGCCAGACCTACTACATTTGTTTTGATAATTTCACTGAATATCTGCGATGGCTGCGACAAGCATCAAAGGTGAGAATAGTGCTGACTCCTGCCTAAACGGAATGTTCTCAGAGTTTCCCCCAGCTCAGTCTTCTTTTTGCAATGTTACGTTCCCTCTTCCAGATGGACTGTTGTGAACTGCTGTTGCCGCCGTTAGTGTCTCACAAAATGACTCAATTTGAGAGCTTTTGGTGACAGCAGTAGAGAGGTGAATTTTTCTGCATTTACCCTCAGACTTCTTTCTACCGTGGTTGTGTAAACAAAGTGCTGTGCTAAACGTCTTCCTGTTTCTCCCAGATGGCTGGATCTAGTGAGATCATTTGAACAAAAAGGATGACAAATATAGCTGTCAAAATTTCAGTTTAAAAAGTAAAACTTCAGTGTTATTAAAACCTAAAATAGTGTCAGGTTACTTTTTTATTTATTCCTTAGACAGAACCTAAATCTTGAATTGCTAGGATTTTTTCCAACTTAGAAATATTGCTGAATCTCTTTAGTTTTATATTTGTAAGAATTTTTTTTAATAAGCAATAAGCAATCATTTTTTCAGTGAAAAAAAGTTATTAAAACCATTGTAAAGCATATATTATACTGTGCTTAGAGCACAATTAACTATGGAATTTAGGACCTGTATTATTTCATTTGACTTTTCAGTTCCACTTTGTGTTCTTGAAAAATTGTTTTTATTGTTACCTGTTTTATCTCTTCATCCATGCTAATTTTTTGAAAAATCCTCTCCAAAGTAATTTGTGTATCTTGAACCATGATATTTTCGTATTTTTTTACCACGTGAGAAGTTCTGCTGTGCTGCCAGCATTCTCTCTTTAGTTTTCTAGTTGGGCATAAACTGTTCATTAGTTTTATACTTGATAGGACTGTCCATGCTCTTTACTACATTAAAGCCATTTAGTTTTATGTAGTAGTATAGAGAGACATTCATGTCACACTAGATCAGTTTTGCCTTTTTAGATTGTGATAATGTGTTATCCAGCCTATTGCCAATGATACAGCCTTGGTTGTGGACTTTAAGAGGTTTGATTATATGTCAAACTTTCTTTGAGCAGCAACTAATGGACCTCCCAACACATGCATCCTTTTTCATGTCATTTAAGGTGTTTCTTTTCCTAATAAGTTTTAAAATTCTTTTCAAAGAAGTTGTTCAGATGTATCTGCTTAGGTCTGTTAAGCCTCAAGGTAAAAATCCCAAGGCATGTTTTATGAGATAGTGCAGCACAGTTGGTCAGGTTTTTGAGTTCTTGCTGCCCTGTGGCTCTCTCTGGGACAGTAGTACCCTTTCATCGTCAGAGGGTCTGACATCAGATAAATGAAAGGCAAATCTAATGAGTGAGGAAAACAGTGGAAAACAATGAACTTCAGAAGTAGAGATAAATGGCCAGAAACCCCCTCTGAATTACTGGCAGCATAAGCTTGTTCTGTGCCATGCTGTGCTTCTCTCTTTCTGGTTCACCCAAATGGCTAACAGCATTGGGAGGATAGCCAGTACGAGAACATATCCTCATACACTCATGATAACCTCCCATTTTACTTATGTAAGAGTGGAAAGAAAATACACAGTTTAAAGTGTCTTTTCGTACTATCAGAACTGAAGAAACTTACTGTGCTATTCTTTTAGTTCATAAAACATGCTTCAAGTTAAAAATTATGCATTTGTCCCAACACCCCACCCTCCAGCCCCCAAACCTGAGTCTTGGAGTTCTGCATTCATGAATTTTTAAATAGCACTTTGCCACTTCAAGTAGGTTTTTTGTTGTTTGAAGTTTCTATCCTTAGACTGAAAAACAGAGACAAGCAAGACAGTCCTGAGGGAAGTGCTTCACAGTAACACTGTTCCTGAAGAACAGAAACAAGAAAACTAGTAATGCTACAAAAGTAACTCAAATTTCCTCCAGCTGATGTTGTTTTGTCCTAGTGCTTAGTTGTAAGGCCCAACATATCTGATCTACATATACAAATAAATGAGAGAAAGTTTAATCTTCAGCTCCATAGTTCAGGCAAGCTGACATTCACATGCTGGGAAAAAAGCCAACATTTATATGAAGTATTCTGCCTCAGGTGTTTAGAAACCACTCAAGTTCAAAGTTTTTGAAATATTATTGCTAACCAAGAAAATGCTCTGTAAAGCACTCTATTTCTAAAGGTAAACAAATTTACGAAGTGAGATATCATGGCACTCAAACTCTGAGCTTCTGGTTGCTTCTTAGTGGCTAAGTCACATGATGCTTACAGATACTTCTTTAATCCTGGATTTTATATATAGTACTTGCACTTTTATGAGTTGTTAAGAATAATATGTAAGACTGTATTTTGATCATAGGTGTTGTTTAATGGCATTTGTTTTGAAAGTGACTTTTGTATTAGCTTATATTCAGTGGTTGTTTTTCTGCAGTCCTTTGTGTTTCTGATGTTTGCTGCTGAAAACTGAGGCTTCTGATTATAAATGTTAATGCAAAAGGAAACCCCTGCTAAAATATTTCATTAAAATTGCTGAATTTGGTTTTTATCTATGAAAAAAATATTCGTGTCTGTTTTCTGTATACTTCAAAAGAGCTAGAAAATTGTGACATTTTAACTTTTAAATAACAAGCTCCATCCTGAAAGGAGACCTTTGCAAAGAATGCTTGCTCTGCAGTCTTTCCCCCCTCCAGAGTATTGGCAGTGTTGACTTTTTAGTGGTGTTTCAGAATGAGACAAATCATAACACATCACTCCTGCAATATATACATATATGTGAGAGAAGACTTGAATTCATGTTTGTGGAGGCTTGGGTTCAATTTAATTAAAAATGAGCATTGCTCCTGTAAAATCAGATTGATTCTAACAGTGTAATTTATTATAGCCAAGGCAGCTCTCATGCTGTCTGCCCCAGTAAATTTTTGGATGGGATTTGTGAATAGATGTTAGAATTAGTTTTCTTGTATGTTCTGAAGTGAACAAAACTCGTGTTTTCAAGACAGACTGGAATTATTGCACAAATACTGACCTAAATATCAAACTTGGTGTCACATACTTATACCAAATAGGTCACTTTTAGATGTGCTGATTTAGCCTCAAACAGAATATTTTTAAAAGCTGGGAAAGTGTCTTGTTTGTTAATATTGATAGTTCTGTACCACAGTGCAATTCTTTTCCTTTCCAAAAACTGGAGTCCTAATTAGGAAAGCTCAAAAGAAAAACAACAGCAGATTTGGTCCTTTGTGATCAAATGCATTCGTTCTGTTGCCAAACGTTGAAAATAAGCTTATGCAACTGGGAGAGGGAGCAGAGGGGAAAGAAAGGAACATTTTCATGGCTTTAAAGAATTTTGTCTGCATAAAGTTGTCATGATGGTTCTGGAACTGGCACAATTACTTGCAGAGCAAATCTGCCACTATTTGCTACTTGAATGTCAATTGCAGAAAAGGACAAGGCAAAGAATGTGCATTTAACAGTGAGGAAGACATGATGAGGGTTTTTCTCATTTGCCTCTTCCAAAAGCTAAAAAAGCTACACCCTTAGAGTAGAAGAGAGAGAAGTGTTATGGAGTGGTGGAACTTGCTGTTTTGAGGCTTATATTTGGGATGTGGTGCCAAACTCCTGCTGTTTGACACTTCTGACAGCCAAACCTGATCATTTTTCAATATGTGAAACAACTGTGCTAAGTGTTGACTATGACACAACTCATGACATGGGTGCTTTGGCTGGAGTAAAAAAGGGCTAGCAGGCCTTCATGTTCCAAGGCATACAGTTAAAATGAGATGTCAATATCTGCCTCAGAAATTCAGCATTGCAGAGCTTAAGCCAGGACATATTACAGAATTTTATCTTCTTGGAAATGGTGTGCACCACTGGGTATGCTGAGATGGGTTATCTGACTTCTCCCCTCTCAACTGAAGGAAAGCAGGAAGTGTGTCGATAGCTTCCTGCTTCCTGCTTTAGTGTTGAGTTCGACAGGGCAGGTAGAAGAAGAGAGGTGATGAGAGACAAGGACTATAAATAATGCATGGCTGGCTCACGTAAGCTGCCTGTACATGGCTGCACCATACTGTAGGTGGGTAGAGATGTACAAGCAGCCTGCGTGTCTGCACACCATTGGCTGCATCCCAGAAGGAGTTGGACAGCTGTGGCTCTAGTAACAGCATGTTTAGTGGGGAATAAGTTGTGCGGGGCTTAGGTGCCTATACACAAAGGAACACTCCTGTTTAAGATAGCAGGAATATGCAGAAATAGGTCCTTGATTTAAAACCTATCAAATGTAAGAGTTTTCTCCTGCAAGCCTTCATATTTTCCTTTCCCTGTTTCAGTTGCCTTTGTCTCCAGGTCTGCAGTGGAAGTGTGTGGTGTTCCAGACAACTGCAGCCTGCTGTGAAAAGAGAAAAACTAAATACTTATATCAGTGTACATTATGCTTAAAATGTGCTAAAAATAGCAAGAATAGCAAATTTAAGGGAGAAGGGCATGCTTCCATATTGCCCTTATTCCTTTTGTGTCAGTGCAAAATGCGCTCTTCATACATTTGTTTGCATTGTGAAACTAGCAAAAATAAGAACAGATTTGAATTTAGTTTATACTATACAAGTAAGTAATACAGGAGCCTCTACAGCTGTAATCTATCTTTCCTCAACTTATGTAGAGATCTACTTGAAGCAGCAGTACAAAATTATCATTTGAGACTTTTTTCCCACTCCAAAGTTATCTAGACCCTCTGCCTCAGTCTTCTAGTTATTTTTTGGTATAGGTTTGACAGTTGTGTTCAGAGACTGTTGTGAAAGGTGAGTATGAACTCTGTAAAGAGTACAAAGCTGATCTGTGACTCTAGTAATAGGATTTTTATTTCTGATAAGGAGAAAGGATTTCAGTTCTGACTACATGCTTAGTGTTACAGACCACACTTATATAAATAAATTCTATAAAAATAAAAAAAATAATTCTGAACTTGATTGCAGTTCTGCAAATATATTTCCAAAATGGGAGACCAAGACGGCTAGCTTGCGCATGTGTTTTACAGGAAAAGTGCTGAGGAAATGCAGTGAGCATTAATTGAGCATTACTGCTAAGGACATACCTGCTTTTCAGCTGCTTATGAGGTAGGGAAAGATAATCAACTGTGGGACTGTTTTTTTCTTTAGCACAGAAGATCGTGCTCATTAATTAAAGTGATGGGTAATAAGTCCTATCCATATGTGCATATAGCTTCATCTTTATTTTAGATACTATCAGATATTAATGGCTGACTTTCGCATGTCACCAGGAAAAGTTGTGTGAGAAAATTCCACATCAGCTTCATTGTGGAACACAGACTTTGTGAAGTTTTTTAATACAAAATACAGCATGCAGTCTGTAAGGAAGGTCTGAAGCCACTATTGTCATTGTTAAATTTGCCCTGTTTTGTATTTGCCTTGGCTTGTCCTTTAGGTGATTGACATGTTTCATATTTGTTTCTAGATACTATAATGAGCTGTGAAGTCTTTACAGAGTTCATCATTGCAGTGATTTATAATACCAAACCTCAGTTGTCTCTGGAGGCGTTAAGGGCAGGCATTTCTAAGGCTTGTCTAAACCAGCTCAGAATACCTTTTTACCAAAGCCTTGGTTACTGTAAAAGTATACGCAAAGATAAAGAAATTTATTTTAAGTTAATTTGGAATGCTGCTTGTTACAGTGCTGCCAGTTCATACTTTTGAGTCACTAGATTCACTGCCTCCTCTCTAGGTATCTGTTTAGCCTTGTAAGCAAGAGAGAACTTTACCTTAGTTTCCATGCAATCTGAATTTGTAGGTTAGTATTTTTGTTTTTACCTTTGGCTATTGGTTATTGCCTTTGGTCATTCTGTAGAAAATGGTTGTATGCACCAAACAGACTATTTGTGTTGCAGTTCAGAGTTTCTGACATCATCTTTTAGCTTTATAGTCTTAGGCCATGTGTTTGAATGTACCATTGTGATTCAGGGCTACCATGTTTGTGTGTGTTGAGGACAGGTTGGAGGTCAGGGATGTTGCTGGTTGCTGAGAAGGTGACCATGCAGTAATTAGTTTGTTTCCTATGCCAGTTATGCCTGGAGGCTTGAAAATGAGTCTCTAGTCTAGTATAACCTAAAAATGAGTTTAGTCCACCACAAACATCAGTGGCATCTTTTGAAAGTAGCCTTTAACCAAAGCTTGTTTTCTTTGAGGATAGCTATTAGGGTTTTTTCACACATGTGAGACTAAGCAGTGCCATTAGCCTATTGCAAAAGTAGATTCAACATCTAATGAAGAAAAGGGAACCATAAAAGTGTTTCTCATTTTTTAGGGGGGCTTTTTTTGAGCTGATCCTTTCTTACAGGAAACATGGCGACTCTAAGTTTAGTACAAGGAAAACATTTTTTCCTCTTATTACCATAAAATGACAATATTGAGATAACGTTTTCTCTAAAAATAGATCCCTAAAAATAAACCCACAACTTCCTTTTGGCAGTGACTGCAAGTATTCAAACATAAACAAACTTCTGGTTTCCATGCAGAACTTTACTTCCTTTTCTCTGTGTGTGTGTGTGAAGTCTTCAATATTTGGGACCTCTGCTCTGCAGTTGTATCTGGTTGTTCTTGCTGTGGGTGGTTTGTGATCTCAAGTGTGAAAGCAGAAGATTGGGCAAAGCAAACTTGAAGCTAATTTTGTTTCTCTTTTGGTCATAACACTTGAAAGTGTTCCTTCTCCTCTTTCCCTGCAAAACGTATTCTTTTGTGCCTTTTGTTGTTAGAGATTAGTTGATGTTTTGGAAATCAACTTCTGAGTGTTTTAGTGTAGTCTCTCCTAATGGCTCAGGAGGGAAGCTTGGTGTTTTGGCTCAGCTGCTTGGTTTTGCATGTCAGAATAGTTCAGCTGATTCCAAAGTGGTGCCATGGTGAGTTCAAGATTTTCTCTTCCTTTCTGTTCTAGAAATATAGAACTATAGCTTTGCTATTTTTCTTTCCTTGCTGGAATTTAGACAGTCTATGGTTATTGTTTTGGACTTGCTGCCTTCAGTTAATAATAGTTACTGAAGTATTGCAGCCAAGAGTGAGAACAGAAAACTAGGTATTGCCCACATATCTGGAATAGCATTGAAATAACGTCCTTTGAAGTCTATAAATCAGGTTCTGTTATTATTGAAGCTGAATTTGTGCAGCTCTTGCATAAATACAGGAAAGCATTGTCTAGAAACTCAGTGAGGTGTTGCAGATGCTACGTTTTATGGTGTGTTCAATACAAAGGATTCCAAAGTGTTTTCAGTAATCTGGGAGTGAAGGGGTAGAAACAAGTAGGGGATTGTTACTTTACTTGTAATGAAGCTCCAAGAAACCAAGTGTCTGCAGTGAGCAAATCCCATGAGATGGGAGAGGATTGATGGGACTGACATATCACACAGTACTTTGGTACATATAAGATGGTAACAGAATCCATCTTCACATTGAAGGGCTGTAACACTGAGAGCCTTTCCAAGCAAAGTGTAGCAGGAAGGAAGAAAGGAGATGAATTATTAGCAAAAAATTAATTTTAGGGACTATCCTTAGGCCTCTTCTGTAGTCAATGGAGAAGGATAAAGGTCTACAGGAGAAGAGGAAATGAGTGCTGGAGACCAGTTTTAGGCCCCAGGCAAGTAGAGCTATAGTTGTGCTTATTTGTTTTATAAAACACATGGGTCAGAAGGCCTTTCTGAATTACAGTGAAATAACAACATGAAAAGAGTTCATCTCATTGTAGAATTAATCCATATGATGCAGCTGCGTTGGAGAATCTAGATCAGAAACTGAGGACCTTCCATAACCTCTTATTTAACACAAACTGACAAAAAACCCTACCACCCTCTCTACATGGTTCTGGGGAGACTCAGAAAAGTGAACATTTAGTGGAAGTCTCACTGGCAAGAATCTGAAACCTATAGTAAATAATGGAATGGTTTGGGCTGGAAGAAACTTTAAAGTTCATCTAGTTCCAAACCCCCTACCATAGGCGGGGACACCTTCCACTAGACCAGGTTGCTCAAAGCCCCATCTAATGTGACCTTGAACACTCTGAGGGAGGGGGCAGCCGTAACTTCTCTGGACAACCTCTGTTTATCTTTGTGGCTCTCCTTTGGACCTGCTTTAACAAGTCCATGTCATTCTTGTGTTGGGGACCTCAGACCTGGATGCAGTACTCCAGAGTAGAAGAGGAGAATAACCTCCTTTGACCTGCTGACCACCCCTCTTTTGATGCAGCCCAGGCTGCAGTTGGCCTTACAGGCTGCAACTGCACACTCATGTCTGGCTTTTCATCCACCAGAACCCCCAAGTCCTCCTCCACAGGGCTGCTCTTAATGACTTCTTTGTGTCTGCACAAATGTCTGGGATTACCCTCTGACCCAGGTACAGGTCCTTGCACTTGGAGTTGTTAAACTTCATGAGGCTTTTGTGAGTCTGCTTCTCAAGTTTGTCCTGCTCCCTCTGGATGGCATCTCTTCCTTCTGTTGTGTCATCTGTAAGCTGGCTGAGAGTGCATTCATCTCACTATGTCATTGATAAAGATATAAAAGAGCACAAAATGTGTGACAACCCACCACCAGCCTCCACCTGGACGTAGAGCCATTGACCACAGCGCTCTGGCAGCATCCTTCCAGCCATATCCATTGAATATCTATCCTTCAAGTCCATGTGTCTCCAGTTTGGAGATAACGATGTCATGTGGGATTGTGTGGAAGGCCTTACGGAAGTCCAAGTAGATGACACTGGTTGGTCATCCCTTGTTCATCATTGTGGTCACTCCATCATAGAAGACCGCCAGATTGGTCAGTCATGATTTGCCCTTAGTGTCTTCCAAGTGCCTTAGTATTGGCTCCATGAAGATCTGCTCCATGATTTTCCCATGCTGAAATGAATAAATGCTGAAAAAAAGTCTTTGCTGGAGGGCTGCTCATTGCAAAGTCTGCTTGCTTGGCAGTACAGCAGCTTGTCTTTGTGAAAAAAGTAAATTAACAGAAAGGGTAAGAAGAAAAAGGGGTATTTCTTAATTTTTGTGAGATTGTCACCTCTTTTGCAATAGTTACAGATGATTAGTTTTCATTCAAGCTGTTTAAGGATGTTAATATTCTTTGCTCCATGAAATGGAGATTCACTTGTCTGAATTATAAGTAGCTTAATGCTACCACTAATTACTGTCACTTAACTCCAAGCTGCATCTTAAGCTTTGTCCTTGCAGGAATCTTATCAGTATGAACATCCCAGCATGACTACCAGTAAAGTACAGTGTTGATACCGTTCCCTGTGTAATATTGATACCAGTACATGATCGCTAAAAGAAGAGCACTTTTCCCTCTGGGGGAACAAAAATGCTCATAGTCTGATAATGACTTCAGGTAACACCCAACATTTCCAGATGACAGGTGATGAATGTCACTTTTTTTGACAAATTCTTGCGTTCAAGATCTTGATGTTAAACTTGGGACATCAACTTTCATGTCAGTGTAATTTGTTCTGAACTCTGATGAAAGCTAAAGGAGTGCAACTTCTGGTTAATCCCCTCCACATTTCTCCTTTCCCACATTAGTTTGCTAATAGCATTTTCAGTTAAGTTGTTAGAGGTTTGCACAAGGGCCAAAAGTAGAAGTGAGCTATTTCTGCATGCTATGTAAAACTTTGTTCAGAGATAAGGAGAGCATAGGAGGGACAAGTTAAATAGTCTTTGTGCCCCTGGGTCTTAGCATGGGGCTTTTGGCTGCATCATGTGTAGAGGAGAGATGGAGTGAGAGATGTGTGCCACAGTGGCGTGCATTCCTGCCCTTCATCTTAGTAGGCAATCATTACTCTTACCTATGTCATTGCCTGTTGGGTATGCAAATCAGGCTGAGGTGCTTTCTAGCATCTTATTTAATATTTGAAAGAAAACAAAAGGAAGAGGCCAGAAAAGTCAGTACCTTTTCACCCTTGGGTTGCACCCATTTTAAAAGTTGTGATTTAAAAATGAAACCATGACTTTAAATAAAAGGGAAATGTTTATTTTTTTATTTATTTATTCCACTCACCCTCCTTCTTTTTTGCATTAGCTTGTTTACCAGTCTGAGCAGTTCCTCAGCTCTTGGCTGGATTTGAGGGCACCAATATGTTTCCTGGCTGTGGAATACAGCTCTGCAGAGGGAGGCCTCTGCTGAGTGGGGCTTTGATGTTCGAATAGAAAGGAGGATTAGGATTTGAAGCAAGGTTCGTTCTGAGGTGAAGAGAACCTGTTTGCTCTAAGTTAGTTTAGGTATTTCAAGCCAATGTATCACTGTTTAGTTAAGCCTTATGCAGGCATTGGTGGGATGTGATAATTATTAAACTGTTTAGAAACAAATCCTAAAGGAGAAAAATTACACTGCATGTCTATAGCAGGTATAATTTAATATTGTCAGCTCAGTTCAAAGAGACTGGTAATTTGGCTGCCTGTACGGTGTGGGCTGTTTAGTTATTTTATCTTCTGCTGAAGTCCTAAGCAGTAATTTATCTGAATAGAGCTATGGGGAATGGATTGAGGGTAAACAGGGAAAAGACATAATTACATTGGTTTAAATTCACACCACAGGTCACACCGAAAGATGTCCTTGTGTAAACAAGGCCTGTGTTTGTCCATACAGCTGGGTTCAGCTGTGCCCATTGCTGACATCCATTGTCAGCAACATATCATTTTTGTAGTATAGCCAAGGCTTTAAAACAAAGACAATAATCAGTCTTGTTGCACAGCTTGGTGACAGAGGTGTCATTATACTGATGGACAAAGCAAAGTGGGGTTTTAGCAACAATATTTGTTGGTGCAAGTATTTTTGTATATTTTTGTTGCCAGCTGCTAGAGATTTGCAGTGCACTCATACCACACTTTCACAAGTCTTGAAATCCTGTTTCTTTTTTAAATACAATAACTAGAGAAATTAAAATCAAAACACCATGGTGAACCTTTTTTATTTAAGGTACTACTGGGTTTTTTGAATTCCTGTTGATACTTGTGTTACAGTTTCAAAATCTTTCATGGAATTTTTTTTTGTCCCTTGCCAACACAGATGATTGGGCATTGGAAGCCGGAACAAGGTGGCTTGTTGAAGCCCACCTCTCTCATTATCTGCTTCTGGAGCCATCTGTCTAAAGCCTAAACAAAAGGGATAGCTGATAGCTTTATGTTCCAACATGATGGCTGGGGAGAGGATTTGGGCAAGTGTTTTCCTTTTTTGGGGGGGAGACCTCCCTTTTTCCCTTGCTTGGGAGGTGGTGAGAGAGAGGTTTCCCGGTGCTCATTTTTCTTTGCCACTACACCTATGTCCTCTGTCTGCTTGGGTGCCCAGCAGCCACTTGCTGGGCTGGTGGCAGCACTGGGAGGCGGGTCCTGGCTCACCCCCATGAATCTGCGTGCCCTGTGCCATTCTCCTGAGAGGAAAAGCCACCACTGCCTGGATTCACTACAGACTTGTCAAGGGGCCGGGGCCATCTGCAGAGGAATTGCTAACCCCTAATACTTTTGGACAAAAGATGGTGAGAGGGTCCTTG
>JAWWTY010000077.1:67789057-67816816 GCA_035222235.1 Margarornis squamiger | reverse complement strand
TGAGCGAGTCACTGCAGCCCCTTCTGTGTGCCAACATAACTGCGCTGAAGGTGCAAAGATAGGACTTGATTTGCTTGAAAGTTTTGGTTACGGTGTTGTTGTTTGTTCTGTTCTGGTTTTGGTTATACATATATATATATTTGAAGTAAAGAACAGTTATCCTCTTGTCTACATTTTCTGATTAAAGTCTCAATTTCAAAGTTTGTTGTGGTTTTGAGAAGAGAGAGACCCCCTTCCTAGTCCAGAAGAATTCCTCACTTTCCTTGATAGACATCTTGTTTGCTTTTTAAACTGACACAACTTGTGAGTACTATCATGGCAGAAGTAACAGATGTTTAAAAGTGAGTTTTCATATTTGATGGACTCCTAATTCCTTGGCACATATGCAGCTCTTAGGTGGGGAGAAGCAAAAGACATACTGCCTGAGGGAGGAAGACTGCTCTTTGGCAGCGTTATTTGTGGTGGTATTCACAGAATAAACCTGTGTTTTATTGCTCTTGGGGGAAAATTAAAAGCACAATGACAGCTTTTTGGTGTTTGGAGTAGGTAGATCTAGGGCTCTTTGTAGTACATGTGCTATGGTTGCATACCACTAGCTCAAAACTGCACTTCAGTTTGCCATACTCATTTGGAGACTGAAAAAAAAAAACAACCAAATGTAAAACATGATAGGACAAGGGTGCGTGTAACTCAGGTTGCAACACAAACTGGGGGAAAAAAAAAAAAAAAAAAGAATCTTCCATTGGGCTTTGCAGTTTGATGGTTTGATGTGCAAAATTGAATGTGGCCTTACCCCATTACTTCTCCTCCAGTATTACAATGGGGAATATTGCAATACAATAATTGACTGTAAAGTGTTTAAAAATCACATCCAGGGAATGGAAAAAGCAGCATATTTCATATTGTTTCTTTATCTTTTTGATTAATAAGCATATCAACTGAGAAGTAGGCTTCAAAGAGTACAAGATCTTGTTTTCTGTTTGAGTTACATTGCTGTCAAATTGTTGCATGTCTTGCTTCTCTGGCAAAGATGGGCGTAGAGTCGACAGCTCATGCTGTAGCTACTGTAACTGAGAGGTTGTCATACAACATCATCAAGAAGGTCATTGCCCTAGCCATTTCCTCAGTGTTACTATACTGGAAATGAAACAGTGGTTTCATGTGAAGTAAGTGTTAAGGGTGTATGCAGTTTCAGATATGGTGAGAAGACATTCCAGAGGGTTTGGTTTGGGCAATGGTTTCTTCTACCTAGGGAGTTGTGAACTAGTGCTTCTTGTGGTTTTATTTTTATATAGGTACATAAAGAATATCAAACAGCTGTACTTAAAAGTTTTCCAGAAGAAAACACACACAAAAAAAAAAGTAACAAGTGCTTAATGCAGGTTCCATGTGTATCATGAAAGTGTTTCCCTCTAGAAGTGCTACAACACCAACTCTCTCTCACTATATTTGTTGGAGCATGGATCTGTTGAATCCAGCCCAGATAACTTGTTGGGGCATTTATGTACAGTGGAATGTTTTTGTTTGGGGATTTTTTCTTCCAATGGAAACCCTATTTCCTTCAGATAATGTCCCTTTGTCCGGATACTTTTTATTCTTTGAATGTGAGGGATATTCTACTCAGCGTTTTCTTAGCCTTTATCAGCTTGCCTCTGCAGTGATTCACCCAGTGAGTCAGGGAAACCCAGTGCTTTATAGCAAAATTGTACCACTTTTTAGGAAAAAGTCTTTGCTCTTAATAAACAATAGCAAATACACACATGCACAATCTTGCTGCCTATAAGTCAGTTGAAGACAGTTGCAAGATTGAAATATCCCTTTGTTGTTTGATTTGGGAACAGTATAATTTCAGAATTTCAATATTCAATTTCAAAACAACTGGTGAAAGTTTCTGGTGAACAAAAGAAAGTATTGTTAAGATGATGTTCTCCTTTGTTGCTCTTTTTTGTATTTCATCTTTTTGTTCTATTCTGCAAGAATTTGTTATAGAACACTGTTGAGCAATAAAAAGACCAAAGTCTATCCCTGCCTGTGAGAATAACTGTGTGTTTATATTAGCCTTCTGTGTAACAATTCAGAAGTTAATTCTTACAGGCAGCAAAAAGACTTTGATAAAATTACAGTTGATTCCAGAACTAACACCTCTTAAAACATGTTTTTAACTTTTACAATTATCTCTCTAGGAGAGGCATCATTCAATATTTGTCAATTGCATGAAAATGTTAATTAAATTCTTTGTATTACAAAGTGTTCCTTAAAAAAGATAAACAAAGAATAACCAGAACATACAACCTGTAAAACAAAATTACTTTTAACTAGGTTTATTTCACAGGGCTTGGCAATTTTAAGAAAGGATTTGCATCTCTTTTTGAGGCAACAGTATAATTTGGATATTTGATTTTGTTTGGCTGTGTTGCCGTAATTCACACTCAGAGTTACCAATCCTGGTACTTTAGATTTTTTAGAGTAACAGGCCTTGCTAAGCACTCCTGGATTGCTTACTGCTGTTCATAGCTGTGCTGGTTTAAAGGTAAACTGGTGGGAGAAATGAACCCAACTCAAGAGAGATTACCAATAAGAGTTGCAATTTACTAAAAAGATAACAGTAAATACAATGATACAGAGAAAAATGGATTTTAACCCACAAAAACCAGATGTATAACCCAGCACCCTGGGGCACAAACAGAATGGTGTTTGTTAGCCCCTGTGCTGAGTGCCAGTTAGCCCCCTGAGTGCAAAGTAGAAGGAAACTAAAACCTGTTGGTGAGGAGTCTTGTTAAGAGTGGAAGTCGCAGTCCTCTGGATCCCACAAGTGGTACCCGAAGTCCCAAAATACAAAGATTATATATGCTCAGGTTCAGGTGGGAATGCCCAGTACCTCCCCCAGGGTTGAGGAGTTTCACAATGGGTGTTTAACTCTGTGAGTTATGGGAATGCTTTTGGAATGCTTGATGGCCCATTGGCAGACATGACCTCTCAGGTTGGTTGTGAAGGTGCTAATGCCTCTCCAGAGAGGTTATCACAGCTGAGTCATTGATGTGAAGACAGAAACATTCCTCTGTCTCACAGGGTTCTTTAACACCCTGAGGTGTCAGCTGTGCCCTGGTCAGCTGCTGCAAATGATCCGTTTTTAACAGTTCATCAGAAGTAACAGGGAGGGTGTAGAATACACAGTTTTGGTTACACCCACATAGTGATAAACTAGTCCCGGCCCCTATAACTAGGACAATACCACAATCCCAACAAGTAGTTGGAGCAACAGTGTATATAACCATCACACCTGAAATTGAACATTATCCTTTTTAATTTACCAGATGTCAGCACCTTTTCATCTCTTTTGTTTTCAGTGTGATGAGAACTGTGCCATACTGGACAGGTTCTGACAGACTGCATACCTAGCATTTAGAAATGACTGCTCAGTGTAGCCTATGAATAATTCTCATCTCATACTGCAAAGGGAAGAAAAATAATAGCTACAGTAACAAAAGGACTGAACTAAAAGAGTAACAGAAATTAAAGAGTTTTAATGGGTGCGGGAGGACTGGATTATTAACGGTTGCATTGAAGAAAAACTCTGCATCGTTGATTCCCTTGGAAGCTTACTGGCTGTGTGTTTATAATAGCAACCACTTTTCCTGAAGCCTGCATACGTTGCATTGGAGAGGAAAAAAAATTGTCCATGTCCTTCCTTTCAGTGGCAAGCTACTTCATTTACATCTACAAAACCCAATGCCTCTAGTTTCAGGGTACTTTGTGGCAGGTTTCTACCTAGAAAGTTGAGTGGTGTCTCCATCAGATCTGAGAAGCTCTTATGTCACCGGGCACTGATTACGAGTTGTTGTGTGTTTTCTTCTTTTTGTCGCTTAGATGTGGTGTTGGTACCTCTAGAATCCCAGCATAAGAGGCTAGTAAAAGTGCCAATAACAAAACAAAATGATAGCTTCTTTTGGAATGAGAGGCTGACAGAACATCTAACTATACTTGAGCACTGTTTGTACAGTCTCAGAAGTCTAAAATTGTGGTGAAGTTGTTTGCTTCTCCTCCTTTGAGTTAAGCCTTGCCTGCTCAAAAAATGCCTCTCCTTCTTCTAGCATTTGACTCCTCTTTCTTCCTCACCATTGCTGCTGCCTTATATTACTGTGTGGTTGTAGCTAGCTCCATGACTCTACTTTCTGAAAGGATATTTTTAATAATATTGGACAGAAAAATATAAGAATTCTGCATTGTATTGTTGGATTTTGTTTTGGGTTTGGTGATTTTGTAATTTTTTTTTTTTTTTTTTTTTAATAAAGTCAAGTGAATAAGTAAACCACCTCCAGCAGGAGGTAGTTGACCCATGTGTATCCCAGAGATTTGCTAGGGGGCAGAGTTGCTGTTACTTGAAGTAGTTGACTATAGGTCATTGTGGAATGATGCTCTACATTATGTAGTGCATATGATTTTTTTAGCCTCTAGAGACCATGTTTGTTTTACCTTCCCCTTTGTAGAAAATAATGTTAAATCTCCATATCTCTGCTTCTCATTTTTACCACTCTTGGGCGCTTTTCTAATTCATTAAGAAGAGATGAACGCTCAGGGCTTTGCTGCTGCTGTGATATTCTTTCTCTCCGATAAGATGTAAATGGGATAACTATTTTCTTCTGCCATTTGATACCTCCTTTTGACCCCTGAAACCAAGACATGGCGATGACTGCTATCCCTTCACCTCCTGTCACTTGGAGGAGGCAATGCTAACTGAAGGACTAAAATAAAGTTTATGTGAAACATTTTTTTTTCTGGTTGTAAAGTGTCACCTGACTTTGTTGATGAAATGAATCCTTTTCACTTACTAGTTTGACAAGGCTTTGCACTTTTCTTCCTGCTAGCCATCTGTGGGATCTGGTTTAAACACTGAGGCCAAGCAAGAGATCATGGCATGACTTGCAGCAATTATGTACACTTTGTTAGATCAGCTATATATGTCTTTTGCTGTGCTAAAAAACAGTTCATCTTGTGCTGGTAGGGGTGAAGGAAATGTTCTTGGTTTATTACAATATTAACATTGGTGGTGTACTTGACTTCCAGGTTGCATCACAACGCATAAGCTCAGTGGATCTTTCATGCTGCAGCCTGGAGCACCTGCCTGCCAACCTGTTTTATAGCCAAGACCTCACTCATCTCAATTTAAAGCAGAACTTCCTGAGGCTAAACCCCAGCCCATCCACAAGTAGAGCGCTTAGTGAATTGCAAAGGTAAAGTGGTATGGTTCTACTACTGGTTTTCCTCTGTCCTTGGAGCCATGATCTGCAGGAACTTTCCTAAAAATCACTACCTCCTTTTGTGAAACATTGGCCTGACTGTAATGCTTCAGAGATTGGTTAACTTGGTGTTAGAAACAGACTAGCTTTCATAAGAAACTTAATGTTTTTCTTGTAAATAGGAGGATGTTTTCAATACAAAATGGAGTTTTCAGATTGTGGTCTTTTCTGCTGTGGCCAGACTGTAGTTCTACAGTCTTTAACTCATGTGAGTGAGCTGCCCATCAAAGAGAGGCATTCTAGGTTGGAACAGTACTGCATATGACTAAGTGAAGAAGTCTTCTGTTATCTTCCAAGCAAAGAAAGCCCCGATTTCCTAAATCCAGCCTGGTTCTGTTCTCCTTTTGACTTTGCTAAACCCTAATTCTTCTTTCTTGGTAACTATGACTTTCCAGTTGTTCTTTCCACTGCAGCTCATCCAAGAAGGTAACAAATGTGTAGACTGCAGAATGATTGTTGATCTGAATGATTTTAATGTATGTGTTCTGTGGAATCAGCAGACTTTCTGTATTCAGGAAGATGAGTGTTCTTCATACTGAATATAAATCTGTGATTTTTATTTCAGTGGTAACTGAATTGCAGAGTACCTCAGGATTATGTTTGTGGATGGTCCTGTTCAAACAAAATATTTGAAATCACATTTCTAAATCCCTTCCTCTTCAAAAAACAACTGAAAAATACAAGATGGATTATGTGTTCTGGAGAAACAAAAGCTTTGGCATAATGGAAGATGAATGAACCCAGCAAGTCTGCTTCACAAACAGCAATTCCAAGAGCTTATGAACAGTCTAGAGAGGAATAATGACTGGATTAAATGTTCTGTGTATGTCAGTATGGGTCTCCAAATAGCAAGTGCAATTTTAGCATAAGTTAGGCAATGAACTATAACGAATAATGGACAAATAATGAATTCCTTTTCTTTTAATGACTTTCTATAGTTTTTCCTTTTAAAATGTCAAAAACTGTACAGGAGATACTTGATTATATTTTCTCCATGTACCTACAACTAATTCTGTTTGGGTTATATTTTGTCCGTGCACCTACAGCTAGTTTTGTTTGGGTTTAGAAAGCATTGATAAATAATGTAGTGAGCAATGTTCATTCTCTGTTTAATGTTCTCTTGGTACTGCAGTTGTAGGAACAGCTGATGAATCTTCCTGATAGTTAAGCTGTTAAAATATTTCTCATTAATATAAGCCTGAATGTACAAGAGTGAAGGAGTTCAGGTGGCTAAATAAAATTCTCCTGTTTTCTGAGGTTCTGCATGAGGGAAATCTGGAGAAGTGGCATGCACCTGGGGTTGTGCAAAACTGATTGTTTCTTGTTACTCTGTGAGCTGGTCCTATTCTGTCAGTAATAGTCTTCTTTGCTTCCATTGCTCTGAGCTTGTCAAGAAGGCATGAGGAAGGTCTGTGAACTTCTGGAGGAAAAAAAATTAAATTTATTAGTGAGGTTACAGGGCATTGTTTTGGTGGATCAGAATAAGTGCCTCAGGAACTCCTGCCCCTTAGCGCTGACATTCCCTTTGCCACTGCTGATGTCCTCCAGCCTTATCTTCATCCAGCACAGGTGGCGTCACCCAGACAGCGAGTAGCTGGAAGCTGCTGCCATTTTTCCTATTGCTGTGCCAGTGGAAAGGGCTTTGTGAGGTGCTAGTTCCTGTTGAGGGTTAGGAAAAACAGTGCCCCGTCAGCTGTCTTTTGCCTTCTGACCGCAGCAAAAGCTGACCCTGGAATGTACTCCCAAGCTGTTCTTCTTTCTGCCCTAAGAAATACACTACTGGCTTCTCCTTAGGGTGAGAAAACTTGAGTTTTATTTGTGTGGCCAAAAATCTTTGAGCCAACTTGACTGCTACTGTAAGTGTGCTTTTCTGTAGTGAATAAACACACAAATATCAAGTGAGGGGAGCACTGTATCTTTTTGAAATCACTCGGGAATCCTAGTATCAACACATGTGCAAAGTGAAGAGAAGCTCAGTCATTCCAGTGAACACAAGTTTTGTCTGACTTCTTTCTTTTTACTCCATTTCATAAAAACATTTTCAGATCTTTTAGGTGTTACATAAAAGTAAAACTTCACTGAATAAACCAAAAGGGTTTTTTTTGTTCACCCATGTTCTTTCAAACCACTGCAAAGCTAGTACAAAATCTCTGCTGTTCTGAGTTGGTACTGTTGGTTTTTATACAAAACTCTCAGTTGCTAAATTACAGGCGCACACTGGGCCCACACTAGTGAATCAAGCCTACAGGTATTTAAGACTCCAAAATAGTCACATACTCAGATGTCGTGAACAAAAAGTATTGCAGTCTCCAACTTGCTTGTGAGGGGAAGAGGAGGGGCAGGCACTGGTCTCTTCTCTATTGCGATCAGTGACAAACCTGAGGGAGTGGCCTGAAGTTGTGTCAGGGGAGGTTTAGGTTGGCTATTAGAAAAATGTTCTTCCCTCAGAGGGTGGTTGGGTGCTGGAACAGGTTCCCCAGGGAAGTGGTCACAACACCAAGCCTGACAGAGTTCAAGAAGAATTTGGATGATACTCTCAGGCACATGGTGTGACTCTTGGGACTGGTCCTTTGCAGGGGTAAGGGTTGGACTTGCTGATCCCGGTGGGGCCCTTCCTATTCTCTGATTGGTATTTATATACTTACCCTTCCCAGTACAAGGTTCTATTAAAATATGGTTATCAAGGCAGTCTAGGAAAATTTGTCTTGCTATAAGCAGCTCTTGGTGCTAGCAGTTCCTTTTACTAAATAACTTGAGGTGGTAATTTAACAAATGCTCTTGAAGGCTGGATTTCAAAATGAGTGTGTCAAAGACACAAGGAAATACCAACTTTACAACAACCCACTGAGTAGGTTTGCGAGAAGCTGGGTCATAGTAATGAGATGCTGACATATGCACTGACTTGGCAGGTACTGTCAGGAATATATCAGGGAAAATAAGAATTTCTATTTTTGTTTAGGCAGTTACTACTTTCACTTGTTAAAATGATGTAATTTATTGCATTTCTGAATAATACATTTAGTCCTTCTCAGTGCATGGTATGTGAGGGTGTACAGAGTTGTAGATGCATTTTTTTTTCCTCAGTAGCTGCTCTTAAACCTTGCTTTACTGTCCATTCAAACCCATTTTGTTGCTGTAGATGCTCTGCAGCTGTGAACTTCCATAGCTGAACTGTCTGAATGTTGAATGGTGTATACAGCTACTTCTCTTTTTTGCCCCTGCTTATCAGGGAATACAAATTTCATACTATGTATCCAAGTAAGCCATCTGAAAATTCGTCTGTGCTGAAAAAGGCAGCAAATGTTGGTACTTGTTTTCACTCACAAAATCTTTTTAAAAATTATAGGAATGGATATGTCTCTTGGAGAAGAGAGGAGATTCCCCAGTTGAAATGCTAACAAGAGTTCAGGCTCACAGGCTTACTAATTTTGCAGGACACTTGCTCTAGGTTTGAAGCAGATGAGTAAACCATGGTCTTTATTTACTGCTGTTGTGCTTCACTGGGCTGAGCACGCTTTTTATTTACACATAATTGTTTTAGTCAGTGCTATTAGAAAAAGTGGTTGGCATCAATAATACTGTTTGCTTGTTTGCTTACTTAAAAAGTAAGTAGTCAGTACGAGGATTTTTTATATAAGACTGCTGCAGATTTAAAAGAAAAAATTGGAAAAAAAGGGCGGAGTAATAAGGCATGAAGTTCTTTTAACAGCAAATAAAATTGTGCTTGTCAGTTTTATCTAAAGAATGAGTTGTTATTCTGACTGTGGTTGTTAATTGTTAAGAGTGGTTATATGGATTTTTATCCCAAGATCAGTTGGTAACTTTTCTCTCCCAGAGCCTCTTTAGAAATTAACTGTCTTCTCTGGTGTCTCAGCTGAAACTCTTCGGTACTAGTGGCAGTAGTTTGAAGTTGCATCTGTAGGTTATCAGAAGACCAAAGGATTCTGAATTACTAATGCAAGTATTTCTGAAATCCCTTGCAACTTCTAACTGTAAGATACTAATTTTCATCTGAAAACCCAAGACTTCAGGTATCCTCAAGCTGATCCCTCCTTATAAACCCATTGTGCAGTAAGTAGGTAATTGAAAATGTAATCTTTGTTCAGAAAACACTTTGACAGCAAGGGGGAGCCAGTATTAGTGACCTAGCTGCTAGGTTGCTAGCAGTTGGGGTGCAGTGTAGCTTGATCTTAGCATGTTCCCAGAGATTGAGAAGCTGAGAAGAAAGTCTCTAGGCTGCCACTTGGTTGTCCTCAAAGTGCATTGAAGGTACTCCTTGTGAATATTGGTTTTATTGTATGAAATTTTGAAATATGAGGTTAATGAAGAAAGTCAGATGTATTAATGACATGTCAAATATACATCCTCCCCCTTGTCAAGCCTCACAGAACTTGTCAGTTCCAGATACACTGGAAAAGATTTGAGCTTTCTCTCTCTCTCTTTTTGTTTTGTTTTTTTTTCTGGTTGGTTTTCTTTGTGTGTTTTGTTTTGTTGTTTTGTTTTGGTTGGGTATTTAGATTTGTGAGGGTTTTGTTGTTTTCTGTTCTTCTTGTTTTTCATTTGTGGTTTTGTTTTGGTTTTGGGGTGTTTTTTTAGGATTCAGTTATTAAAATGAAAACAGGTAATGTGTGGAGCATGTAGAGAATGGAATGCCATTGTGTGCTCCATGGTGTGGGAACATGCTTGGAGCTTTCTCTTGCATTCTTGGTCTTGGAGCCAGGGAACCTTACTTTTCTGCTAGTTTCTCCTCTTTCACTTGAAGTCAAGTACTGAAGCAGAGTCATCTAAGCAGTAGGGCAAGAAGGAGAAAGCATGTTATTGAGAACCAGAGGTCTACTAGTAACAAACCCCATCCATTGTTTGTTGTATTCTGATTCTACACTTATTTTCTCATCTCTGTAGCTTTAGAATTTTTAATATTTATAATACTGAAGATGGCGCTTGGAATTTGTTGTTTATATAACTTCACTGCTTTTGTTTTATTCAGCTTGTAAAGACTTTAAAGGGAAAATTTGGTTTTGTTAGTGCAAACTTTTCTTTCCAAACCTTCATGACTGCATTCTACTTAACTCCTCTGTATCTTTCTGATCTCAAAAAAAGTGCCCTCATGTGAACACCCAGCAAAAATCAAGGACATTTGATTAAAGAAAAGTTAAATTGTAAGATTAAGTCTACAAATGAGAAAGTGGGGAAGATTGCAAAATTGGTTTAATGCTGGAAACACATTGAATTTTTAATTTTTATTTTTTAAATTGCAACACTGAACTTAATAAGGGCATGAGAAAAATAAATGGCAGTAAAATACATGCTATAAAGTAGCATTTTTAAAAATAGAGTAGTCCAAAAGTAGAAATTACACTTATTAATTGGTTTCACTGTAGTGGAACTGTAAGACTAAGTGCAGTGGTATCTCTTCCAAATAATGTTTCAAAAAGTAGTGAACGTATTTACGGAAGCCAGTTATTGTGTATCAGTCTTCAGTTTACTTGTCTACTGCTTTCTGATACAGCTTTCAAAGTGAGAGTTTTCTTTTCATGTATTTAAACCTGTTTCAGTTTGGAAGCCCACCCCTAGCTAAAGCTTTTATATATTTTCACTTTTTTGCCTACGAATTTTGTCCTTTCTCTGAGTCTTTCTCCCCATATGAAGCAGTGTGTGCTAGGTATGCACAGAAATGGAGAACTTTAGAGTATGTTAGTGTAGGCTCAGGTTATTTCCAGTAACAAAACATGCATTTTGGTTTTTTGTCTTTATGGTACTCTCACCAACTATCTAATATAATAAAAGCTTTGTTGTTGTCTTAAGTTTGGAGATAGTCTGAATTTTACTGTGATTATTTGTATATTTTGAAAAATAACTAGCTAAATTTAAGGTTATTCCTTTTTGTGCAGTGCAGTATACTTTTTTAAAAATACATTCTACCAATTAATTTTGGTATATAGACTCAAGTCTGTATGCGAGAATTACTGGACCCTTAATAGTTTCAAATGCAAGTAGACAGGAGGAATATCAGTATGATATAATTAGGTATGTTGGCATAAAGTGTAGTGAAGACACCAGAATTACAGCTGTCTGCTTTTTCCTCTCTTTTTCTTTTTTTCCCCATGGAGTTTAAAAATGAGATGAACTGTTTTCATTTATTCACTCAGCTACTGGAGAAACTGATAATTAATCAGTAAATTTGTTCAAGTTTCTTCTGATTTGTCCACAATCAGTCTTTATCCTCAAACTAAGTGACCCGCTTTCCTGAGTTGGACTTTACTCCATCTGTTTTCGTGTGATGTGGCATGAGTGAGTTAGTGTCTGAACTAACAGGAGTCCTGTCCAGAGAAACGAAGTGGTAAACACCAGCAGAACTCCTCCTTCCTCTTCTCTGTATTATCTATCAAAAACTCTTCTGTGCCCAAACTGGGGAGGGCTGCTGTTGACCTTAAGTTAGGCAAAGTCTTCCCCGGCAGCATTCAAGAGAACCTACCTAGTTGCAAAAAGAGTCAACCTCTATTTATCTGTCTGGACAAGTTTAGCGGGACAAGAGGGCTGAAATAGTTCATTTTAATTGTCTTACTAATTTAAGGCTTTTACAATGACACCTTCCGCAAAGGGAAGTGCTGTGACAGTGTTTCTGGCACTAGGCTAGCTGCTCCTTTAGGCAATAAGGGCATGAATGGGAAATTGATGCAACTGCAAAAAGGGAGTAAATTGCACCTTTTATTTCCAAGGAGGAAATGCTGTACGGTGTAATGGAAATTCCTCTGCTCCTCACATTGGGTAGGTCTGAATTTGAATAGCACATCAGTCAGTTCATTACTTTGCCGTGATACAAACTTCTCTTGTTATTTTGCATGCATCAAACTAAAGCAACTCCTGAAGTGGCAGCTTCAGGATTAAGTAAGTGGGCAGTTTTGGGCTCAATTACAGCAATTTGTGTTCAGTCAGATTGCATGTTTAAATGCAAGGTTTGATGTGTCAACATTTCGCTTTCTCTTAAAGTAGGGCTATTTTTGTTCAGAGAAGTGAGTGTTTATATTTTGGTCATTACAATAGAAAGCTTAGTAAGCTAAAGGAGCATAGCTATGGAGAGATGCTGTTCTTCAGGTTGACTTTTTTTTAGTGGATAACAAGTCTAGAAGCAGGGAAGAAGGGAAAAGAGGAAGGAAAGCATATGTGCGGACTTGATATGAGACTATTACACTGTCACACCTCAAATGAGCAACGTTGTGCCTTTCTATTCTTTCTAGCAATGCCTTGTGGGCAGCATTGATGCACATCCCTGCTTCTGATAGAGTAAAGATTTGGATGTGAGAAAACACCAGAGATGTTGCTCTGTAAAATCTGTTTGAAGCCTGACACTTTGCAAACTCAGCAGCAACAGAAAACTTGAGTTTGTAAAATACTTCTACTTTACTTCTATTGATGCTACAGGTGATACGGGTGTGACTAACTCTACATCTGTGTAGATATAAGAAATGCTATAAACAATTCAGCATTTTAAATGTGCAGCATGGCAGTGCTCCATAAGGGAGGTACACCAACCTGTTTTGTGATGTGGATAGTGGGAAGTGAGTGGCCAAAGATAAGAGGTAGACTTAGATCTGAACTTTGTGCAAATGCTTGCTAGTTTGGCTCAGTAATGTTCTGTACTTAACAGTGCTTCATGAGAAGAAATGTGATTTTAGCATTTTGTAAATGAGCATGTTTATAACAGGGGAAGAAAATATCTCTTTCTGGCCAGATGTCTTACATTAATCTCTTAACTTTAACTAAGCTTATGCTGTCTTTCTTTCAGCGTTTCTTAAATGTGATTTAACAAGGAACTTTAATTTGTGGATTTTTTGATGTACACTTCTCTGTGCATTGTTCAGCTTTTGTATGAGTTTTTCCAATACTGGATGTACTATTCATCCTCTCTTACATCCTACACAGAGCTGTTAACCAGTTCAGTTTGTGTCTTTAGTAATTAGATTACTCACAGAAGAACACCAATAAGCACACATTATAACACAGATTAGGGTAGTAGAGATATAATTCAGAGATGCTGGGGAGGGGGAGATTACACACACACACCCCCTCCCCCACTTTGATTTAGGATAGTTTAAACACAAGAATGTATGCAGAAAACCTTGAAGCTGAATGCTGCATTGGAGTTAGTTATTGTATTTCTTAACTTCCTTTACCACCCACTGCCCCAGTCCTCTTTCCTCTATTAGTTTGATCTTCTGTAATTTTATCTCAAGATTGTATTTGGAGTCTTCTAGTAGATTGTTTAGTGTACAAAATCCCTGAGACTATTCCTTTGAGACTACAGAGTTGCACAGGGTAAAGGCTGTAGCGTTGGTGTGATTGTTAAATGAGTTGTTTTCTTTTCATGGTTGACTTGAAAATTTGAAAGATTACATTTTGGTGTTTCTCCAGCAGCTTAGTTATTTTGACTTAATATGCCCTTATTTTTTGCTACTATTTTTGTACTTACCTAGGTAATGAGAAAAAAAATATTCCGTGGATTCAGAGTCCACTACTTGGAGCACTCTTTGTTTGTATTTGCAGTTAACTTTGAGGAAGATGTGGGACAGCTGTTCCACCTCAGAAACACGCCGAATTTCAAGGCATTATATCTGTGGACTAAATCTACAGTTATCTTCAAGATAAATGTGGGGTTGTGTGTTTCAGTTGTAGGTTCAGTTGTCAGTTCAGTTGTAGGCCCTTTCCAAATAGAAGAATAAGAAGGTATAATGTTTAAAACATACTTTTTGTTTTCTTCTGGCTAGCAGCCCATACTAAACATCAGCTAGCTTACCCTAGCCTCCTTTTTAGTTTACAGTTCTCCTCTAGAGATAGATTAGTCATTGTTTGTGCACAGTAGCTTTTTTTTCCCCTGCAGCACTAATTTGATAGTAAGATTTCCTTTAGTCTCCATCTAACTCTTTTCCAAACTTCTGCTTCCAGCATGGCAGAGGGTGTTCAAAATCTGTGGTAACTGGCAATGATATTTCAATTCTTCTGCCATCATTGCACCAGAATACCAATAGAGAGTAGAGCATTCCCCTGCTTGCTGCAAACATGTGTGAATGTTATGTATATTTACAACCTGTCTTTGGGGCTAAACAGCCCTCACTGAAATCCCATAAGAACGTGCTGCTTATGTTTTCACAGAGTTTTAGTTAATAACAGGAGTTTGATTTAGGCAATACTAAAGGTGTGTGTAAGTTGATTGCTGTAGCTGCTAGGGATTTTTAAGTCTGTATTGCTTGATGCATTTTCTTTCTGAGTTTTCTGGTTGGAGGACAAAGTTCTCTGAGGTAAGAATGTGGTGGGCCAATGCAGAGGCTATGGATGCACAGGCACATGCTGTTGGAGATTACTTTCATGTGGAATAGCAATACTCATAGGTGCAGTTTTGCTTCCATTGCCAAATTATATAAAAACTTGCTCAAGCAAATAAAGGACTTGAGTCTTAATGAAGGGAAAATTAAGTCCAAATAAAATGTCCTGGTATAAACCATGCCAGAAAAGAAACTTTCTCCTGTCTATTGGAATCTGACAGATCTTTACGTTCATCCTTGTACTTGCCTGCAGGCATATCTTCCAGTGGTTGTCGGGCAACCATAATAATGTTGCTGAACGTGCAGGCTGGCTAATTGGATTGTCCCCTTCTTGGTTTTTTTGTTTAATAAGGCAAACACATGCAAGTTGCTTTGTTGGCTGGTGTGATAAATGAAGGGCTTTGAAGAGTTCTGTGACATGTCAAGGACAAAATTTTGACACCTATGCAAGCTTTGACATTGCACTTAATCAGGAACATAAGAATTTGCCTCTATCTCTACAGAAGCCTTGCTAAATTCTGTTTTAATTTAGCACATTTCCCAGTTGTATATAAACCAGTCTATTCTAATGAGAATTTTTGGCTGAAAGGCAAACATGACTGCACCTGAGCAGCACCACAAAAATTTAGTGTTCCGATAGGCTGAGAATTTCCTGCACCTTGTAATCTGTGTGACAATGTTACTTAACTAGCAAAAAATGTGTTCAGAAAAATAGCAGTGCTTACAGGGTGAGATGCCATAGAAGTGACATGTATCATAACAACAGCAAGGGTTTTGTTCTTTGTTATACTCACTGGAAAATATATTTAATATGTTGTTCAGGAGGGCCTGTTTCTTTGTGTCAGCTTAATGTGAGTAAGAACACTTCTTAAAAATGATGTTGAACTTGAGTCTCTAGTAGTTTCCCTGGTTGTTCTGAGCACATAAACTAAAAATGCTTGCAATTTGCATTTACATAACCAAACTTGCCTTGTATTAATTACTGTGAACCAACTTGATGTGAATTACTTACTTGTTTCCTTTATGTTTTCTTATCTCATTTCAGATTTACCAAGTTGAAGAGCCTTAACCTTTCCAATAATAATTTAGGAGACTTCCCATTGACATTATGCAGTATCGCAACTCTGACTGAACTCAACATGTCCTGCAATGCTCTCAGAAGCATTCCAGCAGTTGTAGGCGAGATGCACAAGCAAGTACTTTCTTAAAACTTAACACACACAGCCTGATAATAAAGGCAACAAGCAGTTTCATGACTCTACATGCTCTTGCTATGAGAAACAGTTTAAATTTGCTGGGTTTTCTTGGAGCAGACTGGCTTGTAGTTCCAGATGGAAGGAGTTTTGGATGGAGGGAAAGCACACTTTGTGCCTCAAAGCTCTTTCCAGTCCCCAGCATTTGACACGAGGGAGTCACCTTCATGGTGAAGAAAATCTTTAAACTTCCTTACTTATGTGCTTCAGCTGTCATGCAAGTTGCACTTCTGGAGATGTTTGAAGAAACAACTATCTAACACAGCCTACATTTCATACTTACCAAAGCTTCTAATTATTTGGTGGATATCTTCTGTAGTAGATGTTAAAGCATTATTCCTTAATATTTTTATTTTAGCTGCTCTTTTATACATTTTATGTCACTATAACTGCAGCAAATTTATGTGTTTGTAGGAAGGAAATGTGATTTAACAGGTCACTCACTTTTTTCACTCTCCCTTCCCTGCCCCCACTTCTTAATAGCTTGCAGACATTTTTGCTGGATGGCAACTTTCTCCAGTCCCTTCCTGATGAACTGGAGCGTATGTGTCAGCTCAGCTACTTGAGTTTGTCCTTCAATGAGTTCACTGACATTCCAGGGGTACTGGAGAAGCTGACTGCCATGGATAAGTTGTGTATGTCAGGAAACTGCATGGATGCCCTGAACCTACAGGTGTTAAAAAGGATGCCTCATATTAAACATGTGGATCTAAGGTAGGTATTAGGAAAAGGGGATAATACGTGAGCCTAAATTATTGATGTTGATATAGCTTCTCCTTGGCTGTCAGAATAGTCTCCAGGTATGACTCTCTTGTGTTAATTCATTGAACCGTGTTCCTGGTGGTGTTACGTATCTCACAGCACTTGCCGTGTCTTAGCACTCTTCTTTGAGGAAGTGGGAGCATTTAGGCAGATCAGTAGGTAGGAGGATGAGTTTTGGAGGAAATTAATGATTTTGGAGGAAGTTAATGATTGCACCAAAAGATCAAATAAAACAGAGCCTGGGACACTGATGATTCCTGCAGTTCTTGTTGCTGCAGTGTTAATACAACATAGTGATAGCCCCTGAGCCAAAAAGCCAAAAAGCTTCTATCTGTTATGTTACATATGTGTGAGATGAAAAAAAAGGACAGTGAAGGTGAGAGGACAAAAACAGATATCTTAATATTTCTTAGTGTGTTAAAAGGTATTGCCCGCCATGAGCAATGTTATTTCATTGATGCCCTCAGAAGAGTCTAAACAGATCATTATTACCAGTGGCTATGGTATGAGATGGTTCTTTATTCTTATGGTCTTTGGGGAGGCCAACTGCTGCAATTCAGCTTGGCAAGGCTAAGTTCAGAGCCTGGACCATGACATCCAAGCAGCAGTGAATTTTGGAACCACTTAGTTAAGCTAAAGTGAGATAAAACTTTCTTTACTGTACTGCTGTATAGCTGTCAGATTTTGCAGTCAAGGAAGGGCCAGCATAAGTTAAGAAAACTGCAAAAATAGGTAGATGAATGCTGAAGCATTTCAGGTAGGGGGTTAAAATAGGGATCATGTGGCTGACCTGGCCATGAATTCAAGCAGTGCAGTTCTAGCTCTCATTTTCTGCTGCATCTTTTCTGCACTGAGCAGCGGTTCTTTGTGATGCTACCTGGAATATTAACTATTGTACTTGCTGTGCAGTGCTTTGCTTCAATGAAATCAGAAGGAAGCACTGCTTGTAAATTGAAAACAGAAAAGGTAGGGTAGTTTTCTTTTACCTGGAAGATACAGCTTCTCTGAAAACATGACCCTTACACAGATGGCAACTCTTCAAAAGCAAGAGCAACAGCAGAACTGTAGGTATTTATCCTTATACTAGTATATGTATTTATACTTATGCTAGGGAGGGCTCAGCTGGCTTAGTGGACCAACAGAAGTTACTATATGGCTTTTGTTATGACTATATGGCTCTGGTCAGAGCTGGGAATTTGAAACTGAACTCTTTGGAACGCTCCAGAGTCTCAAACATTGCTGGGTTGTAGGTAATCTCGTTCAGTTATAACTTCTGGGGAAGTTGCTGAGTATTGGCAGTGTCAATGCACTGAAGTGAATTTGTGATTAAAATCTGTCCTCTTTATCTGACAGACCCACTCATCTTGGATTTTTGCTTTGTTTTCATTCAACACCCATTTTCAGGTCTCTGAATTTGCTCACTGTGAAACATGGAGAGGCAAGAAGCAGATATACGGGAATTCATAAATCTCAATTTGGCCTTTCAGTAGTCTCCCGTATCAGTAGGTTACTCGTGTCTGCCAGGCTTTTCCAGCAGATGCTCATGACAGAGCAGCAAGAACTGTAGAGGTTTTGTTCTTTTCCAAACTATTGGGCACAAATAACAGCCAGACCATCTTTTATTTTTATAGAAACAGTAATACTTAGGTTCTTGCAGAGCTTTTCATAAATAGTTTTCAAAGTAGTTTAGAAAGAAGCTTGGTGTCATCATTCCTTTGTCATGATGGATAAAGCAACAGAGCAGATCTATCCTGTTTTTCAGATATGATAACAAAGGGAAAAATATTAAAAATCAGCCTTGATCAGAACCTTGAAGGCATGCTAGTTTAATCCAGTGCAACTGATTGACTGTAGAGTGGGCATTGGTTTGTCAGCAGGAGCCTGCCTGGCACGTAATGGCACATAATCTCCTTTTTTGTCTGCAAGATTGAATTCGATTAGGAGATTGGAGGCTGATGAAGTAGATTTTCTGCATCATGTGACCCAGCTGGATCTGAGAGACAACAAACTTGGGGAGCTGGATGCAACAGTTTTTAACAACGTTGAAGTGTTACACTGTGAACGGAATCAACTGGTAACCCTCAAAATCAGTGGATATTTTCTCAAAGCACTGTACGCTTCCTCGAATGGTGAGTGTGTTTTCAGGGCAGCTATGGTGTTGTCATATGATTTCTCTTCTTGTATCTGGTTCTCTGTGGAATGCTTGTGGAGTGCAGTGCACGTCATCGGGAGGCTCTTGAAATTATCCTAGATAAAAGGGTTTCACGTTTTGTGTGTCATGCTCCTGGCAGTTCTGAACTTTAGAAGTGACTTTCTAATAACACTGGGCTACTGATTTGTAGGTGTAAAAGCTCTGAAAACCTTAGAATTTGGGTTGAAATTCTTCTCTGTGTCAATAGGGAAGGTTCTTAGTTTGTCAGTTGTTTTGGCTGTATTATTGTGTTGCTTTACTAAGGCCAGTAAGGAATTAACTGCTCCTCCCTGCATTGAAAAAGTTTGAGCAAGGGACCATTTGTGAGACAAACCAAAACAATATATATTTTTGCTACTACTTCTTTCTCCCTACTCTGGGCAGAAAGCTACAAAATTCATAATGAGTAACTTCATTTGTATTTGATAATAAAAATAATGCAGCCTTTTCCAGGTGAATAACTCCTGTGTTTCATTTATGGGATCTGTTTAATCTGTCTCTGGAAACTGCTGTTACTTAAAATACTCAGATTGCACCACCATTTTTATCGCTTGGAGTAGTTCAGTATGGAATAAAGACAATGCAAGCTCAGAGAACTGTGAATTTGATGAACAGTCTGAACTGCCTTTAAAAGGCTCTCATCTTCATGATATTCAAGCCTGTGCCTTCATTAAATATTCATGCTACAATCTTTGTAGCTGAGAAAAGTTGACATAATCTGAGCATCTGCTCCTCAATGTGGGCTGAGAATTGAAGTCAACCCATATCTTGAAATGAACTGCCTGTTTGGCCTTCCTGTTCTTCCTGACTATCCTCTCTATGCGCCCTCAGCTACCTTGTTTTATCTCATCTTCGGCAGAAACCGTGATGCTGGTTACAATTTCATTTTAGTGGATTTTTCTGTAGACTTAAATAAACATCCTGGGTTTTTTTAACCTTAATACTAAGTATTAGTTACCTAAAAACATTAGGATACAAAGTATACTTTGATTGCTTCAATAATAACATTTCTAGCAGTAGTCAAAGTGCTATGAAAGGTCTGTAAGGCTGCCTGCAGCTGGGAACTCCACAGGCATGCAAAGGCTCATGTAACTTGTTGAAAATACTCTGTATCTTCCCATGACCTAGAGGATTCTGGTGTTCTGTAACTTGCTGTTCCAGAGTGGGGAGTTTCCCCTCCTATGATTGTGCCACTAGTGACCAGTGGAAAAAAAATAGAGCATGTTTGTCACTCTTCTGGGCAGAGGGCAATGGAGGTGAAGTTACAGTTCTGTGACAAAAATGGGAAAATGAGAATTTGCCATAAAACTTTTAAAATCCTCCCGTTTCTCCTCTCTGTCAGTTTCCATCATAGCAAGTACAATGTACTAGGGCAAATGTACTAAGATAAATAAAGAAACCGAACTGAGTTCCCAAAGGTCCAGATCTTCTGAAGTTTTTTAGGTTATTGACTTGCTCTGAAATCTCTGTGTGTTAGCTCTTAAAGTAATTCTTATGGAACAGTAATTTAGGTGCAAATCTTTATCACCACTTTTGTTATTATATATATTTTTTCTTCTAGAACTTGTTCACCTTGATGTGTATCCAGTTCCTAATTGCCTGGCTTATATGGATATTTCTAGGTAAGACTATGTTTTTTCTTGGACCTGTAAAATATACCTCAAAGAGGCTTATATAACAATGATACTCACTGATATCTTACTGGGTGAGAGTGGGAGCAGAAATTGGACCCTGGGATATGAAAAGACTGATTTTCAAAGTTCGAGCATGGGCTCTTTTTCTACTGGTCAGCTCTTCCCTGTTTCCTTTTCATAGATTCCTTTTTTTTTAGTTATTACTGGTTTACTGCTAAAAGCAAAATGTACCTTTATAGTTAGAGGAAAAGAGTTTCTATGATTTAAAGATTTCCTGTGTCACAGAGTTATAACATGATGATTAAAATATGCACCAATCTTAGACGTGCAGGAGTTACTTTCTGGATATATCTTCATTATAAGCCCAGCCTAGGTGATGGTTTGATAGTTTACTCATCAGTTTGGCAGCTCCTGCAGCTCATGTTTGTTCTCCGCAGCCCTGGCTGCTGCAGAGATGTCTGCACTTGCCATTTGAAGGCATACGCAAATTTCACCTTAATGAGGGAGGTGGGATAAAGGAAGAATGGAAAAGGGGGTGTTCTTGTTTTACAATTTCAGGACTAAATCGGGAAAACGTTTATACATGTGCTTAATGGCTGTCTTATTTAAGAAATTACTCATCTGCATTAGAAGTGTGATAATCTCATTCATTAAAAAACCTTCTTAAAGTATTCAAGCTATTGCAGGTGATCCCAGCAGTTAGTGAGTCAACCTGAGCTAGTGGCCATCAACTTCACAGTTTCATCAACCCTGAGTTACCCACATTGTGCACCTAAATGTAACACAGTGGTGTGACTGAATAAGTGATTTATTGAAAAGTGATCTTTGTAAACCTGTGTTCTCCATTTACATTTGTAAATGAAATTGGTATAGGATGCATGATTTTTATCACAAACCCCTTTTTGTGCTTCATTTCAGTGGTGGCATTATAACTAAATGGGTAAAGTATATTGGAATTTGGGCAATCCATTTGAGATCAGAAAGGAAGCTATCTTAGAAGAGTGTTTGGGTTGCTATCACGTATTTTGCTTAAAGACCATTGCAGAAATAAACTAAAGGATACAAGTACATGGTTGATTTATGTTCATGCTTTGCAAGCTTCCTATTTCTGAACTTCAGGTCTGTGAGTGCCTGACTATTATTTGATGCCCAGTTTTGCTTCTGTGTGTGCTAATTGAGGTAGTGGCATATGCACGCCATCTCCTCCATGTATCTTGTGCTACTAATTTTTGTCTTTAAGGCAGGATACAGGAGTGCCCCAGAGTTGCCTCTCTGCATGTTTTCAATGCAGTATTGAAAAACTTGACTCCAAGATCTTAATTTTCAGAAGGGTTAGTTTCTCTGAAGACAAATGTAAGAAAAGCAGAATAGTTGGCTTGAAAGATACACGCAAAAAAATATTTTTTTTCTATTCAGTGGGATGGCTAAAGAATGGTAGTGTGGATTTTGGGGTTGAATTTATGAGGGATCAAAGAGGTGTATTTCAACTGTGTAGGGTTTAAATATCTTCTCAGAAATTTTCTTCTCCATGGAGAGACTTCATTTTTGGTACTCTGATACTCTTAATACTTCCTTGATAATTTGGAAGCAGTTTTTTCCATTTCCTTGGTGACTGCACATAATAATGGGAGATAATAATGCTGTTAGCTTTCTTGCCCCCTCACTCAGGACTTGACTGCACTGGTAGTGCCCTTGCAGAAGGAGGGATGATACAATCTCATAGGAGACATGCTATGTAGCAGGTTTCCTGCAGGTATCTGTATTTCCCTTGAGGCTCTATTCTTAATAGCCTTTACATCTTGATTATCATTTAGTTACACCTCTTTGTGTTCTTTATTCATAGAAATTACCTGGAAAACCTGCCTGAGTGGGTGTGTGACAGCAGGAAACTGGAAGTGTTGGATGTTGGCCACAATCAGATACGTGAGCTACCTCCCCGGTAAGTTTTGCAGACCAGTTGCACAATGTGGAACAGGATAAGCAATTCAGAAATTATTGCTGATTCAGTGTTTAGCTTGTTCCAGTGACTGTCAGGGTTGTTTTATCTTTTGTTTAATTTTATTTTTACCTTGAGGAGTGTCATCATGCCTTAAGCTTCCACCTAGCCTTTTTTCTTCTACTTTCATGCAGAGTAAGTAGTGCCTTTGAACTCCAAATGGAAGTTTTGAAGCTGTTCATGTGGCTGTTCAGGCAGGAAAGCCCTTCATTTTTGGTACTGAATATTAAATATTTACAGCCATAACTTTGCATGACAGTTCAGAGATCCAGAACTTGTGATTTAGTTTCAGTGATGCCTAGAGACTCCAGTTCACAGCTGTGTTTGAGTGAAAAAGGATGTAGAGAAGTTAAAGCAACATTAAGCAAGTAAAATCCTGCCAGGAGAGCAATTGCCTTCACTACAAAGATGATCTCTTTTCCAGGAGGATAAACTTAAATTTGATAAATACAAATGATAGAAAAGAAGTGAACAGCAAGCAAAATAGGAGTTGAGTTTAAATAATGAATGGGTCTTACTAATTTTTTTTCTAGAGAAACCTGTTCCAGGTGAGTATAAATTCATGCCTTCCCTGGAAGAGAGCTGTCATTGTTGACTGTTTCATATACTTCAAAAGAAGTTGTGAAAGAGGGAGAACGTACTAGGCACAATGGGTGAAAATGCATGGGGATATGCAGAGCCACTGAAGACTGTAAACGGCTAGTATATATCATGAACTATTAAATATTTTCCATAAGGACTGTACAGAACAGAAGAGCATCAGAATCCAAGAAGGATAGTTTACTGCGGATCAGATGAATGTGTAATGTAGTGTAAACTTGGCAATTTTAGTGTTTAGTTAAAATGCTGATGTTTCAACCTCTTTTCAGGCAGCCCAGTTCCTTCAGTGCTTGTGTAACTGGAAAAATAAAAGAAAGCAGATTCAAAAAACAAAACAACAAACAAAAAAAACAAATTAAAGACTTACTCAGTTCTTCTGAATTATAGAAAAGCAAATCGCTGGGGTTTTCTTGCCATGATTTGAACACCTTTTTTATTTTAAAATGGCACTACCCCCCACCTGTCAGAAAAACCCCTAAAGTGATTTTTTTTTTTTCATTGCCAAACAATTCTGCTTTCTCCTCTAATGTTTAGTGGTGATGGTACTGGCCAGTCTTGATTAGGAAAGGAAATAGAATAGAAAGGCAAATCCATAACTAAGAGAGATTTTCAGGTAAAAATAGAGTGAAACAAAAATTATTACATAATGAAAACATAATAGATAGGTTTATCACTATAATAACGTTTTACACCCTGTGTTGAGACTTCTGGAATGATACAGCTGGCTGTTGACTTGTATCCATGGTCATAATACAGACAGTGGGGCCAGCTGAGATAACTGTTAACACTGGCATACAGATACAGAGTATGACTGTATCTGTCAAGGAGAAAATACTCAGAGTACTTGACTGATTATTTTGGCACAATATTCCAATGACCTGATGCATTGTAGGGAAGGGGCAGGCAGGTTCTTTCTGGGTGTGTTCTATCTGGATCATTGTGACAGAGGAAAAAAGATTTTTTTACTTTAATGCTGAGTAATTTGAGAGTATTTGATTGAAGCAGGTCAGCATGTTACACAGGCTTACCAGATTAAGCAGGACAGTAGCAGGCATGTAAGACAGGTGGCAGATGAAGAATAATTGTTTTTTCTTAATTTGCTGAAAGTGGTTTCTGTTCAAAATTAAGAGTTGCTCCATTTTTGATGTCTCCAGGTGCAGATTTTAAATTCCATATTACATTGTTTATACTGCAAATTTTAGTTATACTGTTTGATCAGAACACCTATTTTTCTCTTTATGTTGCCCTCTTCTCCCCTCCCTTTCTCCCAAAGACCCACAAGAAATGGAGCAAGGGGCATGGGACTTCAGGTCATCTGTCGCTTGTAAAAGCTCAAGAAAGTAAAGCCGATGAGATAAATTTCATTTGCCATAGAACTGGAAAGGAGGCTTTGTGTTAGTCTGGTATTAACAGAAAAGAAAAATTGTGGAGATGGGGAATTGCATTGGATTATGAGTCAGCACATAATGAGTAGAGCACTGTGAAGTTTCTGGGGTGACTGGTAATTTCACCCCCACTTCTGAAGTTAGCTAGGGGGATCCCACATGCAGATTTCTGCAGCCTTTATTAGCAGTTACCTCCTTTATGGTCATGTTTCTATATTCATGTTTTATACAGTGCAATAAAATAACCCTTTGTCACTACTTTCACTCCTGAATCATCTGTAAACCTCCTTCCCTGTGTCTGAACAACCTTTTCAAGAAGTTGGTGGAGAGTGGGAGGACATTCTTGGATCTGTGCGTAATTAATACCTTGTCTTCTTGTCATAATCAGTTGGCTGAATCACTTTCTTGTAATGAACTGTGCTACCATATCTAAATTATCAAAGAAATTCTCTGGTTTAATTTTTTCTCATTTTTGGTGTTTTTTTATTTCTCTTAAGATTGTTTTCCAATAGTAGCTTGCGTAAACTGCTGGCAGGACATAACATGTTAGGAAGGCTACCAGATCGGCTTGAACGAATGCAAGTGGAGGTCCTGGACGTGCAACACAACCAGCTCCTTGAACTGCCATCTAACCTGCTTTTGAAAGCAGACAGGTAATTATAAAGAAATTTCATCTTTCTGACATGGATGTGATGAACCTTGTTTTGTGTGTTACTTCCTAGCTGAAAGCTGAGGTTCCCCTAATTTGAAAGTTGCCAAACTTTATGTGGTAAGAATAAATATCTGTCCAATTCACCAAAACATGTTCTTTTTATTCTGGTTTTGTTGCTTTATATGGTTGCTTCTTTTTTTCCAGTAAACTTCTGCTGAAAATGCTGAAAACTTCTTGAAATCTAGCTGTAAAGTGAAGCACATGCTATTTTCTACTACATACACTGAGATGGTTTAGTGGCAGTTTCTTTAAATACATATTTCCTAGGCTGGTTTGATGGAGTGTGAAAGCTTTCTTTTCCCCCCTTCAGTCAGAGGCTAGAACTTATTTATACCTGTCAAACAAAGCAAAATATGTACATAAGGTTGTCAGAATAATTCATTTATTCCCCTGTCCTGGCTTGGTGAAATTTTTTTATGCTTTTCAAGTATTTGTCATGAATTTAGACAGTGTCAGCACTTGATCTTCTTTCTGGATTCTTATTTTTATGCTGCTGTTTCTTTAGTTTCAAATTCTTCATAGTTTTTTTTGCTGGATACAAACATATCCTTAAGGTGGCTATGACTGAATGGGGGATGGTGGATGGGCTGGCCCCACTTGATGTCAGCATTCTTTGCACCTCTGCGCTTCCATGTATGGAATTTCTGAGCACTCAACACGTGTCTTAGTTTAGAGGAAAACTAAGATGTCTATTTGGACTAGAAAAAAAGGGGCCTTCTTCCCAAAAGAAAAAAACAACACCCCACTCCTTTAAATTTCGAACAAACTTTACTTAGGAAAATGTATAGAAAAGCATAACAGTTCTTAACTACAAATATATATATATATATATATATCTAAGAGTAGAGTAAACAGGAACACTGTAACAAAAAAACCCCAACTTTAAATAGAGTTCTATCTCTGCTCCTTTCGGTGCAGTTATATGTATGGGCAACAGGAGGCAGTGCTGCACCTCGGAATGCAGTGGCCGTGAGGGTCACTCCAGCGAGGGGGGATGGGAAGATGCTGGCTCCGACACTCACGTGGGGTTGCTGGCCACCATGAATGATGCAATCCTTTCCGTGGGCAGTGCAAAGACCCTCTCTCACTGTCCTTTGTCAGAGAAAAGGAAGATGCTGCGGGGAGGTGGGGGGAAAGGCAGGGTCCAGCAGCTCCTCTACAGGCAGCGCCAACTCCCAGGAAAAGTCTGCAGCAAAGTCCAGGTGGAGATAACCACTTCCCTCTCCGAAGAACAACACAGGTCACGTGCAGCTGGGGCTGAGCCAAAAAGAAAAGAGCTCCCTCCAAAATGTTTCCACCAGCCCAGCACCAGTGACTCGCACCTCAGCAGCCATCGAGAAGTGTAGTCCAGCACACAGGAAGAAACATCTCTCCCTTCCCCCTCACCTGCCTCCAGCAAATCAAATTGGAATCTCAAGCACCCAGCCACCCCTTTTGTTAGCTAATGGGGGGTGGGGGGGAGGGGGTTGGGCGTTAGCTCCCAAAATCTCTGTTGGTTCCGGAAGAAAAATTCTGTGACACGTTCTGAAACTATAACAACATGGATAATTTAACAGACAGTGAGTGTCATTGTGTGCTGTGGGATTTTAGTTTTGATCCTAGCTGTGACAAAAGGAATCCATAGCTCCTGGATTTTTTGAGAGGTGGAGAAGCAAAATGGGGTAGTAAACTCCCAATTAAGAGTATTGCAAAACCCCAGTTTTATACTGTTGTTAATTCTGTCCTGAGCCTCTAGTTAAATTTCCTGGAATTCACTTGGCGAAAATTAGGGTGGTGGTTGAGATACTTTCTAAATTCTTTTAACTGTACTGAGTTGAAATACATATCTGTTCACTTGGAAAGGAAAGAAACCTTTAAGATTCAGAGAGGTACTGGCATATCTGAAAGCAAAAAGAGGAATAATTTTGTAAAATTTCTATTAAAAACAGGTTGTACTTCTAGGATGTACTTTAGTGCGGTTTTGGGAGAGAGAAAACCTTTTTTTTTGTACTGCAATTCATCTGTAGGCAGCCTTTTTTTTTTCGTTGTGATGCCAAAATGAGTAAGTACAGGCTAAAACCAGGATGGGGGATAGATTCCCAGAACTTTGCTAGAAGTGCGTGCACAAGACCTAGAATTAAAGAACACATTAAATAACAACGTTAAATTGCTTAGGACATTTTTTTGCTCTGCAACTTTCAAGCAGTACAGGGCACACGTTTTCAAAGTCTTCTACAGGTCTTAGTAAAGTCATGTACCACCACAGGAGATAAACAGAGCTGACCCATTTTGGCATCTCATCACCACCACAGTCTCCTTCACTTTTGATGATAGTAGAAGCAGTTAACTTGGAGAGGGTTTTCTCCATTGATCCCTGCCCCTTAACTAGTTTAGGTGACATGGCTTGCAAATGGCTTGTCCATGCAGGTGCTCCTGTGGCTGCTGCAAAAGTGAGAACTATGAATGAAAACAGCAGTACAGATTAGTCAGTTCTGTGCATGTTGCGCCTCACCTAAAAAATCCATTGCGCAGGCTTTAAGGGTTCACCCACACTTGCAAAGCCCTGTAGTGACAGGTGAGGGGTGAAATGGCAGGTGATAAGGTGCACTGGAAGCCGCAGCCCCGACCCT
>JAWWTY010000077.1:67774689-67788957 GCA_035222235.1 Margarornis squamiger | reverse complement strand
AACAATACCTCAGCCTTGGCCATACTGACCACCATCAATGGTCCACTCTGGCCTCCAGTTGGAAGACATGGAGACACGCCATCCATAACTTCCTTTGAGAACAAATGCAGAATCAGTCCTGAGGAGAAAAGGCAACGCAGGAAGAACTGTGCCTCGCCAGGAGTGCCGATGGAGACTTTCCACTGTGCCTTTTGCAATCGGACTTGCCTATCTCACATTGGCCTTTTTAGTCACCAGCATTCTTGTAGCAAGCGTGGGTAGAGCCCTTCCCAAATCTTCATTTGCGACGCCTTGCCATGATGATAGATTAGTGTGCAATATCAGAGTTTTAGGTTTGGAATTTCCAACCGGAAACGTCTTTATTTTGTTTCCTAATGCTTGCATCTTGTCAGCAGTAAAGTATCAACAGAGTGGGTCTGGGCCAGGGAAAAATGTTAAGGGGATTGTTTAGTTTTAAAAAGGTAAAATGCTTCTCTTCTCTAAGCATTCCCTGTGAAGCACAATCTGCTTGGCACTGCCAGACATGCCAAGAGAATTGGTTTTCCTGAGTGGCCTGCCACGAGCTCTACCCAGCATGTAATGTTGGGCAAATAAGTTTACCTTAACGAACCTTTATTTCTGCATAAAATGACTTACCTATTGCAGCCTTAGAAAGATTAGTTTGGGTTTTTTTTGAAAGATAGTTAGGTCTGTGCAACTGAGAGATGATATCTTGTCTGGATAGGAAGCCTCCTGCCTTGAATGATAAATGCTTTCTCTTTCTCAGTTCTGAATATTTGACAAAGTGGGTGTGAAGCGCTTGGGCAAACTTCAGCTCAGGCACTGGTGGGCTTTGACATCTAGAACATCTGAGGAAGGAAAGGAAATTGTTGCATTGGTTCATGAAGAGAGAATATCACGTTCACAAAAAAAATCCCAAACCCTTAACTGCTGAAAAAACCTCAGTTTTCTTCATAGAAGACTCTATGAACATTGATTTTCTCCCTTAATCCTTCAAAAAACAATGAAAAGATCTCATTTTTGCTGAAGAGTTATTTTGTTTGTCTGCTTTTTAATTAATTTTCTATTTTAAACTGTTAGTCAAGAAGCAGTTGAGGACTAGCCTATTAAACAGAACTCGGTTCTGTTTATTGCACTGAAAGTATACACATCTTGATCATGTTAGCAAAATTTTCTCTTATAGGGTGGGGATTTTCTTGGCAAGATGAGCAGCCAGATAATATCTTCATTTCTCATTATCATATGCTGGAAAAACAGAGAATTCATGCAAGTGTTGCAGCCGATGGGGAACACTCCCAAACTGAGTCCTGAACCCTTTTTGTTCACCTGCATTCCTGAAGCATTTAATTTCTATCCACTGCTGATTCTGTTGTGATGCCTTTTCCGCTGTCTGATTCTTGTACAGACTTTTTCCTGCCTTCCTTGGGCAGCTTGAAGTAATCTACCATTTAATGGCATGCAAACGGTTATACAAGGTGCTCTTCAGCTAAGACTAGCAAGCATTCAAGAGCTTAAGCTGGACATGGTAGAAAAGCAGTTACAGTCAGGGCAGGGTTAAAAATGGAGGCACAGTGGTGAGAAGAGCAAGGGTTTGTCTCTTGCCTGAGCATCCTTTCCAATTAGAATGAATGTTTTCAGTATAAACCCTTAAAGCAGCCATCGGGCTACTTAAGGCACTTGTGTTGTGAAGATGTGTAGTTCTGATTGCACAGCCTAAACCTTGGGCTTTGTTTTGCAGTGTCTGGTAAGCAGCCGGCTATGGCAGCTAAGCCAGTGTCAGCTATTCGAGCCCCTTTAGGCTCTGTCTGCATGATTCTTGTTTTCAGCTTTGTTAAGCTGTTCTTACCTCGTTTGATTTTCTGTTTGTTTCGAATGTATTTTATTTCGTTTGCTTTGGTTTTGGGGTTTTTTGCTGAAGTTCTGGAAGGTGACCCAGTTAAACTTGCTCTTGTTCGATATTTGCTATTTCCACCCACTGTGGCTGCTTCTTTGTGATGCAAGTATTCAGTCCTGCCCTGGACGTAGGGGAAGTGTGAGGGAGGAAACAAAGTCAAATGAATGCCAAGTGCTAGTTGAGCAGTTTGATGCACATTCCTGTGTTGCAGAAATGCTTAGCTGCATTTGTCTCTTTGTTGATAAATGAAGGATTTGCAATCAGGTATATCAGAAACTGGGGACACCCCAATCAATAAAACAGCTAAAGATACCTTAGAAAGTAAGAGCTGAGGAGACAGCAGCAGTTAAGTGGGTTTTTTGCAGTCCATCAACAGGCAGGGGATTCATTTGAATGTTTCTTTTTGTTAATTTTTTTTATTAATTTTTTTAATAAGAAATACCCTCTTTTGCATTGTCTGGCAAAACAGCCTTGGTGATTTTTTTTTCTTCTCTTTTTCCCCACAGACATGCTTAGCATACAGGATTCTTCCTGACATACCTGCTACCACATTCATAAATTATTTTAGTATTAGGAGATCCAAAATTGAGGGCATGCCTCTGCAGAAGACACCAAAAAAGAAATTTTGTTTTTTGATTGCTCTGTACAGATGGAGATTGTGGGGCATAGGCCAAACTGGAGATCTTGATTTCTCTGTATATTCCCTTTTTGAGCTGCAGTGTTCTTTCCAGCTCTTACCAGTACTTTCAAACTAAACACAGTGGTTTTTATTTGCTGCTCCTTCACCACTGAATGCAGTTGTCTGTGTTCCTCCTTTTAATGTCAAACATTACCAAGCTTTTTGGAGAACTTATATTTTTTCTTACCAGAAAGGCAAGTTTGTCAAGCTACCTCAGAAAATGGTGAGGAATTGAGAGATGCTATATTCTCACAATTGTCTGTATTCAGCTTTTGTTTGTGCTAGAGGTAGGCTTTGGTGATTCAAGTAGGCAAAGTTCAAGTCTCAGCCAGAATCAGCTGGGTAGAAATAGGGAATGCATGTGACTGCATTTTAGGTCTTTTTGTTGAGTTAGATCCATGTCCTTGATTCTGGCCTATTTTTTGGGACAATCTTATTGGGAGTTCTTATTTTGTCTCTTGAAGAAATTAAATTGAGCAAGGAACTGTACTTTGATACCTCATAAAACCAAAGGTGATTTATTCCAGCCACAGATTGCTGTTTATATTATTATACCAGAGAAGAATATTCAACTTGTCGAAGCTGAAGAATTCTAACGTCTCCCTTCCAGTGCCTTCATTTTTTCTTAATCTCCAACACTCTTTTAGTGCTTGTTAATTCATGCTTTCCTTGCTGTATTATAGTCTGGTATGTGTGCAGGCTGCTGAATTCAGGTCTTTGTAGTGATGCTGTAGTTTCTTTCATGAGCTTGTGGTATAATGTGTGGGTGGAATTGGAAAGGGAAACAATTAATTTTTGGACTGAGCTTTAATATTTGACATTCTGCTTCCATCTGATAAGCTGTATGAGTGGAATATCTTCAAGGAACGTGAATCAGTTTAAGTCCCTGCACAAGAGACATGGGAACAGTTGTGCCCAAGTAAATTTCCATTCCTCTGGAGGGCATTTATAAGATGTGCCTTCTAAGGTAGCAGCTGGCGCATTGCACGAGGACGAAGAAATAGCGGAGTGGAAATAACATGGAGGAGGACTTCTGTGTTAAATCAGCATGAGGAAAACCTAGTGGACAAGTACAGTTTCAGGTCTCATAGTTTTATTGGTTTGGGTTTGAGGATTTTTTGTGTTTGTGGGGTTTTTTTTGTTTGTTTGGTTTGTTGGTTTTTTGGAGGGGTTTTTTGTTTTGTGTTTTGGTTTTTTTTTGGTTTTCTATGTAAGATTGTAGCATGGAATTGAAAAATCTTTGGCAATAGCAATTTGCTGTTCATTCTGTTTTTTGGCCAAAGAATGGTGTTCCTTTTTTATTTTAATTTTCTTTTTAAATCCAGACAATATCTTGAAGGAATTACCATTTCAGAATGTTTTTGCCATTTTATTGTAACAGCTGGTCAAAAGGAACATGTAAGCAGGCAGCATACTAATTTCTAAAAGTTAATTTAATTCTGATTGTGTCATCTACAGGCAGAGATTAGTGTGTGAATATTCTGAACCTGACTGTCATTTGTTTAAGATGAGATACCCTGCTACCACAGGATTCCTGTTCTAGGCTGTTGGCAAGATTTTTGCTGGTCACCTAAACTTTGTTCATAAGGTACTAAACTATAGGTTAGGATGATGGAGATTTATTTCCAATGTTGTATCACTCCCTGGAAGATCTGACAAAAGGGCAGGGTCGAGGAGAAGAGTGTGTGTGTGCAGAGCATCAACTGTCTTCTCTCCTTTCCCCATTGGAAAATATATGCATCAAAACTTATTTCTTTCAGGAACACAGCTTCCATTCTGTTTTAGCACCAGTGAGGGAACAACTTGAAACTTTCTGTTGTATTCCACCAATTTTAAAAGTTTATTAAAACCAGAAGAATGTTTTATTAATTTTTCTTTGAATTTAAAATGGCTTTAGTATAGTACATTGTATTCATTTCAGCTTTGTCAGAGCAATGTACCCTTTCTTACTTGAAGCTTTTAGTTGTACTTTGGGTCAGCTGTTCTTGCGAACTTCATAGCCATAGGTTGTGAAGCTCTCTAGGTTTCCTGTTTGTCTTCTGGTACCTGTGAAACACTCCAGGTTATTCTCCCATGACTTGCAAGATAAAAGTAAAACACAGAATCTTCTTCAGAGTAGCAGAAGGTGACCTTTCTTGGGGAGTGTTTTGCTGTCACCTCCTCATCCCCTTTGTATTCCTCTAAAAATTCACTTTTTCAAGCAGCCTTAAACCTGTTTATTACCTAAGCCTCTACAGACTGAACTGAAGATCATCATTTGGTACTGTGACTGGTACAAAAGATAGTGTGGTTTTAATATTAGTCAAAGTGCCTTTTTTGTGGAGAAGGAAATCATGTGCATTGGATTGAAGTTGCCAAAGTAGTAGCTGTCTGTACTTATAGCAATAGGTGTACAGTGTTCAATTAAGTACAGGATATGTTAATGTGGTATGCTTCAACGTTGAATGAGCTTAATATATTTTTAGCTTGTAGATGAAGGGCAAAATTGAACAGAATCTTTTTAGAATAAATAAATAAATTAAACCCGCCTTTCGGCTGCTTATTCCCTTCTCTGTATTAATCCCTTCTCTTCTCCCTTCCTCTGGATTTTTAGCACCCTTGTGAATAATGAATGAGCCTGGGGATTAAACTGTGTTTCTCTGAAGTGGACTCCCCTGTCTGTGTAAAACAGCTAACCTAGTTTCATTTCTGTGCAGTGTTGGGAGATTTTTGCTTCTGATGAAAATAGTGGAGGTTTTTAATCCTTTGGCATTTCTTGTGACTTCTGTAGCATGTTTGACCCTTATTTACTGCTGAACAAGTTTCAACCAGCTGTTCTTCCAAATCTATTCCATTCATTCATAGGCCTTAAAAGTCAGTGTAGAATCCTGCATGCATGGAAGCAGCTATCAGTATTTTATTGCTTTCTTGTAAGACTGATGACAGGAACCTTTTGTGTCCTGATCAGTGACTGTACAGGCTTCAAACAGCACATTTATGCGTCTTGTTTCTTGAAGGCAGCTTTGCCCATTGCATCTGCCTGTTTCCATTGGTTGGTAGGAGCGGCACAGCCTGGTCTGAATATGGTTGCTGCAGACTGGCAACACACACTTACTTTTGTAATGCTCTAAGGCAGCTTTTTCTGAAAACAGGAGGAAGGAAGAGAGGTCATATTTCTGTTGGAAAGGCATGGCTATGCCAAGGTTGGTTACCAAAGGATAAATAGTTTTATTTTTCCATGTCTTTGGAATTGCTGGTATGAATTCTAGCCCTCAAGATACCTAAAGTGCTGCTGTGATCACCAAACTCCTCTAACAAACATGAATCCTCTGCCTGCAGAACTTCAGTGGCAGGAATGGGCAGTGCCTATACCTCAGCAAATCTTGTTCCCATCCTGGAAAAAGTCCTTTGGGGGAAAAAGAATAACTCAATTTCTGTACTTCTTCAGTCCTTGCTGCTTGTATTGGGACTGCAAAAAAATACTTGACATGGACTTCTGCTGCTTTGAGGAGTAGGGGAAAGGCACTCAGACACTACATAGAAATTTGTCTCTCTTGTTGCACACATCAGCAAGCAGGTATATAGCCTTTTAAATTTAATTTGCTCCTAGAACTCTCTTTAAAATCGAAAAGGCAAATTACTGCTTCATCTCAGGCTTTGTTTTTTGTAGTTCTTGGTACATATTTTGTTATTCAAATATTTAAAGAACACTTGCTATATTCTGTAGTTGCTCTCAGGCCTGCAAGTTTAAACAAAATACTGTCTGCCTCCTAGACGTAAAACACTGAAATCTTGGCTGGCTTTTTTTACCATTGACTTGTTTCGTCACCTGAAAGGCAGCCATGCTCTCATGATTTGTTGATGATGAATACAGAATTCATTTTTATGTGTAATGAATATGGAAATGTTGTGGTTTGTTACTACTCTTACCTGTAGGTATGTCTGTAGTAACATTGGAGGTACTGAGGTCTTGATAACAGGATAGAGGCATTTTAACATGCTCATTTGACTGATGTATTTTTCTTACAAATGTGGTAATTTAAAAACGTGATTAGAAGTTTTGTTCTTATAATGCTAGACTTCTGGTCTTTCTGTCTGTTGTGAGAGCTTGTGGCTTTTGACCTTTGCTTTATAACTGTCTTAAGTTAACTTTTAAAAATAGAGATTTTTATTTATACTTCTAGACAAAACCTGCAGGATGTTTCACTGAACTCCCTTATGTAACTTCTCTTTGCAGCCTGAGATTTCTTAATGCCTCTGCCAACAAACTGGAAATGCTTCCTCCAGCCACCCTTTCTGAAGAAACCCATAGCATCTTGCAGGAGTTGTATTTGACCAATAACAACCTCACAGATAAATGCATATCCTTGTTAACAGGCCACCCACACCTGAAAATCTTGCACATGGCTTACAATCGCTTACAGAGTTTCCCTGCAAGGTAAGTTTCACTGCCTCTGGACCACCAGTGGGTGGGCATAGTGAAATATTTTCGCAGCAAGAACTAAATTGCACAGAATTGTAGTGGCATAGGCTGTATTTTGAATGTAGTTGGTACTGCAGTGGGTGGATTCACCTGCTTATGCCCTCTTGCACATTGCTACCCTTGCTTGCAGTACACAGAGAAGTGAGTACTGCATGTTAGTTGGTGCATTTTAATGATGCCTGAAACTCTTCTCAGCTGGACTAATTCAGCATGGCCACAGGATGCTTTTGGAAATTGAGCGAGGAGGTCTTCTGTTTTGCCTGGCTTGGTCACTTTGCTTACACCTGGTGGGCTTCTCCTTGCAGAGATTAGTGAGCATAAGAGTCTGGAAATGTCTTCTGAAAGGGGACTAAACTCTACTAGGAAAAAATCCTCTCAACTCCAGGAAATTCTGCCTTGCCAGCCATTTCTGTCCTTTAATTCGCTCTGTTTTAATCAGAACTCTTTCAAGTGTAAGATGTGCTGTAAAACTGATGGGTACAGCCTTGGAAAAGAGATGCCAATAAATAATGGAAGAGACATCTCTGTCCTTGTGTAATGTTCTGGGCAACTGGGCTTCAGTGGCAAGGGGGAGAGACAGAGATGAATTTAAGGGGAAGAGCTGAGTGGGGTGCTAGAAGGTGGAGGGGAAAATTTGAGATGGAATGAGAAACTAGAGTTGAATGAAAGGGGAGGGAGTTAAAAAGAGTGTAAGTGAGCTGGTGAGCAGGGGGAATGTAAGCAAAATAACTAATTTGAAAGATAACATTAACAAACACTAACAGAAGAAGCACACATTTTGTTCCACAACTGTGTTAGCATCTGATGTGAGAAAGGGTGACAGGCACTGCTGTGAAGAAGAGTCAAAGTCTACGATTTTGTTTTCATAAAATAATGAAAACCACTGGTCTTATCGCCACTTCAAAATGAATATGCATGTCTATTAAAAGAAAAATTATCAAATTTTTGTTTTCATAGCAAAATGGCCAAGTTGGAAGAGTTGGAGGAAATTGATATTAGTGGGAACAAACTGAAAGCCATTCCAACAACCATCATGAACTGCAGACGTATGCATACTGTAATCGCTCACTCTAACTGCATTGAAGTCTTCCCAGAAGTCATGCAGCTTTCTGAAATAAAGGTATGGTAACAGCCATGATGGGAACGGCTCCTCCACTCCACAAGCCTCTCAGGGTCTGGAGAGGATTGCGAAATCCCCATGTGGGCAGGAGTAAAGTGATGGAAACACTCCAAGATTGTGTGGTGGAGAAAAAGGTTTTAATCACACATGGAGTGGGTTTTTAAGCCCTTCGGGGGTGGGCTTTAGGAGGTAGGGTGTGATAGGGTCAGGGTTCGGGGGGAGGGGAGTGGCTGCGGGGCACAGAACCCAATAAGGGAACAGGAGGACCAAACCCCACTGGAAACCCAGGAATGGGGAGTGACAGGTGAGACATCCAATAAGGTCAGGAGGCGGGCGGGGCTGGATATCCGAGAAGGGAGCATGTCTCTCCATAGAAAGCCATGTGTGCTGGAAACACTGGGGATTACAGTCTGAAAGGGAGGACACCCGTACATTAAAAGGCGCAGGTAGTATTAAATTCTAAAGTCTCTGCTCTTCTGGAAGTTGTCACAGTGATGGTCTTGTTTCTAAGGGTGTCTTTTTCCAAGATACATAGTCAGGGTGATCTTTTTCCTCTGTCTCCCATGTGGAGTAGCAAGAGTTTCTTCCAACATCATGGAATGAATGTGCTTTGGAAGAAGCGAACATAATGTGATTTTACTAATTCTGTTCTGGGTCTCTCATTGCTATGGGATATATTCTCAGAAATTATGGAGATCTGACAGCTGCTTTCTCCTCTGAAGGCATATGTGAAATATTTGCCCCTGTGCAGCCTCAGAGACAGGTCATGGAAGAGGAGTCTCAAAGTCTGATTTTGTGCTTACCTTTGTTAGATCATATCTTCTCTGCCAAATAAGTGTTAATTGTTTTTGACAGTCTGTTTTGATACAACTTAAACATTTGGCAAGAGCTGTGGGTAATTCACTCTTGTTACCTTGGCGAGTGGTTGATTGTGTAGGAATGGACTTTGTTTAGAGCACGTGTCAAAAACCGCTGAAGCTGCAAAATATGTTCGGCTTTGGGGACAGAGGTAAATTCCATGAGCATGGGATTTGAGTATTTAGGCAAGCTACTTTCATTTTCCTAATTGCAGTTGTATTTTGCACAACAGAGAGAATACTTAATTCATCTCTTGTGTTTCCAGAAGTAGTTCTGTACTTGACACTTTTTTTTGTGGGATGCATTCTTTGCTTGGCCACACTGATAAATGGTGTTGCTTGTCTTTTGTGAAACGTGTTCCTGCTTCTTGCCTGGCTCTAGTGCAGACTCATGTGTACTGTGCGCTCTTTCTGCTGACCAGAGCAGGGAGACAGTTATCTCACAGCGTATGGATCTTGTGATACAGCAGAAAAATCTGTCATTCTCTGAGGCTGAGAACTGATTACCTATTCATGGACTCAGAACAACTGAAGTGTCTTTCTGGCGCTCTGTGAAGTCAAAAGGCTAAGTTCCCAGCCTGACGTGCATGCCTCAGTGTCTGGGGTCATGGAAGGCAGCAGGAGCAATAATTCTGTTGGGCAAGTGAGTACATGTAAAGATGAGCTTTGTGGTTTTAGCCAGGAAATACCAAACAAAATTCTGGGTTTTTGAATACTCCTCCCTCTTTGGAACAATGGCCAGAGGAAGCAGAGGGCTGTTTAGAATCAATCGGAAGTAAAGCCTTTTTACTTAGAGGGAGAATTGGGGTGGGGGAGTGAGGCTGTGCACAGTAAACATTTCTTAAAAAATATGAGGGTGGTTGACAAAAAAAAAAATTATGTAAACATGCTAATAGGAAACAGGGAGCAATCACCTTTTTCCTTTTGTTTGTGCATCTTGGGGAAAGCTGAATGCTTTATAGAAACATCATATTTAAAGTGCTACTCAGCCACACTGAGTAGAAAAAATGCTCTTGGGAGACCTGGCAGTTTCCTCCTGCTGGTTCCCTATGGTTATTTAGTTCTCTTTAGCAGAAGAAAGAGATATGGACATCATTAAGTATTTTGGGAATGCAGAGGTAGCGTGCGTGTCTTCATCTAAGAGGGCAGAGATCTTTGACTCCACCTTTGTGGAAGGAAAATGCCTGGTCAGTACTCAAGCCTAGTTTTGACTTACATGAGATGAGTTCCTGTAGTTGCCAGATGGGAATGTGCCTTGTTTGGCATAGGAGTTCTGGCCTTCTGGCAATTTCTCTAGGTCAGAGTTGGTGTTTATCAGTTTAGACACTAAGCTAGTGCTGCTTGCCTATATCCATTACTTGGCCTTACCTGAGCTCCTTCTTAGATACATGAGAGCATTCAAAATGTGCCACAGTGAGTTCAGAATTTATTGCTCTAAGTACGGATTTGGTCATTTGGTGAAATAAGCTTGCTTATAGCAAAGCACAAAGTCATATAGTCTGATGTCACTTCTGTGATTATATCATATTTGATGGTTGGTTTTAACTGAAGTGGCATTCAAACACTGAACTCCTGGGAAAACTGTTACCTGAGGTAATGGCTGTTTTGCTTTTGTATTTAGTTAGTCTGAGGGGCTCATAGGTTATGTTTTTGGTGTCAGTATTAATGGAATGGTTAGTAGCAGCAGTTACTATGTGGTCTGAAATTATTTCAGAAGGAAAACTAATGCAAATGATGATGCTTTTACAATTGCAATAACTCCTGCATTTCCAGACACAAGGTCATTTTAGCAATATAATGGACTCTAAGCCTTTTTTGCACACTCTTTTGCACACTGTAGCCTTATTAAAGGCTATAAAAGTTGTGTTGTCCTCTCTTTTAAAGAACCCAGTGAATGTCTCTGAAATAATTTGCACAGTGCATTTTTAGGGGTTTTAATGTCTTTTATGACAGGTAGTTTTACAGTCAGCGTTAGGCTTATCTGTGCGCACTGAAAGGTCTTCTGCGAATGGCTGAGCAGCTGGAAGCACACACACCTGAGTCAATGCCCCAGCAGACTTTTCCTTGCAGCTGTTGTTTGACTGTGATGTCCTTGCCTTGTGAAATAAAAAAGGGCACTTCTGAAATTGTTATGCAGTGTCCTGGTGTTCTTGTGCAGTTAAACAGTTGAGTAGTCCTTACTACTTGCACAGAGCTCAGAAACCCGGGCTTGCTTTTCCCACACATGACCTCTCATATCACCCAGGTTTTGTTGAATGGTGAGTTGCTTCTTTTCATGGTTATCTTGCTGGGCTGCTATGGTGAGGGTGATACAGAGGTTTTTTGTTACAGATTTTGATCAAGCTTGTCCTTTACAAGACAATCATCATCATGGCTAAGGCTTCACAAATGAAGATTTGGGAAGGGCTCTACCCACGCTTGCTACAAGAACGCTGGTGACTAAAAAGGCCAATGTGAGATAGGCAAGTCCGATTGCAAAAGGCACAGTGAAAAGTCTCCATCGGCACTCCTGGCGAGGCACAGTTCTTCCTGCGTTGCCTTTTCTCCTCAAGACTGATTCTGCATTTGTTCTCAAAGGAAGTTATGGATGGTGTGTCTCCATGTCTTCCAACTGGAGGCCAGAGTGGACCATTGATGGTGGTCAGTATGGCCAAGGCTGAGGTATTGTTTCAGGGAGTCCTTGTATCTCCTCTTTGGGGCTCCTCTGTTGCAGCAGCCGGTGGCGAGTTCCCCATAGAGCACAATCTTAGGGAGGCGGTGATCCTCCATCCTGGAGACGTGCCCTGCCCAGCACAGCTGCATTTTCAACAGCACGGCCTCGATACTGGTGCTCTCTGGCTGTTCAAGGACAGACACATTAGTCACGTAATCAGACCAGTGGATGTTTAGGATTGTACAGAGGCAGCGCTGATGGAAGCGCTCGAGGAGTCGCAGGTGGTGGTGGTAGATGACCCATGATTCAGACCCATATAGGAGAGTAGACAGTACAATGGCTCTGTAGACACTAATCTTTGTACTTTTCTTCAGGTGTTTATTGCGCCAGACTCTTTTATGGAGTTTTCCAAAAGCTCTGTATGCCTTTGCTAACCTGTTGTCTATCTCTTTGTCAATCTTACCATCTGAGGAAATGATGCTTCCCAGATAGCTGAACTGCTGGACTGACTTAAGCTCTGATTTGCCTATGGTGATGTGGGGATGATGGAAGGCTTCCTGAGGTGCAGGTTGATAGAGAACTTCTGTCTTCTTCAAGCTCACTTCCAGCCCAAAGAGCTCAGCAGCCTCTGCAAAGCAGGATGTGAAGCGCTGCAGAGCTGCTTCTGTGTGAGCAACCAGGGTGGCATCATCAGCAAAAGCAGCTCACGGACAACGTGATTTAGGGTCTTAGTGCGGGCCTTCAGTCGCCTTACGTTGAATAGGCTTCCATCGGTACGATATCGGATGTAGATGCCGTTTTCTTCATCAAGGTCTGCCGTGGCCCTTTGGAGCATCGAGCTGAAGAAGACTGTGAATAGGGTTGGTGTTGGTGCGAGAACGCAACCTTGTCTCACACCATTGGTTATTGGAAAGGGCTCAGAGAGTGCATTGCGATATCTGACTTGACCACCCTGATCCTCATGTAGCCGGATGACCATTTTGAGGAACTTGGGGGGACAAGGAGCTCACGAAACTTAGCATGGAGTGCTTGGCCTCCATGCTTCCAGATTTCAGGTGTGATTCCATCAACCCCAGCTGCCTTGCCAGTTTTTACCTGCTGTACGGCCTTAAGAGTCTCTTCCATAGTACGGGCTAGATCCAATTCATTTTTCACCGGTTGTTGTGTAATGTGTTGAGTTGCTGAGCCTTGGACTACACGGTTGGCACTGAAGAGAGTCTGAAAATGTTCAGACCAACGATTTGGGATGGAGGTTTTATCTGTGAGAAGCATTTGGCCATCTGCACTGAGGAGGGGGCTTTGAACCTGGTGTGTGGGTCCGTACACTGCTTTCAGAGCCTCATAGAATCCTCTGCGGTCACCCAAGTCTGCGCATAGTTGAGTCTTTTCTGCTAGGTTGATTCACCACTTGTTCTGGATGTCTCAAAGTTTCTGTTGGAGCTTACTGCATGCAAGACGAAAGGCTGCTTTTCTTACATGGCAGGATGGCTGAGTGAGGTGTGCTTGGTGAGCAGTTCTCTTCTTTGTCAGCAATTCCTGGATTTCTTGATTGTTTTCATCAAACCGGTCTTTGTTTTTCTTGGAGGAGAACCCTAAGTATTCTTCAGAGGACTGCAGGATGCTATTTTTAATATGTTGCCAAAGCGCTTCAGGAGAGGGATCTATGGGATGATCTTCAAGTCTAGTTTGAAGGTTTACCTGGAAGCTGTCTCTCACTGTGGCTGTTTGAAGATTGTTAACACTGAGCCTCCTCCTTGGAATGCCACCCCTCTTAGGTTTGGGCTTAAAGTGGAGGTTGAGTGTGCATCGCACAAGGCGGTGGTCTGTCTGACATTCTGCACTAGGCATCACTCGGGTATGACAGACATTGTGAACATTTCTCTGTTGCACTAAGACATAGTCAATGAGGTACCAGCGCTTGGATTGAGGATGCAGCATCCAGGTTGCCCTCAGGCTGTCTTTCTGTTGAAAGATAGTGTTGGTGATGGTGAGCTGCTGCTCTGCACAAAACTCTAGCACTGGGCGTCCGTTGTCGTTGCAGTTTCCAACACCACGCTCGCCTAGTGCTCCTTTCCAGGCTTCAGAATTCTTTCCTACTCTGGCGTTGAAGTCACCAAGGATTATGATCTTGTCATCTGCAGGAACCTTTTGGGTAAGGCAGTGCAGGTCGGTGTAGAATTTGTTTTTTTCAGGAGGGTCACCTTGGAGAGTTGGGGCATATACGCTGAAGAGAACAACATGTTGCTTGTTGTGTAGTGGGAGGTGTAAGGAGATAATGCGGTTGGAATGACCTGTTGACAAATTTTTGGGTTTGGAGGCAAGGGAGTTTCTAATCATGAAACCAACTCCTGAAAGGTGACTTTCAGTTTTGGGTTTGCCTGACCAATAGAATGCATAGGTGGCGCTCTGTTCTTTAAGGCTGCCTATCTCATGGAGACGAGCAGCAATGTCGATGTTGAGCCGTGACAGTTCGTGGACAATTAGAGCAGAACGATGCTCAGGGCATCCACCATTCGCAGAGTCGAGCATGGTTCTGATGTTCCAACATGCAACTGTTAATTTGGACACACCTTTGGAGGCAGGTGTATGTCTTTGTCTTTTTG
>JAWWTY010000077.1:67758010-67768577 GCA_035222235.1 Margarornis squamiger | reverse complement strand
GGCTTTTGAAACTCTGTCTGCTGTTTTAAGACATTTCTTAAAATATTTTTACCAACATACACATGAGAATAATTACAGCATAATTCTTCTCAATTTGATTCTAGCAAATTAACAAATTCACCTATTTCAAAAACAAAACAAAAAAGATGCTGCTACTCTGATTTCTAGGAAAGAGCATCTAGTTCAATTGTAAGTCTTTTTAAATTAAGGGGGAAATAAACCACACTGTCCAGAAGCCTTAGCCCATGTAGTCTGTATAGGATGTGCTGCTGGATATCATTCCTTTCTGGGCACATGGTCTATTTCTAGTGGTGTTACTAAGGAAGCCAAAAGGAGTGTGTTGAGGTAGCTTTTTTTTCACCACTGCTGGGAAACCTTGAGACAACTCTGGGTCATTGACCTGTCCAGGAGCCAGTGGTCAGTCAACCCAGTTAAAAAAGAAACAGAAACCTTTTTGTCCCAAGTTTCTCTGCCCTGGAGATAAGTGCCTTGTATGAGAAGTCTGCAAAGAAGGTGTGTTTGCTGATTCATGTGTGTACTGCTTTGCAGATGCAGGCAGAATTAAAATCTCTGCTGCTTTAGAAGAGAACCAGACTTCCATTGTGATTTGGGGTTAGATAATCTCTTCTAACCCTCATGAGGAGATGTTTGCCTCCTCTTTATCACACGTAGGGCTGCAGAATCAAAAGCTTAAAACACAAATGGTTCTAACATTATGTAATTTGTTTGCTTTTAATCTGCCCTCACTAATTACACTGTGGCTATTAATGTAGAAGAAATTGAACTAGATATGACAGTACTTCAAGTTATTTGAGGAAGGCTGTGCAATGCTGAAATTCTGTGTGTTCAGGCCAGATAGGGATTTAGAAAGAGGAAAAGTGAATGCTCAGAGTGAACAGTTAGACCTTTCTGCTTGTGTCTTTTTATGTTTCTTTTGGTTCATGAAAGGTTTGGATGCCTTTGAAGTGTCTGCAGAGTGTAGGGAGCTCGCTTTTCCTGCCTTTGGCAGAGAGAAGTAGGGAGCAGGGGATAGCTTCCCAGCAAAGCAGGGCTGTGTAGAGAAAGGTATAAACAGAGAGGGCTGGACCCTTTTTAAGTCTTTACTATGCTCCATAAGATACTTGAAATTCAGCCTAAAGGCCGTGTTGGTAGTAAATTGGAGGGCAGAGGATCAAGGGCCTAAGTAAAAATTGTTCTGCACAATTGGGAAAGGCAGAAGGGGCTGTGCCTGCTGTCAGGACCACAGACTGGCTTTGCAGGTTGGTGCAGGACCAGAATGAAGCTGATGTTTTATGGGCGTTTTAATGAAAGGCTGTAACTACATGCTGTTGTTTCTAAATAATTTTTTTACTCTTTTCTTTATTTTCCTTTAGAGGATGATGTGGGTCATACAGGATATTTCATCTGAGTACAATGAAAAGAGTGCAGAGGCTTGTTGTTAAAATGGGTGGGAGAGATGTGTAAGTCAAAATGATCAATCCCCTGTACTGGCTTTCATCAAACTAGTGACAAATTTGTTTTGTATTCCTCCAGGGCTAGGTTTGAAACAAATAGCTCAGGGGTGAGGGCAGGAAAGAAAAGCCAACTAAGCAAAACAGCGCAGCTGACACCCTCATAGAGGCTCAGTTATTGTTCACTGTATACAGGCACATAAAGGTAACCATTTTGGATGTCCTGCTTCATTTTCTTATAATAGATGTGTAACTTAAGAACTGAGAGAGTAAAAAAGGTAATCTCTTTGCATTTTAACTTGGATTATGTCAGCACTTCAATCCATTGTATCTTTTCCCTTTCCTTTCTCCTTGCAGCAATATCCGCTGCTTCAAGATCGACCAGCCCTCGGCTGGTGATGCTTCAGGAGCACCAGCGGTGTGGAGTCACGGGTACACAGAAGCGTCTGGTGTTAAGAACAAGTACGACCTGGCGTGGGTTTTGTTACATGGGCACTCTAACAGCAGAGCACCTCTATGCTGATACAAAGAAATCCCTTTTTCAGTGAAAGTTTTGGGACTCAGAGAGGCAGAGGCCATGCCATGACTCTGCATTTGTATGCTGAGCCCCTGCTTGGTTTTTCACTGTGGTCTTTGACAGGGAAGTTGCTAAGATACAAGTGTGGCCGACACATTCTGTCTGTGCAAGACTCTGGTACTTGCAAAAGATCTGAGTGTTTAAAAGCATCTTCCTCTTTGCCAGGCTCCTTTATCTTCAACCAAAGGATGTTTACCAAGCAAATCAGAGATAGTAAAGGAAGAGATACAATGGCCAAAACTCTGAATATTCATAGTGTGTGGCACTCCTGTCACTAAGGCAGCACTTGACAAATAAGGTACCAAGAGTCTGCTAGTCTCTGTGTTGCTGGCACTGTGATGAATCTTTCTTTGTTCCTCAAATACCTTTTTAGAAATCTTTTGTTACCTCGGTTGCTGTAGAAAGTGCCAGCAACCCTTTACCAACTGAGTTAACAAAGAACATGGTCATCAGCATGTAAGATCCCAAAGATGGCTTTTGGAGGAGCAAGTGCAGTTTAAATTGGTGTTGTTTCAGGGACACTTTCCCCCCTTTTCTACAAATAAGGGACTTGTTCACATGCTGAAATGGAGTAAGAATCCCTTGGCTTGGCTTGAACTTCCAGTGTAGTTTTCTCTCCATCTTAGCACTGTTGATGGGCCTGACTCATCTCGAAAGCTCAGAAAGCAGTCCTGAAATGCTTGTGAACAGAGGTGGTTAAAGCTAGCTCTCAGACCAGGTCAAAATTACAAGCTGGGAAACTAGTAGTGGGATAACACCCTTGATGTTCTCCTGCTACGTTTTTTCACTAGGCTGTGTGTGGCAGCACTTTCAGCCAACAACTTCTGTGACAACCGGGAGGGACTTTATGGTGTTTTTGATGGTGACCGCAATGTGGAAGTGCCATATTTGCTGCAGTGCACCATGAGTGACATCTTAGCTGAAGAACTACAGAAAACAAAGAATGAGGAGGAATACATGATCAACACTTTCATTGTTATGCAGAGGTGAGTCTTGGATCTGAAGCATTTTTTACCTTGTCTGTCTTCACTGAACAGTTTGTTTGCTTTCAGGTCAGATACCTGTTCAAAAAAGTATGAGAGGGGAATAAAAAGCCTTGGTATCTGGCTACAGTGTTTTCTTTTATTGCTGGTTTTGTGAATACTGCCCTCTGTTCCTTTCAGGTGTGGGGAGTAAAACCCCAATGCCTCCCCAGCCAAACAAGGAAAAACTCCAACGCACCTGCAAAATTATTAAATGCCCATGACTAAGTGGTGGGTGGAGGTTTATTCTTTTTTTGTATCTTCTCTAAGTCTCACGGTTCACAATTGGCCATAACCAAGTCAGTAGCATGAATGTCTTGATCATCTTTTTAAACTTCTTTACTAGTGCTGCCTGCAAAGCCTGAACTTGTTCTTTCTGTTTCTCTGTGCCAGTTCAGGTTATTAAAGGCTACACAGATATTTAAAACACATAGTCTGACTCCTTAGAAATCCCTTTGGCCTTAGAATATTATTTGAGTAGGATCCATCCAGAGAGACTGTGATACAATAGGTCAGAGCATAATAGTAGCTCTGTGTAGGGGTTTGGAAACCGTGCATGCTGTTCTTGACAGAAGAAGAAATTGTGCCCAAGGAGACACTGAGTGAGGGAGTAGTACAAAGGGAATTGAAGAAAGGAGAATGAAGAGGTCAGGGAAACAAAGGAAAAGCAAATAAGCAGCTTAGAGACTGAGGAAATGGATCAAATTAAAAGCAATATTGCGTACTTGTTGAATTTCTGCACCTTTGAAAAGGAAAGTACTGGAGTTGTTTTATTGGAACAGATAGGGAAGCAGTAGGTGGTACTGAAACTTACACCAAGGGAGAAAACACTTCCTTCCCATTATGGCTTGTAAGAGTGCCTCAGAGTGCTAGCTGAGAAGCTGGTTGCCAAATACTTAAAATACTCAAAACACTCAAAACTAATAACAAATTTGAGTATTGAAAGTACTTATTAAGTGGTTTTATTTGTTACTAATGCAATTTCACAGGAATCTGGCATTTCTACAAAAAGCTGGGTTTTTTTGGTCTCAAATCAAAATGAGCTAACCACTCTTTTGGAGAACCAGAAATAGTATTCATTCCAGTTGCATTTAACTGTTCACTGATGCTTACAGATGATTTGCAGCACTCATAAAGTATATTTGTAAAAAATAAAAAAACACATTGAAGCCTGGTTGCAAATTTAGTTGTGCATTCTCCCCAGGATTTTGAATCAAAAGCTTTTACTAGCTGTACCTAGCCTTAATATAAATATTAACAATTAGCTTTCTAATAACTGCAGGAGAAGACCCCAATAAACAAGTTACTGGGAAGGTTGAATGTTTTCTCACAGTCTAGTATTAAACTCAATTTACATTTTAACAGCAGGATTCTGAAAACTTCGATTTTATTCATAGATTTTTTTTCCCTACTATGACTCCTGCTCAAAAAGCAGGCTTAAACATTTCTAAGAATGTATGTAACAGGTTAGTACCTGAAAATATAAATGAAAATTGTGCCTTTTAACAGTGGAGTTCACAGCTGCTGTGATTTTTTTACTCATCATTTGATACTTTTAAGAGCACTAGTGTGATGACATCACAAAACAGTGAACCTGTGCCTTATGTTTTTGCTCAAAAGTAGATTTTTTTACAGTCAGAATTATTATTTTGAAAACAAAATTTGTAGCTTCAGAAGCCAAAGCTTCATCTGACCTTTAAAACAACTATCTATAAAATGTGAAGGAAAAGAGAGAACTGAGAAACTCGTAATTTTTTTTTTTTCTAAAATTGAGCAGATTTGAGTATCTGCATATGTGAAAATTACACACTGCCTGAAAAGCTGCATGTAAGTTCTCTGTGTAGTGCTTCTGCCTTAGTGTCACAGTCTTCAGTGGAGACTTCTATTTCTGTCCCAGTGATCCAATAGAGTCAAATGCCCCAAATGCTCGTGGAGCAGCGGCTGTTTCTCCAAAGTACCCCTAACACTTGTTTTCCAGTTAAAGAACAATCATTGTTTTGTTTAATTCCAGGAAACTTGGAACAGCTGGACAGAAACTTGGAGGCTCTGCTGTCCTTTGCCATATAAAACATGATCCCATGGACCCCAGTGGATGCTTCACACTAACCTCAGCAAATGTGGGGAAGTGCCAAACTGTTCTCTGTCGGAATGGGAAACCTCTGCCTTTGTCCAGGTGTTATGTGATGAGTTGTGAAGAAGAGCTCAAGAGGATTAAGCAGCATAAGGCCATTATCACAGAGGTTAGAGAACAGCTGGGGACTATTGCAACTTGCAGCTTCCTTGAAGAGTATTTGCATAGTAGTGCATGAAATTACATGTTGGTATTAGTAATCTCTAGGAGGTACTGTTCATGGTATGGGTTCCAGAGTTGCACTTTTCCTATCAAGGTGATTTGTACCATGCAATCAAGTTGCTTTTTCATCCCATTACCGTGCAGGATTTTGATTAGCTTCCAAGAGTGAGCACTTGTGAGAATGTTGCATTGGAACAGAAAAACAGACACCCTCCTCCTAATGGGAGAGGAATGGCTGTGTTGGATCTGTCATGAAAAGCCTCTCCAGTTGAAAAGGTTGAGAGGGCAGAGCACTTGGAGTAATGCTGGCCTTCTCTTAGGAGACTCCTTGCTCCTGGCAGGCTGACTTTGCTGTCTGAGCTCCTATGTTCCCAGAACTGCCCTTTGACAGGCTGCTCTTGAAGAGGGCACTTGACTGAAAGGAAAAATCACCCCATGCTCAGCTGACACGAGAGAGTATAAAACTATTTGTTCCCTTCTTAGAAACTTGAAGTCACTGCTGTTAGTTTTCCTTTGCCTTGTGTGACACATGCAGAGGAATAGATAAATATTGAATCCTCCTAATGGTGGAGAAAAAGGCAGAAAACTCACTGCTGTGTGCCAGAGAGCAGGGTATGTATGTGTGAAGGGGTGTGTATCTGGAATAAGTCATGTGGGTATTGATCTTGCCAGGGAGGGGTGACAATTTGGATCTCAAACATGACAAGTTGAAAGTGAGTCACTCCAACTTAGTGTGCAACACCAAGGCATGCCCCTTATGTTGTCTGTAGAGGAAAAGGGAGATTTCTGTGCTGAATCTTAAGATGACTCACTGATTTCATGCACATTGATGTGTTATCACTGCCTTCAGCCTTCTAATGGGAAAGTTAACAAACCTACACGTTTTGGTTTTTTTTTCCTTCTGAGTGGTTTTAAAGAGTAATCTTTTTTAGTCTTGGCTCACTTTTCTGTGGTCATCTGCTTTATAATAATACTTACAGTTATTTGCTGGACCCAAAGAATTTAGATCATCGCCTTTGTTGTGCTTCCTGAACACACAGTTAACAGGGTGCAGCTATCCCCAGCAGGCTGACAGATAGCTGGGCTTGCTATTTCAGACACTTGCTCTTCTTATTCTGGCAGCTCGGCTTGGATTCTAACCGGGACAGGATTTGGGATTTTCTTCTCAATTGTGTCCATTTTTACTGGTATTTTCCCTTCAGATACTACTCCTCCTCCCTTTGGAAATGTCATAGCTAAGTGAAAATGTAGTAAGTAGTTGGGGCATGTAAAACATTTCACTACAACTCATGCAGACTTGCTCTCTGCTACATTTGATTTGCATGCTTCATTTAAGGTATTTTTTTAATGAACTTTTGTTCCAGAAGTGATGAGCCAAGATGAAACCTACAGTTGTTACAGCTGCAAGGGAAGACTCATAACTGAATGATCTGCCCCTGTATCAAGTGGAGCCGTGTGTTGCTTTGTCCTGTGTAAAGCCAGATGTTGTGCGTGGAGGAGGGATAAGTCTGACTCACTAGTAAAACATTTGTCCAGTTGACTCTTGCAGCTGCAGGAGCAGAATAGATGGCTCTTTCTTGCAGCCTTCTGCTTTGTTAGTCTGTTCGTAGGTGATGCTGATGGCAAATCAGTCAGGTGTAGGAGGTGTAGTGCAGGATTGCAAACCAGCCTTTGCTGTGCTCTAATCCCAGCTCTGTCCCTCCTTGCCAGTCACTTTGCTTTTCCGTCTCCTTGTCTGTAAATGGCAGTGTTGGGGGTGCTGCAAAAGCAGCCATCAATAAAATCCAGTGAGATGCAGGTACTGTGTATCCTTGCCTGTCTTGTTTCCAATTTCTTGTTCTTTCTAATTTCAGGATGGCAAAGTGAATGGTGTGACAGATTCAACAAGAATCTTGGGGTATACCTTCCTTCACCCAAGTGTTGTCCCGCGTCCTCATGTCCAGTCCATTACCTTAACTCCACAAGATGAGTTCTTCATTCTGGGCAGCAAGGGGCTGTGGGACAGCCTCTCGATGGATGAAGCAGTGGAGGCAATCAGAAATGTGCCTGATGCGCTGGCTGCTGCAAAGAAGCTGTGCACTTTGGCCCAGAGTTACGGCTGCAATGACAGTATCAGTGCTGTTGTGGTTCAGCTCAATGTGACAGAGGACAGCTTCTGCTGCTGCGAACTTAATGGGGTCCCACCTCCCAGCCCAGGCATTTTCCCCCAGTCTGTCAATGTGGTCATCAAGGACAGGCCAACAGATGCGCTTGGGATGCCGTCTTCAAGCAGTGGTATGGCTTCGGAAATCAGCAGTGAGATCTCCACCTCCGAAATGAGCAGTGAGGTGGGGTCCACAGCCTCTGATGAGCCTCCCCAGGTAGCCATGAATGAGAACAGCCCGGCCTACCCAGGAGAGCAGCGCTGCATGCTGCACCCTGTCTGCCTGTCCAGTTCTTTCCAGCGGCAGCTCTCCAGTGCCACCTTCTCCAGCGCCTTCTCTGACAATGGCCTTGACAGCGATGATGAGGAGCCAATCGAGGGGGTGTTCACCAACGGCAGCCGTGTGGAGGTGGAGGTGGACATCCACTGCAGCCGAGCAAAGGAGAAGCAACTGCTTCAAGTGCCAGTGGAAGCCAGCGACGAAGGTATCGTCATCAGTGCCAGTGAAGATGAGCCCGGCCTTCCCAGGAAAGCTGAATATTCTTCCACAGGCACAATAGGGCGCCGACGGGGCAATGGTTCTGTGGCACCACATGAGAGGAGCCATAACTTAATTGAAGTTGCAACGGATGCACCACTCAGAAAAACTGGGGGCTACTTTGCTGCTCCAGCACAGCCTGATCCTGATGACCAGTTCATCATCCCACCAGAGCTTGAGGAAGAAGTTAAGGAGATTATGAAACAGCACCAGGAACAACAACAACAGCAACAACAGCAGCAGCAGAGGCAGTATCCAATGGACCACCTGGCAGACTATTACGATACACCACTATGACCCACTCTATTTACTGCTCAGAAATAAACTAACAAATGAGGACACTAGAGTGTGAGACCCAATGGGCTTGCATTACAGCAGGGGTTTTCCTTTTCCTTTATATACTTCCTTTTCCTTATCCTGCCACTACAGATAACTGCAGCTTTTCAGTTTGTTAGATTTAATATTCATTGACTTTCTTCTAGAGATGCTTGACTGGTAAAATTTAAAATAGTTAACTTTAACATATCAAGTGTAAAAACAGAAAAACAAAAAAACCACCAAAACAAACAAACAAAAACTAAAAAGGTTTAATATATTGCTGAGAAACGATGATGTAATATTTTTTAAAATGGCTTGTTTGTTTTGTTTGAAAAGCAGAGCAGTAGCCAGTGCTAAATGATTTAAGTAATATTGTAATACTGTATTTCTTTGAGAGAAAAGGCTTTTTTTGGTCTTGAAAATTATAGATGTTTGTAGAATATGGAGACTAACTCCTAGGAGTTGCTTTACTCTCTCCGGTGACCTAAGTCACTGAGATTCACTAATTTTCTCTGAGAGAACAGTTGATTGGGAAATTCCTGTAAATAGTGCAGTGTTGTATAGTGATGCTTACATGTTTTGTAGCTTTGGCATTGAGGACACAGTCTGAAAAACTGACCTTTTTTCTTAAATGACTCTTTGGGCCGTGGTCATTGAGCGTGAAGGACTGCTGTGTACAAGCTAGCTAGAGCCAAGGTGGTATAGACCCATTAAAGAAACACACTTTTTTCCTCTGATCTCTTTCTTTACTTACTTTTACAGACACATTTTTTTTGTGTTCCTTACTGCCACCACAACCAGCATGATTGTATAGAGCTCATTTGCTGTAGAACATTTACATACCAAGAGTTCTATTAAAGCCGAATGCACAAATGGACATGGCATAATTTTTGTTATAATAAATATAAAATTTACACCTGATGTCTGCTTTTATGTCTGAATAGCTGAGCAGCAGCTCTCAAACAGTAGCTTGCTGTGGTTCATCAGCATGCCGCTCAGTTAAACCAAGAAGTGTTGAAACTTTTTCAGCTCGATCACATTTTTACCCTAACTGCAGAAGCTCATGTGGGCTTTCAGAATTTAAAGGCCACACAAAGTGGCCTTTAAAAGATATGAAACAACTCTGAGGAATTGATCTGTTTCTTTTTTTCTTTCTCGGTACTAATTCAGGACTATTGATTTGCCCTTTGCCACAGTATTGACAATTTCAGAAGACTGAAGAGAAACGGTACTGTGGCTCATTCCCACTGGGACTGAGCGACTGAAGAAAGAAATGATCAAGGGATAGAGAAGGAAAATATATGGAGAAGGCATAAAAATGAACTCAAAACTACCTACATAAACTCAGATTTGCTTGAATATACTGAACGAAGATGAGTTCGATAGCAAATAGACTTTTGTAGCAAAAGGGCATCTTTTTGTGATTCCTGTGGGAAAGGAGTAACACCCTTTTTCAGTATTGCCTCTAACCACCTGCTCCATTTTACTTGTCGCTCTTTAAAAAGCTGAATTAGGCTTTTGGCTAATTAGCTGCTTGGCATTTGTTCTGTATTTTGGGAGAGGACAGTGGTAACAGGCTGTTGTCCTTATTCTGTTCTAGGGTGAAATAGCCAAGTTAGAATAGGATTGCTGTTAATGAGAGATTTTTAGTTCCTTAAATAAGAACAATAACAACAAGAGGAACAAACATTAAAATACCTGGTTTGGTAAATGTTTATAGCACTATCTACTGTAGATCTAGAAGATTGTACTTCATTGTAATTTGAGCTTCAAAGTATCTTTCTTAAAGAAAACTCATTAAATAATGTATTTAAATAAAAAAAAGTTTATGGTTTATTGGCTAGTAACTCCTAGGTGTTCTTTGGTAAACCATTTGTATATTTCAAATTTTGCCGAACTGGTTAATTGTCCCTGGAAAATGTTTTTCTTCTGTTCAGATGCTGCTTGAGGCTGAAGGCGGTAACTAGCAAGGACACTACCATGGCCTAGGCAAGTCAGAAAAAAAAAAAAGGCAGCTCCTTTCCTATTGCTAGTGGAGTAGTAACCTGGCTGCTTCAGCTTATGGTCTGTATTCATGATAAGGTGCCTCTGGTATGCTGTACATGTGGTACTCTAGAGAGCGAAGCAGAGGTCAGAGTAGGAGCGTGGGCTGGTTTAAAAGTAAACCAGCAGGAGAAAATGGACCCACCACTAGAGAGATTATAAGTCAGAGTTACAATTTAATG